>OY747704.1:12162500-12510000 GCA_963556495.2 Valencia hispanica
ACTGAATTACAGCCCTAACTTCAGTCAAAGCTTTGTAATAAGGAGACACTTCTGCAAATGAAGTGATCAGAAGTCGGAAAGACTCTTTGAACCCCGTTTCCTGACCCGCAAGCTGTCGCTTCTGCGGGACAAAATCCCGGGTCATGCGCTGCCTCTGTGCATGCGCTTGGCACGACACCAGGCCCTTCAGAGCACTCTCCAGAGCCTCCGTAACTGTTCAAGGCTGTCAGCTCAGTGCCTCAGGGAGGAAGACCTGCTGCAGTCTGTGAGGAGAAATGAATGGAATGAAGCTGCCTTTAGTGATTTTTTTTGATGTGGTTTGCTTTTCAGGGCCACAGCCACCATTAAAAATGTGCAATTTTTAATGCTAACAGGACATTGATAATATCTCTTACAATATCTCTTGTTGAATTATACAGAAATGTTTCCAAATCTCAAGGTGTTGTCCAGCATTGAGTGCCAATGTTCTACCTTTATGAGGTCATAACGGACCTATTTGAGCCTATAGCAAAGTGGAGTTAATAATGGCTTACTGGTTTCACACATTGTTTGGTTCCCCTCTCCCAGCAACTGTCCTTACTGAAACTAATAGGAGCAGTGGCAGCCGGCAGCCCCGCCCATTTGAAACAGCTTGTGTGGACTGGGAGGGGGGTCATAATCTTTTAACAAATACAAAACCCATTGTTTTGCATTTGTAATTTGTATCGTTTGTGTTGTACTTTTATTGGATAATGCTGTTATTAAAAATATATCTGTGTTCTATGATTTTTCTGGGGGGGGAGGGGGGTGGGATGCTTGGAAAGCCCCAACCTGTCCCAGATGAACATGCCTGATCCCATCTGCAGGTGGATCACTGACTTCCTGACTGACAGGAAGCAGCATGTGAGGCTGGGGAAGAATGTCTCGGACTCCCAGACCATCAGCACCGGCTGCCCTCAGGGCTGTGTTCTTTCACCTCTGCTCTTCTCCCTGTACACCAACTGCTGCACCTCCGACCACCAGTCTGTCAAGTTAAATTAAGTTTGCAGAGGACACCACCGTTATTGGACTCATCTCGGACGGGGATGAGTCTGCCTACAGAGTGGAGGCTGAACGTCCGGTTTCCCTGTGCAGCCACAACAACCTGGTGCTGAACGCCCAGAAGACAGTAGAGATTATTGTGGACTTTAGGAAGCACACAGCCCCACTCCCCTCCATCGTCCTGACTGACACCCCCATCACCACTGTGGACTCATTGCGCTTCCTGGGCACTACCATCACTCAGGACCTCAAGTGGGAGCCCACCATCACCTCCGTCATAAAGAAGGCAGAGGATGTAGTTCCTGAGACAGCTGTAGAAATTCAACCTGCCAACACGGATGATGATGCAATTCTAAACTGCACTCATCGAGTCCATCCTCACCGCCTCCATCACTGTGTAGAATGCTGGAGCTACTATCAGGGATGAACAGAGACTGCAGCATGTGGTGCACTCTGCTGAGAAGTTGATTGGCTGCAGACTCCCATCTCTACAGGAGCTGTACCTCACCCTGGACACAGACCTTTTGACCGGCTCCCCTCAGGCAGGAGGTTCCGGTCCATTCGGACTAGAACCTCTCAACATAAGAACAAAAATACTTTATTAATCCCAGAGGGAAATTAAGTGTTTTTGTAGCTCATATAATTAATTCTTTAAGGAGTTGTAGATCATGATAGCTGTGGGCTGGAAGGATTTCCTGTAGCGGTCTGTGTTGTAGCGAAACTGAAGAAGCCTCCGACTTATGTTTGCACAATAAACAACAATTTCCTAATGTTGTGAACCTGTTCACACATATGGCAATAAATGTGAGAGAAAGATGCCTTGTTTCGCCCCTGAGAGTTCCAAAAACAAACACCTTCAGCTAAAGAGTGCATTTCCCGGGGGGGGGGGGATCAATTTTATGTATCTTTGTCAGTCAGGAGAAAAAAGGGCTTTCCGCTTCAAATGGAAAGCTGTTCTTTGAGAGGCGAAGACGGTTTAAAGACATGGGATTTTTTTGGTGCTTCAAAATAAAGCTAACAAGTAGTATTCTAAATAAGAGCTTCACTCTAAACAGATATTCTTCAAAATTAGAGCTGTGTTCCTAAAAATGTTGGATTATTACAAGAGTAGGTTTTAAATCGTTAAAGAATCCACGCCTGCGACCTACAATAGGTTAATTTGGGTTGTCACAATAAAAGCAACATACAGTATTCTCTTCCAGGTAAGAAGCTCAGTCTTATTTAGAATATTATCAGAGTTGGCAACCAATCCCTAATGGGTTTATCCCAGGAATCAAAAGGGGTATTAATTTGGGAATTCAAAATGAAGCTTGAGGATGGTCTTCTAAATATAAGTTCCATATTAATAATGGAGCTATAGGTTTAAATAAAAAGGTATCCTTGGCCTTTTAAAATATGGCATGAATGAACATTCCAAAATACACATTGAAACGCGATTCTTTTGGCCTTTCAGATTTAAGCTCACTGATACCTTTCAAAATAAAAAACGTAGTCCTATATGTTGAAATATTACTGAAATGACTTTCAAGCTGTTAAAAGGCCTCAACAAAGCTCAGTGACAACTTTCAGTAAAGGAATAAGGTGGGATTTCAAAATCAAACTAATGGGTGCAAAGAATTTTAAAAACTTCATATTAGAGCGAAAGGAAGTTCAACAGCACTAAAGGATTTGAGGCATTCTTTACAGATATTTTTTTAACTGACTAAAGCCAGGAGAAAATAAGGATTTACAAGGATTTGATTACAAGAATTCTAAATTCCTTTAATACTGTAATGCGTTTATGTCAGGCCTTCAACACACATCAAACAGGAGGTCTTCAAAATAAGTTTTGCTCTTTCAAAGGTAAGATTATTAGAGGATTAGATGTAGAGGACCTGAAATAAGATTAAAACAGTGTTGGATCGCAGACACAAAGTGGCAGATTTTCCCAGTTACACTTTGCAACACAGAGTGATCTGAAAAACTCTTTATTCTTGAGCATTCTGACAAACAACATTTTCAACAACTGATTCCCATTTCTTGCAAAACGGAACAAACTTATGAGTCGAAATCCCCAACAGTAAATTTGAAAACCTGTAATAAGCTAATCATCTGCAAGGGAACGGTTATCAGACTTTTCACTTTATTGCTGTTTAAAGAAACATTCATGTTTAGGCTGTCGCCAGGGGGATGTTATGTAGCTGATTCTTAAGCGTGGTTCCTGAGCAGATGGACATGTGGCAGTGGGCTGGCTCATCAAAACTCGATGAACTCTTCTTCATCCAAACAGAAGCAGCAGCACAATGCAGACTGAATTCACTCCTATAAGCGGTACTGCGGGATGACAAAGGTGAAGAAGTTATTTAAAGCAGCATTTAACACAGTAACATTTTCTTCATTCATTTTTGCATAACCTTGGTTGTGTTGATGTAAATCGCATAACGTTTGGGACAAAATGTTAATTTTTTAAAAATCATTTATTTTTCTTTCCAAGTCTTTCATTTGCCTTATAAACAAAATACCGCAATTTGTGTCCCTTTAGCATTGTTGGGGCCACTTATGTCCTTTCAGCAGACATTTCTGAATATGCTACCATGGCAACTTGATTTTGAATTTCAATTCTTTTCACTCCATTGTGTCGAAATTCCATTAAAATGTCATGCTTTGTTTGCCAGTAAGCAGAGAGTTTTTATTTACTGGAAATCCTACAATTTGGTATATACTGGATTGGAATTCAGAAACCAATTTTTTTTTTTACTTAAATATTCTATTACAGCTGTTGTGTTTTTTTTTGGAATATTAATATTACACAAACTGAAATTGCGATAAGAACAAATCTGCTTTAAAAGGCTTTTCACCATAAGGCATTTAACGCCACTCTGATTGGGGGTGGACGAAACATTTAAAACGCCTTCAGGGACAAACTTTGGACATTTCATGCAGAAAAGAGCCACAACACTACGAGGTGAGCTGGCCGAGTGTGTGAGAGAGAAAAGGAAATATGCTATATAATATTCCTATGGTAATCTCCTATGTTCGAAGTATCCGAATATGCTGTGTAGAAGAAGCAACCGGGCACCTCTCATCACTGTCCTCACAGAGCGGATGAGGTTCATCAGCTGGACTTTGATGCCCGGTTCATCACCAAACCCTCCGACGCTTTGGTCCACTCCCCAGCCGACTAAATGTGGGGGGAAGGGGGGTAAAAAAAAAACACACACCAAAACACAAGTATATCATTCCGTTACATCCTGCTCTTTGTTTACCAGATTTAATACTGACTAGCCTGTAGTATACAGTTTAGGAAGTTAGCATAAGCTAACAAAACAGCTACATTCAGTTGTCCTGTCAACCGTCATGAGGATTTTCGACCTAGCTACTTACTTTTACTAAGAAACCTTTCTTCGTGTAACACAGCAACAGCGTTTATACACAGGATTGCTGCTTGGATTAGAGAGTACAAAGTAAATGCCATGGTAGGTCTCCAGCAATTAACTGCAGGCTAGCTTAAACTGTTTACCTATGACGCAGGGTACGGTGGCCGAGGGAGGAAAAGTGTGTTCAACTGCTCAAAGTTCGCACTCCTCTTTGTTTCTTTTATTACACTGACTGGAGTTCACGTTATATAAAATGTAAAAACTGGGGTTACATGAGAACCGTTAGCAGGGGGAGTCTGGTCCAGTCTCTAATAAACATGGAACAACGAACCAATATTTTGAAGTTATCTAAACAGTTTTGATAATGTGCTTTTTTTTTTACAACAACAAACAGCCAGGATCATGAGAATAAAAATCTTTATTAGTGTTTTATGAAGTCTGCATAATATGCCACACGCCTGAGAAGCTCATGGTAAAAAAAAAAAGAAGAAAAAAAGCTCCATCAATACCGCCCTCTATTGGTAAAACAACAGCGACGTCTACAGTACTGACTGGTTTGCAAAAAAAAATAAAAAATATTACTGTTAAATACACACATAATGTACTACTTTTATGCATATGCACATCTGGTCCACGTCAGTTTTTGTATTGTATATTTTTTTCACATTCATATGTTGTAGGCCAAAGATAAGAACAATGTAACACTGGACCCAAAACGCATGGTTCAGTTCCCCAAAAATTCATAATCCACTAGGTGCACTTCAAGTACAATCTCTAATGCCATATGGTAAACACATGTACATCAACAGGTGGAACTGGGGACATATTCAACTTGCAACAACCAAGTAATGAGTTTAAGGTCTCGTTGTACAAGCTATCCTTTAAAGACTGAACGAACACAATACGCACATTAACACATAATAATGTCCCAGTGTGCAGGCACATTCACTCCCATCCAGTTTTTAGCTGTAACATTTTGAAAGCCAATCGTGTGTGGTTGAGTCGAAACTTGCCCGACAAAGCACCAAAAAGCTAGAGGTGGTCAAATGTGCTTGGACAACAATTACACAAAAGAACGGGTAAAACAAAATCTAAAAACTACAAGGAACTGGATTTAAACTTTCAGTCAAATCTGATTTTTGAGCTTTAAATGCACCACATTTATTTGGAAAACAAAACAAAAACAAAGCTAGATATAAGCTACATATGATGTAAGGGCAGTGATTACTTTCTCTTTTTTTTCCACTGAGAAAGATATGCTGTTAGAATTTTGGGTAAACATGTAGGAATGATCTTTGCTCGCTTTGTCATTTTAGAAATCAATGCAGTGTTGAAAATATTTTAATAAGTGAATGACAGAAATTTCTTATGGATATTTATATATATAAAAAAATACACAAATACAAAATGTAGCAAAACAATGGGGGAAGGTATTGGCTAGGGACAAAATGAATTTACTGATGCCTTCAAAAGTTCTCCTGATGAGGCGTTAAAGGCTTCACCTTAAAGAACTCAAACAGTCCCAGTGTTCAAACAAAAGAAAAAAAAGATTTCCAAAAAACAAAAAAAGTTTTTTGACAAATCCTGATATTTTCTGGCCCCCGCAAAACCTGGCTGATAGCTATAAAACTAGACGCATCAGATTGGATGCAAATCAGCTAAAAATAATGAGTGCCATGTGATGACCAAAAAACATACCAACTACAATAAACTACAGTCAGTCTGATAGTGCAGTTTCTTTAGAGCTATGGAAATATTTCTCTTACGGACATTCCTATACGTTTATTTTGAAGGTATATCTTAGAACGACACACTGTTGGTTTAAAAAAAAGAAGAAAAAGGGGGGCCATTGTGGCAGAGGCAATTGAATCAAATTTCATAAACACATTGTGGTATTTCCTTCAGGAGAAAAACAGCCACCAAGGCCATCATTTCTTCAATAAGCCACCTCCTCTTGACAACAGATGGGGGCCCTGAGTCTCCCAGAGAAAAGTAAACTTAGGTTCAGAACAATGGTTGTGGTGGGATGGAACAACAACAACAAAAAATATCCCTTCAGCATTCAAGCAATCTTCCAACACTGAGAACCTATTCACAGATATTTTTGGTATTTCCTCGACTTCCCAGACAACAACCAATAAACATTTTATTTGTACCACAAATAGATCTAATATTAAGGATTTTGGGGCAAAGCAATTTAACAAGGTGCATGACATAGATGGGTAACAAAGTGCCAATCTCTCTCTCTCTTTTTTTTTTTTAAAGTTTTTAATAATAAAAAAATCTGCATGTGTGTTTATGCGAGTGGAACTCTGTGGGTGCATTTGTTCTTCTGTGTGTGTGTGAAGTTAAAACGGGGATGTGGAACCAAGCCACAAATACTATGAAGAATGTTACAAAAACAAATTCTGGTTATGGATATCTTTTTTTCCCGTTTGGAGTGTAGTCATCTTTGTAATGGGTTTCTTTTAGGCATTTCCATTGCGGTTTACGACATACTGGAGCAGCGTGCAGATGGGGAGCCCATCTGGGTAAGAACTTTGTCCAGCCACTGTAGCGGGCCATTCAGATGCAGCTCAATCCAGCATGGAGTGCTTGTGACAGTTTGTCGCCTGGGGAAAAGAAATAAAATAAAAAAATGCAGTTTTGGTTCCGAGTTGTCCCAACATTTCGTCTTGTGATGCTTTAGACATTTAGCTTACTAAGTATTTTATCTCCGAGATGCACCTCCCTGATTCTAAACCCAGATGTGAAAGGATAACCAATAGCATTAAGATTTTCTCTCCGTATAAAAAAAAAAGCTATTTCAACTTTTAGTATCTCAGTCCAATTTAATTCACAACGGTGCATTAACTTTGTGATGTCATTATGCAAAATGCATGCATCCACAAGGAATAGCTATTCAATGAAAAGTGCATTAGTAAGCAGTTTGTGCAGAATCACAGCTGTGCTTTAACCATTTTGCCCCCCCCCCCCATAATATCACTTAGGGAAAGGGGGCTGTGTCTAACAGCATTTTAAGCACTTCAGACTTTTAAAAATGCGGTTTCCAATTAAAAATGTTGTAACCCATATACTGCACCAGCAGGAGGCAGTATTGTTTTCTTATATGCCTTTAAAATTGAAAAGAAAATTCTAAATTCAACAGTTATGTGGTCCAGAGTTTCAGTACTTTAAGACCCAACATCACTCTAAAGCTCCAGAGTGTGGACGTGGCATCATGTATAAACCGAATAGGCTCTCAGTTAGCAACTGTGTAAAGGGCAATAAACTATATATAATTTAGCAAATTCCCCAAAGGGTCAATTTTGTATGGAGACAACGACTGATGGGACAGAGCCAGCAGATATTCCCTGTCACCTTCCCCCCTCTCAGAAAATTTCCCGGAACTCATTTAGTGGCAACGGGCCTAATGGCGCAATCTTCAATCAGAGGTTAAATAGAAACAAAGACAGAAAAAAGTAAAAGAGATATGGGAAAGACCCCAAAACCTCTGTGCTGTTTTTGTTGTGTTTAGCAGTTCCAGGTCAGTTAGGCTCTTAGCTAACCTTTGACTAAATTTGGTGCCTAAGCGTTGCCGTTTCCTATATACAGCTCGTACCCTTAACCAAACAATACTCCCACCAGCTTGATAAATCAAAGCATGAAAGAACCCCCCCTCAATTTGTTTGCTGTTCTTGTCGTTTATGTTTTATTGTACGTTTTCTTCTGCTGACTGTGCAGCAAATTGCCCTTCGGGGACAAAGTTTAACTGAATCTTTTTGTACTCATGTACCATGGCGTATGAGGTCTTTTTTCTATGTAGTCGTCTATTTTCTGAAAACGTTAAGTGCACACTACTTTCCTTTATTTTGGTTCAAATCCATGCTTTAGTGATTTGACCTTTTTAAACATAGAACAGATTTGAGCTCTAATTTACGAAAGAAAATAGAAGCAACCCCCCCCCCCCTCCCAGTGGGTACAAATTGAAAATCCCCATGTTAGTGTGGACAGGACCTTATTCTGACAGGAATGAATGCTATTTGAGGCTCTCCTCACCTATACTCGGCTCCCCAGCCTTTGACAAAGCTCATCCGAATGGTGCACATCCTGGTGAGCTGGTAGACGGCCTCGAAGCCCTGGTTGACCGACTGAGCCAGTAGGGCTGCAAACTCCTGGTTGTTGAAGATTTTTAGATTGCAACCTGTAGGAAGGACCGTGTGTTTTAGAGGTGATGCATTAAAAGAAAAATGCACATCTCTGGCTAATTGGTGCTCAGCTTTTTTTGGCTATTGTGACATGTTTTGTCCTCTAGGCATTACATTACAATATGAAACAATCTATAATCTATATAATCATCCATCCATCCATTTTCTTCCGCTTATCCGGGGTCGGGTCGCGGGGGCAGCAGCCTAAGCAAAGAGACCCAGACTTCCCTCTCCCCAGCCACTTGTTCCAGCTCCTCGGGAGGAACCCCAAGGCGCTCCCAGGCCAGCCGAGAAACATAGTCCCTCCAGCGTGTCCTGGGCCTTCCCCTGGGCCTCCTCCCGGTGAGACGTGCCTGAAACACCTCACCAGGGAGGCGTCCAGGAGGCATCCTGACCAGATGCCCGAGCCACCTCAACTGACTCCTCTCGATGTGGAGAAGCAGCGGCTCTACTCTGAGCCCCCTCCGGATGACTGAGCTTCTCACCCTATCTCTAAGGGAGAGCCCAGACACTCTGCGGAGGAAACTCATTTCAGCCGCTTGTATCCGTGATCTCGTTCTTTCGGTCACCACCCAGAGTTCGTGACCATAGATGAGGGTAGGAACGTAGATCGACTGGTAAATCGAGAGCTTCGCCTTTTGGCTCAGCTCTCTCTTCACCACGACAGACCGGTAGAGCGTCCGCATAACTGCAGATGCCCCACCAATCCGTCTATCGATCTCCCGCTCCATTTTTCCCTCATTCGTGAACAAGACCCCAAAAAATACTTAAACTCCTCCACTTGGGGAAGGACCCCATCCCCGACCCGGAGGAGGCACCCCACCCTTTTCCGGCTCAAGACCATGGCCTCGGATTTGGAGGTGCTGATTCTCATCCCAGCCGCTTCACACTCGGCTGCGAACCGCTCCAGTGAAAGCTGTAGATCACGCTCGATGAAGCCAACAGGACCACATCATCTGCAAAAAGCAGAGACCCGATCCTGAGGCCACCAAAACGGATCCCCTCAACGCCTTGGCTGCGCCTAGAGATCCTGTCCATAAAAGTTAGGAACAGGATCGGTGACAAAGGGCAACCTTGGCGGAGTCCAACTCTCACTGGAAACAAGCCCGACTTACTGCCGGCAATGCGAACCAAACTCTGGCACCGGTCGTACAGGGACCTAACAGCCCGTATCAAGGGGCCCGGTACCCCATACTCCCGGAGCACCCCCACCCAGGGCCCCCCGAGGGACACGGTTGAACGCCTTCTCCAAGTCCACAAAACACATGTAGACCGGTTGGGCGAACTCCCACGCACCCTCCAGGACCCTGCTGAGGGTGTAGAGCTGGTCCAGTGTTCCACGGCCAGGACGAAAACCGCATTGTTCCTTCTGGATCTGAGGTTCGACTATCCGTCGGACCCTCCTCTCCAGAACCCCTGAATAGACCTTACCAGGGAGGCTCAGAAGTGTGATCCCCCTGTAGTTGGAACACACCCTGTGGTCCCCCTTTTTAAACAGGGGGACCACCACCCCGGTCTGCCAATCCAAGGGAACTGCCCCCGATGTCCACGCAATATTGCAGAGCCGCGTTAACCAACACAGCCCCACAACATCCAGAGCCTTGAGGAACTCCGGTCGAATCTCATCCACCCCCGGAGCCTTGCCACCGAGGAGCTTTTTAACGACCTCGGTGACCTCAGCACCAGAGATTGGAGAGCCAGAGCCAGACCCAAAGTCCCCAAACCCTGCTTCCAGATTGGAAGGCGTGCTGGTGGGATTGAGGAGGTCTTCGAAGTATTCCATCCACCGACCCAAAACGTCCCGCGTCGAGGTCAGCAGCACACCATCCCCACTGTAAACTGTGTTGGTGGCAGACCGCTTTCCCCCCCTGAGACGCCGGATGGTGGACCAGAATCGCTTTGAAGCCGTACGGAAGTCGTTTTCCATGGCCTCTCCAAACTCCTCCCACGCCCGAGTTTTTGCCTCAGCAACCATCCGAGCCGCATCCCGCTTGGCCTGTCGGTACCTATCAGCTGCTTCAGGGGTCCCACAGGCCAAAAAGACCCAGTAGGACTCCTTCTTCAGCCTGACAGCATCCCTTACCGCCGGTGTCCACCAGCAGATCCGGGGGTTGCCGCCGCGACAGGCACCGACCACCTTGCGGCCACAGCTTCAGTCAGCCGCCTCGGCAATGGAAGCGCGGAACATGGTCCACTCGGACTCGATGTCCCCCGCCTCCCCCGGGACGTGTTCAAAGTTCTGCCGGAGGTGTGAGTTAAAGCTCCTTCTGACAGGAGACTCTGCCAGACTTTCCCAGCAGACCCTCACAACACGTTTGGGCCTTCCAGGTCTGTCCGGCGTCTTCCCCCACCATCAGAGCCGACTCACCACCAGGTAGTGGTCAGTGGACAGCTCAGCCCCTCTCTTCACCAGAGTGTCCAAAACATGCGGCCGCAGATCAGATGATCTATATAATCAATCTATAAATTTACACCATGAATTATATATTTTTTTTTTCCTTTGGGGTTAATGAAGAAGCTTTGAACTTCACTGTTTTAATACTCGATTAAAACAGGGTTATCAGTATAATCTCTAAGAGCTCATCTGGCCCCTACCTGGTGCGATTTTCAGCCTCTTACCTGGAGGTATTTTGCACACTGTCGCTGGATGCCAGCCATACCGCTGGTTGCAGTTTGGACTCTGGACAAAGATAGCGCTAT
This sequence comes from Valencia hispanica, assembly GCA_963556495.2. Lineage (NCBI taxonomy): Eukaryota > Metazoa > Chordata > Actinopteri > Cyprinodontiformes > Valenciidae > Valencia > Valencia hispanica. Next base: position 12,173,764 of record OY747704.1, read on the forward strand.
CACTCAAGCATTCAGCAAACACCTCCCCTCCAATGTAGTAAAGTCTAACTCCTCTTCCTGTAAAAAAAAAAAAAAAAAAGGCACAATCCAAGTCATCAAATAGGAACATGTGTGAATATTTAGTCTAAGTATTATACAAATAATGTATTAAAAAGTATGCCAGTATTATTCATAGCCCTGGAACCCCCCTCCCACCCAATTTCCAACATTTAATTTAGGTGGATTTTTTGTTATAAACCTACATTATTGTGAGGAGGAAATTACACAACTAAAAATGTTAAAAGTACTTAATAAAGCTACATTTTCTTAACCTGCTAACGAAAATCATCTCATCATGACGCTGCCACAACTATTTGTCACTGTAGGGGATGAATACTTTTGCTAGGTACCATTTTGGCACTTCATATTTTTAGCCAAACAGAGTTGAAACCAGATGTTTACATACACTTGTGTGTTTTCTTTACTATCAAACATCATTAAATCATTTAAATCATTTTTTTAAATCATTTAAATCATTTTTTCTTTATATTTAATGATGTAAAACAAATCATCATTTGTTTTACATCATTAAATATTAAAAAAAATTGTAGTTATGACATTTTAGAATAAAGAGAGAACTATATAGATAAATGTTCACGATTCTTGTTAATGTAAATTAAGGCCTCTACCATACACGTTACCTTTATGTTCTATGTTACTGTAATGACACGATGACTGACAGAAGTTAACACTAGTCGTGCGTAAACAGTCAAGCACTTTGTTCAAGAGCTGAGTTCTTTATACATTGCTGTAATTTACCCTGACATCGAATATACTAATACTAGAATGTGTGTTTTACAGTGCAATGCTGCACTAAAGTAATGCTGTGACAAGTTGTATTCAAATAAAAAATGTGTACATATAATAAGCTTTAATATTTGGGAAAAGGCCCTTTTAACTCATCTAAGTGGGAGCACCACACATTATGCCACCGGTCATAATTGTGACCAGTCATAAAACACATTTGTTTCCCCTATATAGTTTTCTGCCATTTTTTAAAATGATTTATTATTGATTAGTTCAAAGAGCTACCAATAACATCTGATTAAAATATTTTCATGTCTGGGAAAAATTTGGGTATTACATGGGTTAAACAAAAAGAAACAAATTATTCCATTAAGGGCTTGAGAAACATTTGATAGCGCAATTAAGTCCATCTGAGTTAAATGGTGGCGCACCTGTGGATAGAAATAAGGGCACACCCCAAACACAGAGCCTCTTTCTTTGACATCATTGAAAAATCAAGAGAAATCAACAAAGACAATGAATTGTGGACCTGAACAAGTGTGGCTCATCCTTGGGTGCAATCTCAAGATGTCTGAAGGTTCCACACTTATCCGTTCAAAAAATTATTAGCAAGTATAAAAACATGGGAATGTCCAACCATCATAGTCCTCAGGAAGGAGACTGAGTCCCAGAGAGGATCGTTTTTAGTGCAGATTGTCCGAATCAACCCCAGGACAATAGGAAAAGACCTTGTGAAGATGCTGGCTGAAACTGGTAACACAAGTGTCACTATCCACAGTAAAACCAGTCCTGTACCACAATGAGCTGAAAATGCTCTCCGAGGAGAAAGCCGGTACTACGAAACCAGCATAAAAAAGCCAGACTGCAGTTTGCAACTGCACGAGGACAAAAATCTTCATTTCTGGAGACATGTCCTTTGGTCTGCCCAAACTAATTTAATTGTTGGGCCATAATAATAAATATGTAATACCTATATAGGCATATTTGGAGGTAAAAGGGGGAAGCTTTGAAGCTTTAGAACACCATCCCAGCTGTGAAGTACGGGGGTGCCAGCACCATGTTATGGGGCTGCTTTGCTGCAGAAGGGACTGGTGCACTTCACAAAATAGATGGCATCATGAGAAAAGAACATTATGTGGACATATTAAGGCTACATCTGAAGACCTCAGCCAGGAAATTTAAGTTTGGGTGTAAATGGGTCTTCCAAATAGACAATAACCCCAAGCTGACCTCCAGATTAGTTACAAAGTGGCTTAAGGACAACAAAGTCAAGGTATTTGAGCGGCCATCACAAAGCCCTGATCTTCATTCCAAAGAAGGTTTGTGGAAAAACGAAAACGCGACTGTGAGCAAGAAGGCTTCCAAACCCGACCCACTTTCACCAGTTCTGTCAAGCGGAGTGGACCAAGATTCCAGCAAACATGCAAAGTCATACAGTAAGACTCTGGGACCTAGTCTGTTGTATTGCTCTTTCCCACCATTTGGTGAGTTTGGTATTCTTCACTTGTGGGTCATTTTTTCCCCTCCCTACTTTCCATGGTATTTCTTGAAGCACACAAAGTGCTAAAAAAATCTCCCAACAAACATTTAATTTCTCACAGACATGGGTGGAGCATTTATCACAAAAATGACACCTCAGGACCCAATTTCCTGTGTTGATTGGCAGTGAGAGTCCTGGTCATTTCTTGCCAAAAATCATTAGAAGGTGAGCAAATGGTCCTTTCCATAACACATGTAAGAGTTAAAACCAATTACAATCTGTAAGGACAATGAAAAGTTGGACAGTCACCGCTTGTTGGACCCAATCGTAACACTGTCTAGAGGCCTGTTGGTCATAAAGTTCTCAACCTCCCATACGCTCATATTGCTTGATGCACTTGTCTTGGTCAAAGGAATGTCGTTCATTCTTTCTTCGCTTGACAACAGTTTTAGCAGCCAGATTTCCACTAGTCATTTTTGAGAGGGACATGGTAAATCAGTTGGCCTAGTCCTCCCAAGTCGTTGTGTCTCCATACTAAATTGGCCCTTTAAGGAACTTGCCAAGATGTCAGCATATTGCACCCATTTCGGCAGTGAGCAGGATCACTGATCAGCTCCTCTGATGGCATTTCCTTACCTGGCTCATCTGTACTTGGCCCAATGTCCTTTTTATTGTTGCTTTTAAGTGTGTGTGCATGAGGGTTGGTTTGGGGGGAGGGGGGGGTATAACTGTGATCACCTTTTTATTTCTGTAGGGGAGGGATGGGAATGTGGTTTTATGTGGGGTAGTTTTAATCTGTAAAGCATGTTGAGATGCAATTTAGTACGAAAAGCGTTTTATAAAGATTGATTGGTTCCCCTATCATATAAAGCACTTTTAATTGCATTGCTGTGGAAAATGGGCTTTGGGTAACTTTATGAATTTATTCTTTGGTTCAAAGGGGGTATCACAGAGATGGTTGTCACTGAATCATTAACCTTTGCAGGTGGTAAAGGATTGCTACGTGATTTTTATATAAGTGTTTCTCAAACTTTTTTTTATCATTCCCCACTTTGGACTAAGGAGCATACACAAGCCCCCCATGCTTTTATCGCCCCAACAGAATGGTGACCGAGTTAGTCTACAAGTTTACTAAGGGTATAAATTAGTTGGAAAAAGGGGTTGCGCACTGGTATAAAACCGGCTCAGGTGATATGCTGTCAGTAGTTGCTACATGTAGAACTTCAGCTCACAGTTGGAGAAAATAAAAGTTGTAGTTTTATCAAATGTACAAAGCTTTCAAAAGTACAAAATAAAAAAATATATATATATAAATAAAGAGCAAGATACTCATCCCTGTATTTCCTCCGTGGTTGACCGTGTGACTTCTCTTACTCTGAAACGTTCCCTGATCTTTTTAGATATTTGTACATTTTGTAGATTGAATCTCTGATAATGCAGCCATTTCAGCTTGTTTTGTTCTGCTGCGATATATTCCAACGTTTTCCAAACCCCGATGTTCCAGGTCCCGGTTCTGTTTACAATGATGATCAAAATTGCTAATTTATTTGAGTGTGTTTAATTTTGTGAGAGGGGGGAGCTGGTTGATTTAATTTACAGTGCAGTGAAACATTCACGACGACAGAATCTATGGGGGAAATACCACCTGCAATACCTCTGCGCCTCACTAGTGGGGCTTGCCCAATAGTTTGAGAAACACACACACAAACATATATATATACACACTTTTTTCATTTGCCAACAGCTCGATGTTGCAGTGAAATGTATTTATCTATCTATTTATCTACATGAAACTCACGAAGGGGAGTTATTCTTACATATTGCACCTTTAATGTCTGACGGTTAAAAAAAAGAAACAAAGAAAAAAAAGTTTTTGTTTTTGTAAGTGTATGTAAACAACTGGTTTCAACTGTAACTTCATCAAATTATCCATCCATTATCTGTACCCGTCCATCCTCTGCAGGGTTGCGGGGGGCCGGTGCCTATCTCCAGCAGTCATGGGGCGAGAGGCGGGGTACACCCTGGACAGATCGCCACTCCATCACAGGGCAAACAACCATCCATGCACACACACAGTCATACCTAAGGGAAATTTAGAGCAACCAATTCACCTAACAGTCATGTTTTTGGACTGTGGGAGGAAGCCAGAGTACCCATAGGGAACCCACGCATGCACAGGGAGAACATGCAAACTCCATGCAGAAAGACCCCAGGCCGGCATACAAACCCGGGCCTCCAATTAGTAAAGGAGAACGACTAAAATCGAAGTCGTGCCATACCTATGTGCCGTCGAGTCATTTCCACAGTGGCGTTCCTGTTAACATTAGACAGCAGGCCGAGGCAAAACCGCTCAGAGTTTGATGGGTCTGTGAATCCGTCAACGGTCAACGAAGGTTGAGAAGCGTGGAATGTCTCCCCCACACGTTGGTTGAGCTCATAGTATGCTATAGAGCACCAGAAGGCTGGCTCAGAGTACGTCACCGGCTGCAGGTCTACAGAACGGGATTCAATCCGTAGTTAATTCCATTCTTCATGGTACTTCAACACCAGTGATGGTACATTTCATCCTAAACTAGTCACATATGCCATCTGTTATTAGTTCACTTACCCATGCTGTGATTGACAGGGGACAGAGTGCTGGGAGAGAGTTCTGGGGGAGAACCTGACAAAAAAAGAAGCAACAGAGTTTTACAGCAGATTCAAACATTATAACAGGTGTAGGGGCTGCACAATATACAGCAAATTTAACACCATTGCAATATAACTTAACACAACATACAGGTGATGAAGAACCGTATGGACTGCGCTGCAAGTGTTAGCTCATTAGCTCGTTTTAAGCACCATGCATTCAGGCGCCCCAGGTCTGCAAAGCATTTGGGGACGCTTGTCGTTTAACGCAACATAAAAGGTTTTAGAAGGTCAAGAGGTGCTACGGTGGTGAAGTCATTAAGAAAAAGTTGTTCCAATGTCAGCTTATTTAGTAAAACAGAGATAAGAATAGATTTCCTTTTATTTTCTCCAGAAGACGGATCGGCTACTATTCATCTGGCCAAAGCAAAAAGACATCGCCGCTCTTTCTTAATGTTGTGCAGCCCTAAATCGGTGGTTCCTATCTTCAGATAAAAAGATACTGTCAAACTAATCAACACCAATGGAGGATGATGTGCTATTCCAGGGTACCTGTGTCCATGCTTTGAGTCATCTGCTGATCGCTGGCCTCTCCATCCTCACTGATGTAGCCCGGTGGAGGCGTCTCTATTTGAAATAAAGCAGGGGGGAAAAAATACGTTGAATTGAAGTTAAAGACAAAAATTTGATAGAATGATGGTGCCGTGTGAAACTGCAGTTGCATCCAGACGGTCCTACCTGGTATATAGTTGTTTGGAGGTTCGATTCCTACAGGGAAGTTTGTGTTTTCAGGTATGGAATGAGTGTAGTCGTCCAGAGGTGGAAGCTCTGGGAGGATTTCCGAGTGTCTTGGCACAAGAACAGGAGGCAGCACTGTAGTGGTGGATAACATTCAGGAAGATGTGAGTGCACAACACATCAGGTCAAAATATATTATTGATTTTCTAAAGAGTTCATTTTATAGTGACAATCAGGAATGTTCCAATCCTGATTGGAACATTCCTGATTAAACACTAGGTCACTATAAATTGAACTCTTGGTGTCTTTGATACCAATCTCTAAGATTACATATTAGTTCATGCCGAGTCTGATTTTTCCTTAAGGTGAATAAAAAAAATAAAAATTAATGCCATGTACAGTATATACTTGAAGTACATATAAAAAATAAGAAAAATAAGCAACTGCACTTCAGTAGTAAACGCCATCAGGATGTTTCAGTTTCTGTTTTTCTTGACAGCAACAGATATTTCATCCAAAATTAAGCTTGCACAGGTCAACCATAATATGCTTCTCCAACATGGGGTTAGCTTAGTTAAAAAAAGCCACTCTAATACTCTGACAGTTCGTCACTTCTGGCTTCATTTGTTTGGACAGATACAGCTGACTCAACATATGAAGAAAGATACAGTTTTGTTTCTGATGATAATGCCGTCCTTTGGAGCAGTTTGTTAGCAATGGGTTGTATGGTTTCAGTTAGTCAAGTTCAGACAAAAAATTGCAGAAAATTTTGCTTTGACCCTCATAAAATGTAATGACTACAGTTTCAGCGGCTCTCCGTGCAGCGTTTTCTCCTGCCAGTAGCTACTGTACAGCAGCAGACAATACAGTCTCATTTTTAACTGAATTCACTGTAAATGTTGCAGCTGACAAAAAAATAATATTCACAGACACATTTAAAGATGCTTTCTTCAGGACAATCAACACCTTCACTCGGTTCTTGGTCCGTTTCAGTCCTTGTTATCAGATTTGGAAATCTGTAACCAAAATATCTCAATTGGTTTAGAAACAAATGTTGCCGGGTATTACAGATGGAGGATAAAACAAAAATAATTCAAAACGCAAACAATTAGTTAACACGCCCCCACTTAGCATAAATAAATGAATAACTAAAGATGATTTAAATAAATGTTCACAGTGACATTCCTCTCACCTGGGGTTTCCACCCTCTGGTAGTGGTAGGGGTTGATGCACACCTCGTCCTTCTTGAGGTGGAAGGCATACTCGCAGGCCTCAATGGCTCGTAGCTCGTGGTGGCTGTGAAGATCCGGCCATCGCCACAAGCGGCAGTAGATAACATGAGGAAGGTCCTTCCTGTGGGAGCCCTGCTGGCGGCCATCTAGGGATCTGATTAAACAACAAGTAGCACAGAGGAAGAGACGGGCAGGAGAACCCGTGAAGAGGGGATGGAGCGCATGGTGTTTCAATGTTAACAGGTCAGGTAAACGGAGACAGGACTGAATAGTGATGAGTAACAAGGATGTTTCATTTACTTTCACGTTTAACATTGTAATAACTCTTAAACAGCACACACAAGTTGAGGATAGTCACCTGGTTTGGTCAGGGTAGCTGTATAGACCCGATGTATCCCACTGTTCTATTGTATTTGGTGTACTCAGTCCCCATACTTCAGGGCAATTTCTGAGCACAGAGAAAAAAACAAAACACAAATGATAATCATTTCCTTATAGGTGCTTAATGGCCACTTATTGCAGTTTAATGGCACAATAAAGACATCAGATCCATCTGTGGAAATGAAAGACGGGAACTTCAAATAAGAAAAGCCTGTTTGAAGCAATTAGGGAGAAAAATCTAACTATAAAAAGAGAATGAGAGAGATGAAAAAGATGTTTTCCACACTGTGGCATTGTACTGGAACACTAAAAATAACTTTTGTAGTCATTCATGTCAGAACTTATCTGGAGACGATCAAACAAAACACGAAGCACACACAATGGCAAAAACAGAAGGAAAGAGGAGGAGGCAAGTTCAGCAAAGTAAAGCAAAAAATAATTTAAAAAATACGTTCAGAAAATCTTAAAACAGTCACAAAAAAGTGGCCATAGGAAGACAAATGAGTAGCCGCTTCCGAATAACTGGACAGTAACAAAGTGTAAATGCTACACTCGTCAGTCACACATGATTATACCAGTGGGATTTTCTAACTGCTACCTAAATTACAATGTTTTTCTATCAACCAAAGCAACTTTTAAACACCAAGGTTCTACTATAAATAACTATGTTTACAGAAAGAAGCAGAGGGATGACAGAGGTGACGGATCAAGTGGGAAATGTACATCAGTGACAACGGAAAGCAGACTGAAAACGCCCATTAATCATTGTTCCAATCTATCACATTCAGTATTGTTTCTGGCAGCGCGATGTTGGGATAATCTAAATGTTTTTAACCAAAAACGCACCTCTGAAAAAAACAAAAAACAAACACACATTATTTGTAGAAATCGTTTAGTCTAGAACCAGGTATCAGTACCACTAGATTTACTAAATGACTTTTCTGTTTTAGTCATTTCTAATTAAAATACAAATCTGTTTTGTGTTTTTGCCTTCAGCAATAACCAACCGACTGTCTATAGACATATAAACAGCAGAGAATTCTTGAAAACACTTCAATGAGAAACAAATGTTTCTCAAAATGTTCCCACTGGGCTTTAGTCTGAGTTATCAAGGCTGGCTGATAAAGAGCACCTTTGACATAGCCTACAGACTCTCTATTTAAACCCTACACTGGAATTATCCTCAGCTGTTTTACATCCCTAAATACATCTTTGTACATTTTGTCTTATTTTGTGAATGCTGCAAATGATAGGAAAAGAAACACAGGAAAGCTTTCACCCACACACACACACAGAGGAAGGAAACTTACAGCGAGCCCTTTCCCTGACAAGTCGGAACAATAATTGGGAAATCTGCGGCTTACCTCGGGATGGTGACACACTTTGTGTTGCAGTTTTGCGTGGTGACAGCCTTCTCCAGTTCATCCACCTGACCCGTCTTCTTTAGCTCCCTCACTAGGCATTTCACTGCTTTCTCGCACCATTTCTCCTCTTGCCTGTTCTGTTCGCCGCCTCCCGCTAAACCTGGGCTACTCGTCGACTTCTTCCAGCTCAAGAGCCTCTTCACCACAGGAGGGGTGAACGGCAAGATGGACGACATCTTGACCGAGTTCTCCGGTGGGTTTGGTGTAAGCTCTCGCTCTCTCTCTCAACAAGGTGGGACCTGGAGCTACAGCTGTGGCCCCTTGATCCGCGGAGCCCCTCTGGTAACTAGGGGGTCACAGGGTGGAAGCCAGCATGAGCAGTCACTCCAAAGAATCAGACACCTTGTGAAAAAAGACAAAACGCTGTTAGAAATCATAAAAATGTGATAGAAACATGACATGAAAAAAAAAAAAATTGTTTTCAGACCTGTGGATATAATCAGACTAAATGTCGCTAATAAAATGTAAGCAGAAATGTAACAATCAGGCTTTCTTTGAACAACACTGAGCTGACACAACCAAACTCATTTCTGTGTAAATTAAACAAGTAAATGCAATAAAATGTGCACTGCATGTTTCTTTGAGGTAGCAGAGGACAATCCAAAATAAACTAAATACTTAACGGGTCAGGATGGAATTCATTTAGGCACAAAACCGTATGTCCATAGCCTTTACTAAACCCAAAACAAACGGCTTTAAAGTACATGCTGGTGTTTTTAAACTGATGCCTTTCACACACAGGGGAAATCTTTCAACGTTTTCAGTGGCCGACCCAAAAATTTTTTATTTTTAAAGAACCACAAATTCGTCTACTTGTTTATTCTATTCTTAGGTTTTAGAAAGAAGAATCGATAAAATGGATACATTTCTGCTCGTTGATGTTGATATTTGTGGACAATTTCAAAAAATTATGTAAAACAATCAACAAAAAAACTCACATCATTTCCAACCTTATTATGATGACTAGATCTAAAAATACATATTACTGGTAGTTTAGTGACAAGTAGTCCATGAAGAAAATCTGCTAAGCCCTACATCTCTTATTATATCTATATTCAAAAACATTTGCTCGTTCTTTAGCATTTTTATCCAGTTATTTCTCTCCCCCAAGGTAGAGTAGAATGTTGTTGCAGTTTTTAATTTGCTCAGAACGTGGGTCAACAGGTTAAAAAAAATCTTTTTTTTTTTTTCCCTTTTCCAATTTCTCAATTATAATTCCACTAGTGTTATTCAATAAAGGCATCATCCAACAGTGAGAATTGTGATGCGCTTTTTCAGATTACTACAAATCTGATACTGATAAAGTTGAGGGAAGCAAGATGTATTTGAGGAACAGGGATGATTTTGGAATTGGATGAGTTCTTCTGGGATTCAGAAATACTCTCCTTACAAAGATATAGCAGCGCAGCGTGTTTCTTTTTGGTGTCACAGCCCTTAGAATAAAAGAAATCTAAATCAACAAGTCAGATTTATTAAAAATATCAGAAAACAGAGGGACAGGAAATACCTGACCAGTGCATCTCAGTTTTTACACTATGACAGAACTGACTAGTTTCTGCAGACTAACCGTCCCCTTTAACATTCAAGTTTGATTTACATCAGGAATGCAATACTGTGAAAACTTAACAACCACCACAAACTGAGAATTGAGTGAGTGATCAACAACAGAGCATGCCAGCACAGGAAATGCTGGAGATGACACGCTGTGGTACACAGCCATGCTCTAAATTAACCCTATTATACAAAACTGAGTGCCCCATTCTGATGCCCATCCGTGATCCCTAAACTTTTCCAAGAGTAACAAACAAATAAAAACTGCATCTAATCAATAATCCAACTTCCAAAAACTGAAACAGCATCACTACAATCTGATGCTAAGCAAGAGATTTGGTGACCAGCAGAAGTGTCCACTTGATATGACCCTGTCACAGACATCAACGCTAACTGGCTTGTAAGCTAGCACAACTGCAGGACCTCCGTTTCCAATCACGACAAATCCACGAACCCGATGAAGAACTCTGAGAATGCTGCTAAATGTCTGGAATCGGGTAGTGTGTTTTGCCACAGGGCCAGCAGAGGTACAAGAACCTGGTGCCTTGGTACGGCCGACTGTTAGCTGCCTGGAGGGGGGCCTACAGGACTCAAACCATAACACCATTAGCTTCCAACATTTCCAAAGAATATTTGTTGAACTCTGAGGTGGCAAAAAAAAAAGCTAGTACATTTCAGTCGTTTAAGTTCAATTAGTTACAAACACAAACTCTAGGGAAAGGCGCTGACGTTGGCTTAATGGAGCTAGCCGTCAGCTTGTTATCAAAAATCCTTTTGTTATGATTCGCGTAAAACCCTCCTGTGCGCAAGTCAAGTGGGGCTACTTCGGTACCTAGAAACAGTTTTAGACGAAACCTATCTGATCCAGGCTCAGCGTTTTGAGAAAAAAAAACATTTTGGGGATTTAAATGCAACGTTGCTTAATTTCAACGCAGCTACCCATTTTCTTCTGGAACATACGCATCTTGGACGAACTCTTCCAAACAGAACTGAGACTCCCGCTGGCTAACGGAGCAACATCAAGCGCTGCTTCAAAACAACACACTTCCGAGCCGAAAAAGCAACGAAAAGCCTTTTAATAGTTACCCCAGCTTTACAGTCCAAGGCTCCGCTTCAACGGCGGTTACCGTGCGGAGACGTTTTAACACTCATAAAAGTGTTTTCTGAGTACAGTCACTGGACTGTACTCAGCCAAATCATACAGAGCTCCTCTTAAGTTGCTATGAGCGCTACAGTTGCTTGTTAGCTACACCGGAAGAGGCTACGAACGTAGCACTGACGCAAAGACTCTTAATCCCTCCCGATTGGACGATTTCTGCTAAAAAGGAAATACAGTGTTCTGTGAATTTGAGTCTTAATTATGTGTCAAAACCAAAACTCAAAGGTGTGAGATGAAAATAATAATAGGTATTAATAATAAAAAAGAAAGAAATATTGATTTTGTTTTTTACAACACATTTGTTTTTTAATTAACATACAACTGTTAATTCAATTTTCATAAACGTTGCCAATTTATCAGATTTTTACAGCCTAAAACATTAACATAAACAGAGTAGAAAATTAACTGCCCTTTAACAACAGAACAAACAACATTATTAAAACACCAAAGAAAATAAAGGAAAATCTGTCAAGTTATTAATCTATGAAAAAAAAACCAGAAACTCAGCTTTTACTCTAAATTTAACAAGCAAAAAAAACATTGTGTCAACAATTTCTCCTGAAACATTCATTAACACCTTAATTATTCTACCGAACTAAATGGAGCATTTTGTTTATCCTACTAATTTTTTTTAATTTTTTTTTTTACAATTTACAATTTTTAGCTTTTTTGTATAACCTGCACTATGGAGGACTACTATGGAGGACTACGGGTATGGAGGATGAGAGAGCTGGTTACGTTCGAGGAGCAGCTGTGATTGGTTGAACTTGGTTTTCAGTGTGCTCAGGGACCAGGAGGGTCACTCTAATGCTAACAGGAGAGGGTAAACCATTTATGAAATGCAATTGCAAAAAGGATTTGAAAATGAGAGCTGGAAAGAGAAAACGGATGTAGAAAAGGGAATAACTTTTTTAAATGCATGAAAAGGAAATATATTTACAATCTCATTTATTAATTGTGTTATTTTATTCTCAATTTTGAAATAGGATTTGAAAAACATTTTCAAATCGCAGTATTTAATAGTCAAATAATAAATACAATTTGCAATTCCTCTTTAGTATTTCAATTTAAAATGTGTAATTACAAAATGCTTTTCAAATTTGTCTTTTTTTGGGATAAATTAATTGTTGAATTTGAAATTATATTTAGCAATCTATATTTTTAATTCACAATTAAGCACTCATCGTCAAAATGCTGTATTGCTTTTCCAATGACCCCCGTAGTCCTCCATAGTAGTCCTCCATACTGCACCAAATATATATAAAAAAAATTATTTGAAACCAAAGCACTCCATATTTTGAAAAACATCTAACAAAATAAACAATAGTGCAAAGTTTACATTCAAGAAACAAATCAAAAATAGTTTATTCTTCCCCGACAAAAAATATCAAATGCAGTTGCATCTCGTTGAATCTTTGACACAAAACTCTAAGGTGATCTTTTAAATAAAATTTAGAATTATCCATTCAGTTAATAAATAACTGGATCTGTAACATGTAATAACAATTTTAATACAAAATTAAGTCATGAAATGTGGACATACCTAATCAAATCTGATTTATGCTGGAAATTATTTATCAATATTTAAATTCATTTTAAACAACTTCATGGTTTCTTTGTTTCAGTGCACCAAAAAAAGAATAAAACGGTCAATTTAGGTGTTGCAAAACAAACCCTAACACCTGCTCAACAAGTCACCTTCAGACCAATCACCTTTATTGACAACAATGTTAGCTCCGCCCACTGAATACTCAAGGCCAAGAGGTAAAATAAATATTTTTATTAATGTATTTATTTCACCAGTTGTTTGTTAAATAACCTAACCATTTAGGTCAAATCTTAATTATTCAAAATGTATTTAATTAACAATTTCATCATTTCATTTTCATTTTTGGAATTATGATACTTTTGTCCCTTAAAGAGATGGATAGTCAGTGGAGGGAGCTAAAACTGTTATAATTGAAGATGATTGGTCCTATGTCTACTTATTGGGAAGGGTAACCAATTATATACTGGGGTTACTAAAGAAGTTAATTAGTAATCACAGCTCCTTATTTCAGGATGCAGTCTAACAAAGGGACTCTGAAATATTGAAATAAATACTGGAATAATTAACATTATTTTAAAATGACCATTTTCTTCTAAGGCTTTGTGACATTTGTAGTCTTCATTTATAGTGTCTCAGACAGAAAATTAGCAGAGTGAGGTGACATGTACCAAAGGTCCTTAGGTCCGGAATCAAAGCCGGAACAGCTGCACATCATATGTGGGAGACCCTATCTATCACTTAACCATGCACCTCACACAATAAAAAATATTAACCTAATGATTACCACATTCTATATTTCTATTTATTTATTTTTTATTTAATTATATGTTTTAATTTACATCCCACTGAATGAATTAAATTAGCACACACAGTCTTTTAATATTTGGCTATTTATTTTGTGGATTGTGACACTTTTGACACTCCGCATTGCTCCTCCAAGCTGCTTGAGCAGCTCCTCCCCCCATTTAGGTGTTCAATTAGGCTCAATTGGCCTCCCCTGGTGCCTTTATAAGATGCATCATGCAGCATGTCCTGGAGTCTAGTTTGTCTGCTTTGCCTGTGGCAATGGGTAGTTGGTTATGGCTTTGTGTGGGCTTATTGGCGGTGTTTTTACAAGGTAAACAACATTTTACTACTGTGGGTTTAAAACATTTTTTTTAAATTGATTTAAAAACATGTTTTCCTTCCTCAGCTGGAAGCTGCCTTAAGCATTGCAGAGTAGGCTATAGTCTATGCAAGGATGGCTCACAGTGTATCCCCTACAGCCATGAGTGTGATGGCGAGGAGGACTGCAAGGATGGCTCTGATGAACAGAGTTGTGACTCAGGATGCAGTGATGGTATGGCTCTAAGGGGTTTATCATGATGCAAACATTCAATGAGCTTACTGGAATTTAACATTGTAGAGTTGAGTTCTAATGTATTAGAAATGCTCAAGACTGAAATGGCATAAATGTCAGTTTTTGTACATGACTCCCCTGCTCTCTTCCTGACCGTCAAGTTTAGCTCAAATAGGCTGAACTTTTATACTCCTAGCTCATCACTGAAACCTCCTGAATGAGTTTCCTACCTGAACTAGTCATGTTTGCTTACCAGTTTCTAAATGAACTGAAGCTTAAGATATTAGGTGTCCACATAATGGTCTGTGCAGTAGATGTCAAGCTCTTGTCGTCAAAGTTGCTGCTGTCTGTATAAAAAGCAAGTTTTGCAGCTACCATTCATTAAGAGCTGTCGCTAAAATAGACTAAACTCTAAAGAACTTCATGCACTGCTGTGTTACTAGTCAAAAGGGGATTGCCATTACTGGTGTACCAGTAAAATATTGTTGCATCCAATTTTTATTATTTTTTTAAGGTGAATGTATAGCCTGAAGTTTATCAAATTGCCTGCTCTCAAACAGATAAATTCCAGTGTGCCCATGGTAAGAAGTGTATTGACAAGGACCAGGTATGTGATGGTGTACCTCAGTGTCAGGACCTCTCAGATGAACAACAATGCCTGGAACACCCTGAAGACTGTGCTCACCACTGTGAGAGCCAATGCCTGCCTGCAAGCTTCATCTGTGATGGCGAGAAGGACTGTTTGGATGGCACTGATGAGGCAAAATGTGGTATGTGGCTTGTGTTTGGATCTCTCTAGATCCAGGGTGGGTGGTCTTTAACGTCAATAATGTATGTTGCTCTACTCTTAGTGGACCAAGGGGAAACTGGGACAACTGCAGGACCTGCCCAAGCTCCTTCTGGTCAGTCTCGTCCCATGAGATGCGGTTTGGGCTCCCAGATGTGCAAAGACAAGTCGGACTGTGTCCATTATAACTACGTCTGTGATGGGGAACCAGACTGCAGAGATGGCTCGGATGAGGAAGACTGTGTGTCAGAATGCAGCAATGGTTGGTGAACTAGTGGCAATAATTGGTTAAAGTAAATTCCTAAACCAGGAGTAGCTGCATAGGAGCCTTTCAGCTTACTAAAGTATTTATAGTGGCAACCACTATGCCTTAAACGTCCTTTGAACTTTGCTTCAAATTTTGATATATATACACATTCTTGCAACAGACCAGTTCCAGTGTGCCCATGGGAGAAGGTGTATAATGAAAGGTCAAGTGTGTGACGGTGTGCCACAATGTCAGGATCACTCAGATGAAACTGGATGTGCCAAGCACATGGAGGGTTGTGCTCATTTGTGTGACGAAAAAAGCCGCTGTATCCCCAGTAGTTTCCTGTGTGATGGGGAGCAGGACTGTGGTGATGGCAGTGACGAGGCAGCCTGTGGTACGTTCGTATTATTAACAGTTTGTGACCAAGCTCTCCACAGTACTGATTCATTTATTTGGCCCTCCTGTAGCTGATGTGAAGTGCAGCTCTACAGAGTTTAAGTGCCTTAGTGGCCAATGTGTTTTGGCCTCAATGCGTTGCGATGGTCACCCTGACTGCTGGGATCGCTCAGATGAAGAGGGCTGCACTAAACCACCAGATTGCACAACCAAACACCGCTGTCCCCAAAGCAAAGAGTGCTTGGTGCAGGAGTGGTTATGTGATGGAGACCAGGACTGCAAAGATGGCTCAGATGAAAAGGTGACTGTTGACTAAGTTGGCATTTTTCTTTAAAAATCTTTTTTTCAAATTGTCTTCTGCCAATGTCTGTTTGGTTGGCTTTAGAGTTGTGCAAAGCCTTAACTTGTAATTGCAATAATGCTCTTTTAGGATTGTCCTGTGACTCAAGTCAGCTGTGGTGACTTCCAGTGGTTTTGTAAATCAAAGACACAGTGCATTCCTGCAGTCTGGAGATGTGACAAGATGAAGGACTGTGACGATGGCAGTGATGAGACTGAATGTGAGTAAATGAAGTTTGTTTTAAACGATACTTAAAACTGACTACAGGTGACTGCCTCAATGCTTGTGCTCTTAGCTCTGAGTATGCATGCTCTAAATTGTATTTCATAAGGAAACTAAAATCTGTTTAAACTTGCCAGGTGGGATCGTGGCATGTGATCCTCATGAGTTCCAGTGTGGCAGCCAGGAATGTTTGGATCCAGTTCTTGTCTGCAATGGTGCTACAAACTGTGCAGATGGTTCAGATGAGGGGGGCAGCTGCCAGCTGGCCTGTACAGAGGCTGACTACAACCGCTGCCCTCAGGGCTGCTACAACACACCCCAGGGACCGGTGAGAGACTACTTAATTGTAGAGAAAGTTAAGGCAAAGCGCTGAAGACCTAAAACTGACTAGTGTAAATCTTGTTCTGTCTATAGCTCTGTCGGTGTACAGCAGGGTACAGGCTTATGGAAGATGGGCAGACATGTGCTGATGTAGATGAGTGTGAAAGCCAGGCACAAAACGTGTGCAGTCATCTGTGTATCAATACACCTGGGTCATATCGGTGTGAGTGCCATCCAGGCTTTATAATGGAGGCAGATGACTACCAATGCAAAATCACAGGTAGTGTTCAAACTGCTTTATCTCGTCATTGGACAGGGGGTGTAATAGAACTTTTTCTTTAAACGTAGTTGCTGCATTTTTGACTTGTAGATGCTATTGGTGTTTGTCTCCAGTGGGATTCTGTTGGCTACATGGAAACTTGATGGTCAAGCATGATCAAAGAAATGTCTGAACAGTATACCTTTATAGTTGCACTCTCTTTATAGGTGAACCGTTCCTTTTGACATCAGTTCAAACAGAGTTGTACATGTATGGCTTGCGCAGTGGAAGTCTAGATGTCTTGTCGTCGTCTGCCAAAAAGGCAATCTTGTCTATAGACTATGATTGGAGGGACCAGCGAGTCTTCTGGGTTGGTGTGGACACTGAAACAATAAGGTGGTCCTCTATGGACCAGAAGACAACAGGAATTCTGACTAAAGGTTGGGGTGGTAGGAACAATTTAGTATTACTGGTGACCTGGAAGAGTTTAAATCACAATATTCCTGTTACAGGTGTCCGGGCAGACTCTGTAGCTGTGGATTGGCTTGGAAGAAACCTGTACTGGGTTGACGGTGTAAACAGTCAAATTGTTGCAGTCAGACTTGTGAAAGCCTCTGGCAAGTCATTGGACCAAACCATTATACTGGATGAAGACTTGGATCAGCCTCGCTCTCTGGCCTTGCTACCACAAAAAGGGTTTGTTTTAAATATCCTTAAATGTCACATTTATTGCACTGGCATAAACACAATTTTTCCTCCTAGGCTGATGTTTTGGACAGAAATTGGCAACCTGGTGAAGATTGAACGTGCTGGCATGGATGGATCAGAGAGGAGGGCAGTAGTGAACTCTAGCTTGGGCTGGCCAGGTGGCATTGCAGTAGATTTTCTTTCAGAAAGGGTTTTCTGGACAGATGAAAGGCTGAATGCAATTGGTTCTTCCACACTGGATGGGGATGATGTGAAGGTAAAGTTCACCCTGGCTTAACTGGATATAAAGATTGACTTTAAAGGCCTTAACAAATCACAAAATGTCCACAGCAGACTTTAAACATGTCTTTGGCATGCATAGGTTTGTTTTATCTTGTCATTCATGGGTCTAAAATATCCTTCAGATTTTCCAGATGAAGGAGACTGCAAATCCATTTTCTGTGGCTGTATTCAACAACATGCTTTATTGGTCTGATGCCAAGAGGAGAGTGGTGCAAGCTGTTAAACTCTCTGGTAAGAATCGGCAGATTATCCTGAAGAGACCTGGACAACCTTTTGCTGTTAAGGTGAGTAGTCTCTGCTATTGAAACCTGATTTGGAGCTGGCAATGCATACTTGAACTACATGTTTAAGGCAATCCTAACACTTTCCAGTTGTGGCCTGCTGTAATGTCTGCCTGTTTTACTACTTGGGCATAAACTAACAGAGGTGCAAACCTTAGTATGCTGAGAACCAGTTTCTGACATGAAGCTCAGACTTTAAAAAATTCCCTATTTTCAGATCATCCATCCAATAATCCAGATGGATACTGAGGGCCCCTGCAAGAAGATGGCCTGTTCCCATCTGTGTGTGTTGGCACCAAGACGCAAGGCTGTGTGCAAGTGTCCCACTGGTCTGTCTCTGGCTGAAGATGGGCTGACCTGTTCCAGCCTGGTCACATCAACATTCCTGCTGCTGCTGTCACCACCTACTGTCACAAAGGTTTCACTCGAGATGTTGACATTTTAGGATCATGCATTGTTAGCGTTTACTCAAGCTCTGTTTGTGGTAAAGTTTAGCTCTATTTTGGGGGTCATGGTACAGGGGGTCTTTAACTGCTGGTCCACACTTAAGTGACCCTTTGAAAGGGAGGCTTCTCTGTAATATCTGTTAATACACAAGCTAATTGAAAGTGCTTTACAGGACCAGCTGAAGATAAGGAAAGTGCATAAAACTTAAAATGAACAGAAATGGAAATTATTTGCCAAATTTATCTGAACTTGGGGCTAGAAATGGTTTAATACCTCAAATGTATTTTTCCCCAAGACCTTTAGTGCTAGACATCTAGAAGAATTTTAACATTTAATAACCAGGAGCCAATGAAGCTAAATTTTAATGGCCTGCAGCACTAATACAGTATTTTCTAACTTCTACAGATCTACTTGAAGCCCCAAAAAGCAACAGGGCTAAAAGGCTGGCCTGAGCATCTGGCATTACCCATCCCCAGCATCAGTGAAGCAAAGACCATGGACTACAGCATGCATGACAACACTCTCATCTTGACAGATGACTCTTCAACCTCAGTGAGGTCTTTCAAAATGCAGGATTCTGTCTTGGTTGCACAAGGCCAGCTTCTCAAACTGCTAGATGACCAAATTACTGCCATGGCCCTTGACTGGGTAACCCTTAATGTGTACTGGAGCAGCAACAAGCAGTCCCGGCTGCAGGTTACCTCACAAACTGGGGCGTACACAGCAGTTCTCATAAAGGAAGCGATTGCTGGAGTGGGTTCTATTGCCCTTCATCCTCAAAGTGGAATGGTTTGTTTTACAAACAAAGATCTGAAAGATGCTACAGTAGAATGTGCTTTCATGGATGGCGGAGAGCGAAAAGTTGTGTGGAAGGATGCAGTTCAACCCGCATCATTAGTCTTTTCCAGTACTGGGGATACAATCTACTGGGCAAACACAGGTACAACTTAATGGGAGTGCAGTTGTTTCTAAAGAATCTAATTAAACTGGCCTCTATTTCACAGGAATGGGAACAATCAGTTTTCTCAAGCTTGATGGCTCTGGATACAAAGAACTGGAGACTGGTGCTGGTCTGACTGCCATGGCTCTAAGTGACAACCGGCCAATCTGGATGACTGTCAGTGGTAATGCCAATACAATGTTGCTGGGGAGTGAAACACACAAACTTTATATTGTAAAATGTACATTCCTAAAAGACTTATAGATGTACCTGTCAATTACCCTCAGATATGACAAGATTCTGGTACGAAGATGATCAGCAGCCAAAGCTATGGTTTGAGGTTGGCTCAAAAGTACTTGGTTTGAAAGTCTACAGCAAGTCTATTCAGTCGGGTATGATTACCAAATTCCCAGGGGATGCAGTGCGGTCTATAAAGTGCACTAACTTGCAAGTCGAAGGTCTAAATGCCTACATTTTCAGGTTCCAACCAGTGTGCAAAGAACAATGGCAACTGTCAGCACCTGTGCCTCGCCACCCCAACAGGTCGGACATGCACATGTGACCATGACTTCAGTGCAAAAGACACAAATTGCAGCCCAGATGAAAGCTGTCCTGCTGGTAGCAGAAAATGTCTGGACCAAACCTGCATGCTGGCTGAGAAATTCTGTGATGGGCATGCTGACTGCGCTGATCACTCGGATGAAAGCTGTATGTATTTGTTGTCTTGTTTAAATGGAGGTATTTAACACAGTGGCAATAAACTTCTCCTTGAAACCTGGGTTTCCTTAAGGTGCTGGTATCAAGCAGGGGTCAGGAAACAAGGTCTCAACTGCTAAAAGTCCACGTAGCACCTCTACTCCTCACACGGTGTCTCCAAAGATGGCCATAAACAACGCCATAGATGAGAGCAGTGACCTCATGAATTTGGAGGCGCAGCAGTGCAATCAGAAACTGTGCAGTGGGAATGGCCACTGTGTGGAAATTGATGGAGCCACTACATGCACATGTTCAGAGGGCTTCAGCGGGGACTCATGTCAGGACCCTGCAGTGAAAGGCATGCAGGGTCCAATCATCTATGGTGCAGCAGGACTCTGTGGCATAATTGTCGTCATTGCTGTGATAGCACTGGTCATTAAAAAGAATGCTGCCTCAAGGTTTTTACACATCCTGGATTTACATTTGCAGTAAAGTTGTCAATCTTGGTGCACAAACTGTAAACTGATTCTTACTACAGGGGAGGAAGCCCAGATGCAACAGTGGAAACCAGCATGTCTGACCTGGAGAAAAAGGTGGAAACCATACCCAGCGCACAAAATGCCCAGGCAACTTCAGAAAAGCAAGAGGTGACCCCACCACTAAATATAGTATGGTTTATCTTTAACTGTCTTGAGATTATCTGACTCCTCTTGTGCTTCTCTTGCAGGAACCAGTGTCTTCTGTAGATTAGTTCTGAATTCATAAATTTTAATAAAGCTTGCATTTTCAGTTGGCTTGAAGTTTCTTCAATGTTTAAGACTTTGTGCAAATACAAATTACACCAGTATTTTCTGGGAGTACAACTTTGCTTTTAAGACATGCATGAGGATGTGGTGCAATTGGCTTGGTTCAGTGCACTAGTTATCTGACACTCTACTAAAGGTTTCGCTTTACTTTTATACCTAACATCCAAGTTTCAAAAGGCTAAAGACCAAAGCATTTTTTGAAAATAAACTGACTTGATGTTGAAGTGTAAAAAAACTAAAGTCCAAAAATTTTACTACTAGAGCAAAAGACCTGTAGTAGGGAACCCTGATGGTGAGTGTACTCTAGCAGGAAGCTCACTAATGAGAATTAAATTGGAAAAGATTAGAATCTGAATGGTAAAACTTGACATGCCACTTGTGTTCAAAACTAAACTCGGCAAAAAAATATCCCTTTTTCAGGACTGTATTTCAACAATGTTGTAAAACACCAAATTACTTTACAGATCTTCATTGTAAAGGGTTCAATGTTTTCCATGAATGTTCAATTAACAAGAACCTGTGGAATGGTCGTTAAGACCTTAACAGCTTACAGAAAGTAGGCATTTAAGGTCACAATTCTAAAAATGCAGGACACTAGAGACTTGTCTACCGACTGAAAAACACCCAAAGAGACTCCCAGGATCCCTGCTCATCTGTGTGAATGTGCATTAGGCATGCTGCAGGGAGGCATGTGGACTGCTGTTGTGGCTAGGGCAATAAATTGCCATGTCCGCACTGTGAGACGCCTAAGACATCGCTACAGGGAGACAGGAAGGACAGCTGATCATCCTCGCAGTGGAAGACCACGTAACAACACTTGCACAGGATCGGTACATCCGAATATCACACCTGCATGACAGGTACAGGATGGCCACAACTCCCAGAGTCTCACCAGGAACACACAATCCCTCAATCAGTGCTCAGACTGTCCGCCATAGGGCGAGAGGCTGGACTGAGGGCTTGTAGGCCAGTTGTAAGGCAGGTCCTTACCAGACATCACCAGCAACAATGCCGCCTATGGGCACAAATCCACCTTCGCTGGACCAGACAGGAGTGGCAAAAAGTGCTCTTCAGAGTCACGGTTTTGTCTCACCAGGGTTGGACGGATTCGTGTTTATCGTCGAATGAGAGTTAAACCGAGGCCTGTACCCTGGCACGGGATTGATTTGGAGGTGGGGGGGTCCGTCATGGTCTGGGGCGGTATATCACATCACCATCGGACTGAGCTTGTAATTGTAGGCAATCTCAATGCCTTGCGGTACAGGGAAGACCTCCTCCCTCATGTGGTACCCTTTATGCATGCTCATCCGGACATGATCCTCCAGCAGGACAATGCCACCAGCCATACTGCTCGTTCTGTGCGTGAGTTTCTGCATGACAGCAATGTCAGTGTTCTGCCATGGCCAGCGAAGAGCCCGGATCTAAATCCCACTGGGCACGTCTGGGACCTGTTGGATCACAGGGTGAGGGCTAGGGCCATTCCCCCCAGAAATGTCCAGGAACTTGCAAGTGCCTTGGTGGAAGAGTGGGGTAACATCTCACAGCAAGAACTGACAAATCTGGTCCAGTCCATGAGGAGATTCACTGCAGTACTTCAAGCAGCTGGTGGCAACACCAGATACTGACTGGTACTTTTGATTTTGAGCCTCCCTTCATTCAAGGACACATTATTCTATTTCTGTTAGTCACATGTCTGTGAAACATTTTTAGTTTGTCTTATGGTGTTGACTCTTTTAGTGTTCATACAAATATTTACACACATTAAGTTTACTGAAAGTAAAAACAGTTGAAAGTCAGGAAGTTTCTTTTTTTTGCTGAGTTTACATTAATTGGTATTAAAATTTGAGCAATTAAAATTTAAATCCATCTGGGAATAAACGGATTTAACGCAGACTAAAGCTTTTACAAACTGCTAATTGACTGACCACAAAAATGGTGGCAGATCAGGGACACTCCACAAGGTTTTGAAAATAACTGGTTTGAGATAAAAGAACAGAACGCAAATATTGAAGCTGGACTAAAGCAACACATCACAACACAGGGTGTAGCTCCTGTGGACTAAGAGGGAAGCGGAGGCATTTCTGGGCATACTTTGGACCCCTTAATGCTTACTGGATGTGCAGCAACTGTCATAGACAAATCTGAAGTTTCTGATGCCTTAAATGTGATGAGTTCAACTTTGTACTCACAAGATGTACCTAGAGTGTATTTGAATACTTTACATCCACTTAAAGGAGGAAAAATGTGTATCAACCTAAAACTATTCTCTGCAAAACATCTGAGAACCAAGATCTTCAGAGCTTTCAAAACTCTGGGCTCAACATTTTACAATTTAAAGCTCAAGTTGTGAAGGGAAAATGCAATAAAACTTTTGTGGCCTTTATTGAAAGTGGACAGGTGTACAGAAAGGGGAGAGACGCTAAGCATATGTCCCTGAGCCGGAATCAAACCCAGGACAACCGCATCGAGGACTAAGGCCTCTGAACATGGGGCGCCTGTCTTAACCCACTGCGCCATGCAACGCCCCATGGAAAAAACTTGCAGAAAAGCTTTCTATACCAGTGAGGAGATTTTTGTTTGGAAGAATTCTCCATGAGACACCAGTGTATTGTTCAGCCCAGAATCTGACAGCTAGAGGTATTTAAAGACTGGCCTAAATTCTTCCCATTGTTTACACTAAAACCACAAATCATGTTTACTTTGGATGTGAAGCCACTTCTGATTTTCCAGGAAGAATTTTAAATGCTTAATTTCAGTTCATGTGTGGTTGGTAAATGATTCAGTTTCAATGGTTGGGGAGTTGAAATAGTGTTAGGAATTTTCTTTCCAATGGAATGGTGGTGCGTAATCCCCACATGTAATCAGCAATATAAAAACAGACCCAACTCAGCTATCCAGTTCATTCAGGAGATGGAAGAGGCAAACATCTTGGAGTTACACTAAAGGTAGGTCTGAAAAGAGGATTGCCTTTTTGTTTTTTGACACAGTGCAATATGTATATAAAGACATACCAATTGGAAATTTCAATTTTAGGATTAAATTGTTTGCTTTAGTAGCTCTTTATCAAGGGTAAGCTGTTTACAGAACAAATGGTTAAATGATTCTAATTTTGTGCACAGGTTGGAGCCTAATGAAGATATTGATCTGAATATTCAAGAACAAACCCTCCAGAAATCTTGAACCAATAAACTGGAAGCTTCTGGAACACCAGTGTCACTGTCCATATTGAAGATTTCACATTGCCATTAACTGAGAAGGTAATGAGGCAAAGAAAAAAAAGACCCTGCTCAAATATTAAGTTACACTGGCTTAAATCTGCAGCTTCCTAGAGTTCAAACTAAATTCTTACAGGAGAAAAGTTCTATCTTATGAGACAAAGATTGAGCTGTCGATTACAATGACAAGTATGTTTAAAGGAGTCAAGGTAGTGGCATTCAAACCAAACAACACGGTAGAAACAGTCAGTCATGGTGGTGGCAGCACTATGCCGTGGGGCTGTTTTACTTTGGTGGTACTGGTGGAATAAGAGAACCAATTCCAAATCTAACTTGATCACAAATCAGCTATGGTTCAAACTATGAATCAGTTTCTTTTAATTGAATCTCAGATATGTGTAGTATAATTCTTCCATCCGGAGAAATGAACCCTGAACTAAAATGACATTCAAGTCCATGCTGAGCGGATGTAAACTGATGACCTGTACTGTAATATAAATAGCTCCTGCTTATATTGTACCTCTTTCTGCAAGTATAGCTAAAGGGACAATGGAAGTTGTAGAAGCCACACTTTGGACAGTCCTTATGGTGACGGTGGTGACATCTAAACCGGTGAGTAACTCTACTTCTGTAAGACTACTATTGTGGAAAAAAATGGCTTCTTCAGATGAAACCGAAGTCCTTCAGGTGTTTTTGATATTTGTTACAGCATACTGGCCACTATGGAGACAAGAGCACACCCAAAAAAGTCCCATCACTCCAGTCTTCCCCAACCCTTCTAATGCAAACCTTTAAATAGCGTTTAGCAATCAATGTTTATCTTCTAATGGCCTGAGCTCAGACTCCGTGTCTGTTCCTGCAGAAGCCAGCCAGCACCGGTTCTGATTAGAGTGACAGTTTTCATATCAGAATGTCCCTTTAAGCACTCTGATATACTGCTATCAAAGCATTACATATAAAAGGCTTTGTTTTTATCTAACATGACCTACTATCCTAGATTGCGCTTACTGAGAATGTAAGAAATAATTAAATCCAAATTACATCGAAATATTCCCCAACTACTTTTTACCACTGAATAAATGGACCAATGACGTCAATTCTTTCACACAGGTTTGTTTACATGTGGAAGATGATTCGTCAAAATCATCGGAGTCAAGTGAGTCGATGTCATCGGAGGAAACCGACGTCCAGCCAGCTCTTACAGACACAGGAATGCAGGTGGACCACCTGGCTTCGAGTCCTTCTTCATCCACTCTCGACACCGCAGCACTGCCAGAGCCTGAGGATCCACAAACCTCCACAGACATAGAGCCTTTACAACCCCTCCCGGAGAATCCATGCCAAACTGCTTTCCATGTGGACAATTCTCACGACACTGCACGGGACTCCCCTGACGCCGCTGTGACCAGAAGCACAAAGAAACCGAAAGGCACCAGCGCATACGAGGGCCTCCAGCAGGAAGCCACCCCACCCGTTCCTAGAATGGTCCTCACACCCACAGCTCTGTGGAGAACCACAGACACGCCCTTGAAGATCCCCGCTGAAGACACCCCTGGCAACGCTCCGGATTGTTTCACCATCCAGCTCACAACACCTGAGCCGGCTCCCCCTCGAGGAGACAGCATATGAGCCGGACTGGATCACATTCTGGTTCATAGGGATGTCCCGATCAGTTATCTGCCCCAAAAAACTTTAACGGATTATATCGGACTGAATCAAAAATCTCTGATTTTTATTCATTTGTTATACATTATGTTTATCGTTCACATTTATGCAACCACAGGTTAATAATAAATTGGTCGGTTTTTTCATACTTACTGTTGCTAGCTTTTGTTCTCTAAGTAATATCACTTGATCAAGCCTTTCATACATTCCACACTGCGAAATAGGTAAAACTATGTATGATTTGTGCTGATATTTTATCGGATTGATATTGGTATCGGTCAATACTGAAGGCTGCAATATCTGTATTGTATCGGAAGTGAAAAAGTTGTATTGGGACATCCCTACTGGTTCATGACCATATAGGCTTTGATTTTTACATTTTAATCAGTGGGAATTTACTTATAGTGGTGCTAATCTCGGTGACTGCTACATACACACACTGAAAGCATCGGAATTACAGTATGCATAGCATAACTGAACCACTTTATTAGTTGAATCAACACAGACAGTCTGTACTCACATATGTCTCTTTCAAATAAGGTTCAGAACAATAAAGTAATGGAGGGCTTTCCTTGCACTTAACTGCAAGTAGCTACAAATGTGTGTTCTTGGATATGGGGCATTTTTCACAGCAGCCACAACCACCAACTATCTTGAATAAATATTATGCAATAAATACTCATCAGCTGGATTTATGACCGTTGGAGCTTTGTCACACTGGTCAAAAATTCCAAAATCCAGTGTGACCAGGAACAATAGCTAGGCCTATTTATGAGCCATCAACACCAAGGCTCTGTCACATGCAAATAAAAGTGTTGGTAGTTTGACTTTAACAATGAAATCCCTCCTAAAGTCTTGTAATCAAAACAAGTTAAAAAAAATTTTTAAAGCTGCGGTTGTGTCGAGTATGAGAAGTCTGAATCTTTTCCTCCAGTAAGATCGACCCCTGAAAACAAGTTCTCATTGGAGAGCCAAGCAAAGCACACTCAAACGTTTAAGACGTTAATGTTGCTCCACTGAATGTATCCTCGGCAACTAAAACATGCTCAAGCTGATCGGTTGGGTCCACCAGGGTTTCTTCTGTCTCTCCAACCCTTCATGGAGTCACCCTCCTACATCCCAAGGGGAAAACACATTGTCTCTGCTTCCTTAATCACTCATTCAGACTGTCTGTAGTTGCTTTGGGGGGTGGGGTGTTGACAAGAGGAAATCTGCAAAGTATTTTTTAGCAACCTTAGCGCAAATAATTATTTACAACATAAGGCGTCTAGCCAACATACAGAACTTTTTTTAATCGTTCTTGTTTTTAAATTGCTTTAATTTTTCATCAGATCAAACTTGGGCTTTAAATACCTTTTAATGCCACAGATTGTGATTTTGGGGGGGGGGGGGCAAATAAAATAAAAATTAGATCATGTCATAAAGTTTTGTGTCAATACTACAAAACTGTAGTTATTTAGTCAAGGTTATTATACCATGAAAATCTCATACCGAGCCATGCCTAGTGGGAGTCCAGTTGAAAGATCACAGTGACATCCTAAACCAGCATTTCCGAACTTTGATCCTCAACCCACACTGACCTGCATGTTTTCCTGCATTAGCACATCTGATTTCAATTGATGGTTGATTAAAACGCTTTAGCTAAACTGATCATCTGAATTGGGTGTGTTAAAGCAGGGAAACATCTAAAACGTGCAGGGCAGTTCGCCTTGAGGTCCAGTGTTGGGAAACGCATCCCTAAACAACTGTCTGACCATCAGTCCTGCTCTTAAGAAGCAGTTACCATGTCCCACTCCATGAGTTTCTTCCTGTTTAGGTAAACAGTGATCTGATCACTGTTTACTGGTACAGTTAAGATAATGACTTCTCACGTGTCCTCCACACAATCCACTTTTGAGATACCTTTTTTTTTATTATTTACAAATGATGGTTCCTTCATCTACATCCAAATAAGGTTTTACAGCCTTGATCGATACGTGATTCACCATGATTTACATCAGCAGAATCTAAACTTAAATGACTGAAAGAACAAAAGATCAGAAGAGCAAATATTTAACTGCCAGTAAACTTCTAGCAACAGCTTTGATAAAGCAGTATGTGCTGGACACATTCGTCTTTTTATTTTGAGGATTTTTCAAAAGTTAAGACCTTCTGTAAAATTTCACATGCCATACATTATACAAACTACAAGTGCGTTTAGCTTTTAAACAGGGTATATGGCGCAATCTGTGAGCTCTGTTAACCCAGAGTTTGTCACAGTCTATAAGCATTCGGTTCTCGGACTGAAAACCGTCTGTAGGCATTAATTAGAGACGGCTAGAATTCAACAGGCACCTCAACGATTCCTCCATCACATGTTGGCTGGGATGGATTGGTTTACTTGTTTAATATGTACAATTCAGCATTCGTCCATGGTTTTTATATTAACAGGTTAAAGTTCACCACTCAAACGGCAGAAGTGTAAAAGTCATCCATTCTGGCGTTTAACGTGGCATCTGGGATCCATGTTGATCCTGCGGCTCTGGCTCATTCTCAGCGTACAGGTCCGGGTTCTGCTGCTGCTGCTGGATGAGTCCTCCGTCCTGCGCTGTGTTGTAGGAGCCACATTCAGCACACTTCATCCCCAACACATGAAAAGGCACGGTGCAGTGGGACTGGCAGTCGTTACAAATAATCTACGGTAAAGAAGGAGGACAGGGGCGATGAATTGCTTATAAAAGGATGCCACAGGAAATATTTTTAACATCTGTTCATTGATATGCCTGGGGTTTTTCCAACATTTTATCACGTTATAACTTAACTTTAATGCTTTTTATCTGGGTTTCAAGACATAGATCAGCACAAGTAGCCTGTAATAGTAAAATAAAAAGAACATGTTTTTTATTATCTGAAAGTCTGAAGTGATATAGTAATCAACCCTTTATATAATAAAACCCTTCGCAACCAATCCCATTTCACATCATGGATCCAGATAAAAACAAGAAAAACCTGGAAGGTGCCACAAAAGATTTGAGACCAGTGGAGGTTCACCTTCCAGCAGGACAACAATCCTAAACATTCTACAGAGCTACAATGGAGTGCTTTAGATCACAGCATATTGATGTGTTAGAATAGCCCTGTCAAAGTCCAGACCTACAGGTACATAAAAAAAGAAGTTTGAATATTGTTAAAAAAGTTCAACATTTTTTCCATCACTCATTTCAGAAAGTGAAACTCATATATAGATAGATATGAAATATTTCAAGCTTTTATTTCTTGCGATAGAAAAAAGATATTTCAAACTGAAATGTTAGGCTGCTGAAAAGGACCGGTATGTTGATTTCTATGCACTCAATATTTTTGTTTGGTCTCCTTTAGCATGAATTACTGCATCAATCCGGCATGGCAGCCTGTGGTTCTGCTAAGGTGTTATGGAGGCCCAGATTGCGTTGATAGCTGCATTCAGGTCATCTCCACTGTGTTAAGTTTTTTAGTTTTTATATATGCATATAAACGTTGCACATTTTCATAATTAAGGAAGATGCAAGTCAGATGAGTTCCTCTCCAGACGATTTATTCAAAGACCAAGGCAGACTGCATCATCAATGCTCAGTCTCAGGCAGGAAATGGGAATGTATTGCTGGACAAAATCCGTTTTATATTGTACCTGCTGAACTACTATCCATTTCTTTTTTTTCCCGGGACAATTTCTTCCCCCAGCTCCTTGCTAGGCGACTGTGGCTCAGTAGGTAGAGTAGTTGTGTTGCAATCGGAGGGTTGCAGGTTCAATTCCAGCTTCCAACTGAGCTCTGTATCGGTGTATAAATGTGTGTGAGGATTGCGCTCAAGTGTAAAGCGCTTTGAGTGGTCAGTATGACTAGAAAAGTCAGTTTACCCTTTGCAGTTCAAGTCATTTGCTCTCGCTTGTAATTTGAGAGGAGACAGGGCTTGGTGAAGGAGCATGCCTGGGTCTGGGTTTGTGATTGCTTTGGAATAATTTCTACCTGACCCGACACTCAGTCCTGTTCAGCCCCGCTGCCTGAACGCAAACGAACCAATAACATTCAACTACCAGTTTTTCGGAAACAAATGGACTCAGACGCTCTCAAGATCTCGCTCCATAGAGAAGCATTAGGACCAGCAACAAATTTGTGGTTTTCTGGGCTGTATTTGTATTTTAAAGGTCTCATTCACTTGTTTTGTTCAATAAATTTACTGTGGTCTCCAGCAATGTTCCCTCCAAGCTGTGCGCGTGCGCAATTGCGCACTGCTGACAGTCTTCGCGAACAGAAAATCTGCTCTGCGCACATAAAAAATAAAAAAAATAAAATATAACCTGATTTGAAAAAAAACCAAACCAACAAATAATTAATTTTGTGCTATTTTGCAATGAGCATATGCACCGATTTACAGTTCTAGTGGTGGCCCTGCACCGGTCCAATTAGAAAAACACACACGCCCGAACCAGTTATCGCCATATCAATGCGGTAGAGACCCGCACACTGACAACACAGATTAAAGATAGACACGGGTATGCAAATAAGACCAAGGTAAAAAAATAATTAATCCAGACACAAACTCAGGTCCTCCTGTTAATATAGGAACACTCCGCGCATTTCGTCTATCCACAGAGCGGATAACAGCGCCAGGTTCGTGCGCTGTGAAATGTGCTTGATTATTTTAGAAAGTCTGTAGTGTTTTGTTGGAATTTTCTTTAACGAAAAGAGGATTGTAAAATGTTCTGAAAACATCTGAAGTTTTCGTTTTATTCCTCTCAGAAACAGGCTCATTGTTGTCAGTCTTAGTTTGTAACTTTATCACTGGATTGTTTCAGCCGCCACAAAAGAAAAAGAACTTTGAATAGGAAAATGGATTTTAACAATAAATCAGAATTGAGTATTTAACCTGCAATGGGAACATAGCAGCGCTGCTCCTGCTCCTGTCAGTCAGCGGGACTAGAGTTTACCTGCTCATACTGTGTCAATAAATCTTTTAGTGTTTGATTCTGCATTTGGGTTAAAAGATTTCGTTTCAAGACAATAACATTTATGTCATTGAGTGACCAGCGGCTGGTTCCCCCAGCCAATGATGCGATTCACATACGTATTTACGCAGCTAATCAATCGATATATGTGCTACATTTCAAGCACCCAGCGCAGACTGTGAAATAGGTTTTAGTTTATTGAATCGTATCAAAACAACATTGAGAAATCGTCTTGAAGTGGACCATTTGGATCAGCTGATGTGCATAAAGTCAAAGCTGCAAGCAGATGAGGCCATCAACAACGTCTACACTGGATACGTGAGAAGGACAGACGGAAAAAATAAAGTGAAATTTGTCCGGGTTTTCATCGTTTTTAAAGGGGACAAATAAGCATACTTGGATTGACTGGTGTGATGCATGCAATACGACATTTCCACTCATCTATCGTTCTCACTGAAAACGATCGATGCTTTCGTGGATGGTTCTGAACCGTTTCATAGACTAACAGACAGCGGGCTTTGTTGCGCTGCACCACATTACCCTTAGCCTTGCTGCGCTCACGGCGTTGCGACTGTTTACAAGATATCAAAGTGCAACAAGTAAGGGCTGGGCGATACGGCCTAAAAATAAAATCTCCAATTTTTTCACACCAGTTCTGATTTTAATATATTTTTTTTTCTCCCTTTACTTTGTTAAACAGAAATAAATGACAGAATCTATTTTTTTAACTCTTATTTTAATCTCTCCTTTGGGAGCCTACCTGAATTCAAAGTTGCGTGCAAAGTTGGTAGCACATACCTGGCGTCCAAAGTTTTCAGTAGGTAAATAATTAAACAGGCACCATATCTTTGGCAATATAAATTGTGATGGCATCTGTGATTGCTTTCCACTGGAAACCTGTCTTATCATAAGGGACACAGTGTGAAAATGATTCCCCTATGGTGGCTTGTCATTTGGCGGTGTTTTGTGAGCTACTGCTTGCTTGAGCATCTCTTAGAGAGCAGCACTTCTCCCACTCGACGGAGTGCCTCTGTTTTAGGGGTTGAAACAAATTCGTTGTACTCCCACTTTTAGTAGCAACAGCCGTCAAATAGATTTTGCAGCGTGCTGTTTGTTGCTCTAAGACTGAAGTCGCAAAACCGAACCAGTTCCATATAATTGAAGAAACTGTCCCTTTTTTGGGAACAAGCTCCTCTTTGCTAGTTACCATTTTTACGTCTACGCCCTGTGAGAGACGGACCGGCTGACCTTGCTCCAAACTTCGGAAGCCCAAGAGAGCAGTGGGAATGGGGGATAAATCTCGATTTTCCCAAAAATAAATCTTCTTCAATGGCAAATTCGAATTAATCGATAAAATCGATTTATCGCCCAGCCCTACAACAAGTGTAGCTTTACAGCTGGCATGTGTGTTTCTGTGTGTGACAAAAGTTGCAAAGATCTAGTAGGTCCATATTGAAACGGAATCTATAATAATTATTCATCTAAACTGACAGAGGAGGATGAAGATAAAATAAAAATGGAGCAGGCATTATTGTGTTTTTGAGACTGCTGCTTTTTAATTTTATTATTACATATAAAAGAAAATACCTGTTTTCTCAGAATGTTATTTCAGATTTTTGTCCAGTAAAGCAAACTATTACTGTTTCTGGTACATTTTCTAATTCGGAAGAGTAATAATTTCTATTATTAATTAATTTCTAGAGATTTTAAAGTCATTTTTGCACTTGTGAAAGCCTATCTGAAGTTTGTTATTTAACTGTTCATTCTAACCACATGGAGAATGCATGCTTTAAATATGTTAAAATCAATAGTCTGGTCACAGTCATGACAGTGTTTCAGGACTGTGCCAAGTGTACTCTTTTTTTAGAAATCAAAATATGGTCACCCTATTATATACTGTATTTTGCAGACAAAGAGTTACAGGACCCTCTCCCAGACCACTCTTACCCAGTGCTCAGCAAGAGCTTCACACAATGGCTCATTGCTTATAATACAAGTCAGACCTTTTATAATAAAAATGTTAAGTGTGTTTTCAAAATTTGAGTTCATAGTCAGCTTGGCAGTTCATGTTTCTCCACAGTTACAATGAGATATTTATACTTACAATACTGTTAAACACACTACACAGGTCATGAATAAGATCTTTGTCATTTTCATTTTAAGTGGGATAATGTACTTAATTAAAAAGTATTTTCACAGAAATTTAAATGCTGTAATTTGATTATTTTAATAAACTATGTAAACTGGATGGATGCAATGCTGGCATGACCACAGTGCGCACATCTGATGTTGCTCACAGTGGTCAAAGGGATCGATC
Source organism: Valencia hispanica (assembly GCA_963556495.2). Classification (NCBI taxonomy): domain Eukaryota; kingdom Metazoa; phylum Chordata; class Actinopteri; order Cyprinodontiformes; family Valenciidae; genus Valencia; species Valencia hispanica. Next base: position 12,206,926 of record OY747704.1, read on the forward strand.
AGGGCGTTTGTGTGTTTGCTCAGACATGAAAAATTAGAGGAAACATTGGTCTCCAGTATGAATGAATGCCTCGTGAGTCGTTTTACGTGGAATAAATGCGCTGGTGTGGAGGTTGCAGTTTGACGGAGGAGTGGCTGGGGTGAAACGTCAAGATCACGAGTCTAACTCATTATTATTCACAAGGGATGTGTATTAGCGAGAATCTGGTGATACGATATGTATCACAATATAGGGGGAACGATATGATATATTGCGATACCATGAGTAAGACTATATATTGTGATTTTTAAAACTTAACTTAAATAGGAAACTTTTTAACTGATTGGAATGTTTGTATAAATGTATTGAAATGACTTCTTGTTAAGTGCCTTGAGATGACATCTGTTGTGAATTGGCGCTTTATAAATAAACTGAATTGAAAATTGAATTGAAAACTGAATTTAACTGTAGAAAAACTGTCACAGCGTTCTAAACACTCCAACCTGTTTCATACATAACACATCTGGTTTTATTACTAGATCTAGTTGATCCACTGGAACGAAGAAGGTGAAAACAGCCACCAACTACCGGTCATACTTTTAATTTTACTACAAAAATTACCGTTATCATTCATGGTTCCATTCAAATTCTAAGAAAAAATAAAAATCGATACATTGCTTTTGAATATAGATACAATATCGTAAAATAAAATATCGCGATATGTCGGCGTATTGATATTTTCTTACATCCCTAATATTCATGATATGCAATCGTCTTGCCTCTGAAAACAACAATGCAACTCTTATGCTGCCTTCAAAAAATAACCAACTTCACTTGCGTCGCTGGTGGTGTTCCGAGAATTGCGAGACAAATTGCAACAGCTCCTTCCTCAGCTTCTCTTTCTTGGGTAAAAAAAAGCAACGCTGATGTACTGTGTCCACAAAAAAAAACAAAGCCCGACCCTGTTCCGCCATGCTGTGGAGTTGCTAACAATTAACTTTGTTGCCAACAGCTTCAGCTTCTACTAGCAGAGACGTGCTCCGCTTTCTCCAGGCTGCAAAATTTGCCTTCCCGTGGGCGCTCGCAAGCAAAGGTAAGCAAGGCCATGAATGCTAATTTAGAACACACTGTTTTTTTCTGACTCGCTCGTTTTGCCGTCTGTTTCCCTTCTGTGGGTAATGCAGGCAATGTAGGTAGGAAAAAACGTTCACGTGTAGCATGCATATGAGTAACCAATCATATTTCATAAAGAAAACGTATTACACAGTTTCTCAGTGAACTAAACCTTTAAGGCAAAAAAAATGGTTAAACGATGTGTCTGGGCCACATGCAACTGGATTTTTTTTTTTCTAAATTTATTTCTGCTTCCCACACACACAAAAAAAAAAAAAAAAAAAACACGGGCAAGTGTATCTGTTGGATAAAGGTGTCAACACAGTAAACTCAACGTGACTACTATAAACAAGAATGTACGCTTGTACACATTCTTGGTAAGACAATTGTCTTGTATAATCTCACCAGTATCAGAATGGGTTTTATTGCCAAATGTTGGGTAGGTTTACAACATTAGGAAATTGCTGCGGTACTTTGTGCAAACATACAAGAACAAACAGACAAGCACTTAAATAAAAATATAATATGCTAAAAAGATTGATTTGCACCGATCGTTACCTGCATTCATGTATATAACAGACAGGTGCAAAAAACCACAATATGGGTCATGTAACTGAGCGGGTGGTGGGAACAGTCTTAGGGTTATTGTTCATGAGTCCAACAGCAAAGGGGAAGAAACTGTTCTTATGGCGAGAGGTTCTGGTCCGAATGGACCAGAGCCTCCTGCCTACCAATCAGGTTATGTAAGTCAATATTAATCACATAAAGCCTAGTGGTAATAAGTTTTGTTAACCTAGCCACTTAGCAGCCTATTGTTATGTTGACTGATGGTAAATGAGTTTACACATTACCCTGCTGTACATCAACAATGCTGGTCTTCACTAATGTTTCTCTTGTCAAAGACAATTGATGTCCCTCTCGCTTTGAGATCTAAAGATCTGCGCGTCTAATTTCTGTTTTATTTAATATAATTCCACGGAGATTTTGTACATAGCCCTCCAAGGCATAATGCCGACCTTTCTGAAGGCGCCTCAAAGATAATAATTGTTGGTGCCTCCAAATGTTGTCAAGAGCCTCTTTAGGAATGGTTTCGGCACTGACCACTCTCAATGTAAACATGCAGTGAGCTGCTACGGTTTGCCCGAGTTAGCAACAGTAATTAAGGAGGGCGGGGCTTAGCGACAGGTCAATTGTTGGGTCTGGTGTTTCTTATCTTCCTCTTGATATCCTCCATAGATTCTCTATGGGGTTCTGGTCATGCCAGTTTGCTGGCCAATCAAGCACGGTAACACCATGGTCATTGACTCAGCTTTTGGGACATGTGCCAGTTGTCCGAGCACAAAGTTTTCCAAAATGTCCTGGTAGAAATGTCTGCCTTGACTGTGGACTTCAGAAAACCTTGTGGACCAAAACCAGAAGTTGACATGGCAGCCCAAATTACTGACTCAGGAACCTCACACTGGACTTCAAGCAACATGGATTCTGTACCTCTCCACACTTCCTCCAGTCTCTGGGAATTTGATTTTAGGTTGTAAATGCAAACCATACTTTCCTCTGAAAAGAGGACTTTAGACCACTGAGCAACAGTCAAGTTATTTTACTCTGACATTGTCTTTGGTTCAGGCGTGGCTTGACACATAACATTGGTAGCCATGTGTAAGATTCGTCTGTGTGTACTGCCTCTTAATCCACTGACTGCGGCCTCAGTCCAATCATTGTGACTCCCCCAAATTCTTGAATGGAATTTGCTTGAGAATCCTCTCCAGGCTGCGGTCATCTCTGTTGCTGGTGCAAATTTTCCAACTGCACTTTTTCTTTCCACTAAACTTTCCATAAATGTTCCTAGATAGAGCACTCTATGGACAACCACCTTCTTTAGCAATGACCTTTTGTGGCTTACCCTCTTTATGGAGGGTGTCACTGATTGTCTTCTGGACATCTGTCTAGTCAGCAGTCGGCCTCATGATTGGGTCCTACTGATTCAGACAGAGATCATTTATGACTCGCTTCCACTGAGCAGTCCGGTCCGGCTAAGTCCGGTCCGCCTTCTTGTCTGTTTCCATTTTAAAAAGCGGCCCATACCGATCCATTAAAAGGAACAGGGGGCAGGATTTGTAAATAAAATAAACATCCATGTCCATTTTTTTAATGCTGTTGGGTGATGAAGCGTTATAAACCAAAAAGAATGAGCCCACCCACGTATGGCTCCATTTTCTTAAACTGGCTGTGTGCTGCATAATGTGCTGCAGTTCGGGGCCTGAATTTCCCTCGCTGTCCTACAGATGTGACGTCAATTGACACGGCTTGTGCGTTCTCGACAGCTTTAAAAGAGGAAGAAAAATGGTCGCAGACCTCCATTGATTTAATTGTGAGAATGGATTATTCTCTTCTGCAACAGGGAAACGACCAAGGATGACTCACAGCCCACTAAAAAGTGGCACTAAGAAAATGAAGTATGTCACTGCGAAGAGGTATGTTTTTTGTGAAGCGTTTGTGCGCACTCCGGTGCGGTTGGCTGCAGTTACTTGCAGCGCCGGCCGCGTCGCTCGTGAGTTTCGTTTCTTCATTCTGCCCCATGCTCCTTTAATGGTCCCCCTTCAGGTGTAGGTCCACAGGACAATGGTCCAACACGGTTAGGGCGGAGCTACTGGCGTCACATAACAGTCCTTTGATTGGGTGAACACAAATACTGCAGTAAGTTTAAACGTCACCTCCGCAACAACTTTACACACCAGTCCTCTGTTCAGTACATTCACGTACTAAGGACAACGCCGCACTGAGCCTTTTAATAAACAAAGCGGTCGTATTTGTATAAAGAAAAAAGCAAAGAAAGCAAGAAAGACAACCATGAGCTGCTGGATGGACTTCCTTGTTGTTTCTTCCTCCTCCTCCTCTTCTTCTGTGTTTTTCGTCACTCTTTTCCTCGTCCCTCCAGTATGACGCCACGCAAGCGTTCAGGGTAAACCCCACCTGCTCAAGGAGAGTTCAGTAGTCAGTGGAAACGCCCCCATCAAAAGGCAAAATTACGCAATAGCGACCGGACCGGACCGAGAAGGACCGTTCTGCTCAGTGGAAACGAGGCTTTAGAGGCTCAGGAGACATTTGCAGGTGTTTTGAGTTATTTAGCCAATTGGAGTGTCACACCATGAGTTTCCAATATTTAACTTTTTCAAAATATTCTAATCTTCAGAGAGGCTGTAATTTGGGTTTTTATTATCTGTAAGTCATAATCATCAAAATTACATGAGATAAAGGCTTGAAATATTTCCCTCTATGTGTAACAACTCTATATAATATGTTTCACTTTCTGAAATGAGTGACAAAAACTACCAAACCTTTTCACGATATTCAAGTGTTTTGAGACAATGTTCTATCCAATCTGTGTGGGTTTATTATTATTATTATTGTTTTTACAAAGAAGTCTCTAGTCATGGCAGGTAGAGACCTGTCCTAAAAATTTGGTAGCTATATTGAAGTAAAAGATGGTGTATATTATTGACTCAGGGGGCCAAATTTTGTAACAATATAGGTTATGATACGATACATCATTTGAAAATCATGCATCATTTTCCTTCTGCTTTACTCTCTGTTGGTTCATCACTTAAAATGACATTTAGATACACTGAAAGTTGTAGCTGGAACAAAACAAAAAAAAAAGTTTGTGAGGTGTGAATACAAAACAAATTTTTTTTTAAAAGGAAGCCGTTACACCTTTGAATTAATGCTGCACTCCGGAGAATTTATCTACGTATCAAAGTTTTATAAATCTTTAAAATGATAGTGGGGTTCAACACTATGATAAAAGGCTAGTGCTCCACAACATTTGTTTTTCCTCCTAAGTCCCACCTTCCTCCAATAGACCCCTATGCATTTCACACTGACTGACGAATTTTTTTAAGCCAATAGAATTTTAGTTTCCGCCTTATCGGCTGTCAATCAACTTGCATGCGCATTGTGAGGATGGGGTGGCGCACACAGGCCGCTCCTGTTTACAGTCACCATATTGGAAGAGATAGTCAGTCACGGAGAAGTCGCTCACCTCTGAAATGTCCATAACAAATTACAATCGGGTTATGCTCGATAGCGCTTGCTGCTTTTCCCCCTTTGACTCGCTGTGACTACAAAGGTGATCTGCGTGCACAATAGTTGAGGTGGGGCTAGAGGGAGGGATGTTTTGGGAGAGGCCTTGGTAGTGGAATTCAAAAAATCTCTCTCTCTCCCTCAAATACTCCGGACTGCAGCTTTAAGATAGCAAGTTCTTACTTTGACAGTAGCACCCTGGTATTCAGTGGGCATCGGTGACTGAGCAATCTCCTTGTCCATCATTTCCCAGTGTTCCTCCATGTTCCAGGCAGAATGCATGCACAGAGGGCAGCGGTACGCGCTGAAACAGACACACAGGCATTCAGCATCATGTAGCACTTCAGTATCACTCTAAATCTAGAAGTATATTGTTAGAGGTCTGATATTTTAACTCCTGCCATAAAGGACAACCATGTTTCTCAGTTAGACAGAACTAAAAGCAAAAAGAAATGATTAAAAATGTGCTTTTCTGATGATACATAATGAAAAAACTGCTAATGATATTACAGTCAACAGCTAAATAGAGAAAGAAGTTACTTAAGAACACATTTCAGCCAGCTAATGTATTTAAAAAAAACAGAAGGACTCATTCGACATACCCTGTTCTGACCATGTCATCAAAGCAGGTCCTGTGAACAAAGATAAAACTTAAATGTCAAATCATTACAGATCCATAACCACAAAAGCTGAACCAGGGGCGTGGGTGTATCTGTTCTGATGACAGACTGATTGATTTTAACTCACTGCAGACAGAGCGACCACTCTGTTAAGACTGTTAGGACCTATAGGAACTAGAGCTGTAGTTTGGGTAATTCATACTAGAGACCAAAACAAATTTATTAAAAACACGAGTGAATGAGACCCTCAACATTTTATATTGGTTTAAATCAAATGCTACTTTATAGATTTTTACACTGCCTTTTTCCATTTGATAGGTCATTTGACTGGAAACTGAATAAGTTTGTTCTTAGAAGTTTTAAACAGGCAGATCATTGTTGGCATATTGCTTCCTACCTGTACTTCGTGTGTAAATAATCATCACCTTTTGTGTAAATAATGGCCAGAGTCAAAGTGATTTTGGTTTCTAAAGTAGCCATTACTGTGACGTTTTCCAGTTTGTAGTTAATTTAAGGTGGTAGAAATCCACTTTGGTTTTTGCCCCCGGTTAGCGGTCAGGATAATCTAGATTTATACTAAACGAAAAACCACGAGTGTTACCTCCAGCAGGCAAGATATCAACTACTTATAACTATTAAACCGAACTACCCTTCAAAATATTTTGCTCTAGGGTCACTGTTGTACACTGCAGTTTCATATAATACCCACTGCACAATCATTTTCTTCAAAGCTGATTTTGGTGCCAAGATTATAAGGATATCATCATTAGACCACTTTGTTAGAAACAATCTTTTTAGCCAAACTCAGAAAATTAGTTCATTATTAAACTTTGAAATGGTTTATACTAAACTTGTTCAGAGTACCGCTAGAAGGAACATAAAAAGCATTAGTTTAAAACATAGACTTGGATTACAGTTCTTTTAGTGAAACCAGTATCTACAACTGTGGATTGATGCAATTTACCCTCACGAAACCCATATTCCAGCCCTAATGTCAAGCTTGTGGGTTTTATATGAATTCTGCTTGAATTTTTCTTTGCAGCAACAACTTACTGAAGAATTTCAGATGAATCATTTGAAAAGTTGCTTTTGCACTTAAAAATAAAAATCGCATTTCAATTATTTGGAAATCATTTCAAAAGGTTTTCATTTCATCAGTCGCATCCAAACATTGGTCAAACGGCTGGTAAAAAGTCTAATTCACTGTCACTGAGAAACCATTCAAAACTCGCGCTTTTTGAAATACGATCCCTCACTGAGTAGGACATGTACGCTGCATGTCATACCGTTGTCCTGCCCCTTTTGAAATCTGAGCTGAAAACGAGCGAGTCAGTCAGAGAACGCCGTATTATTTACATAGAAAATCTAAGTGGCCACGCCTACCTTGGCTTGCGACTGCGTGACGGAAGGTTTTTTACCTAAGAAAGAGGAGCTGAGGAAGAAACTGCTGGAATGTCTCTTGGAACACCACCAACAAAGTAAGCTAAGTGAATTATTTGATCGAAAGCAGCAGAAGAGTCACATTGCTGTTAGCCAATCAGAGACAAGACGTTTGCATATCGTGAATAATACTGAGTTAGACCTGTGATCCTGACGTTTCACCCCACCCACTCTTTCAACAAACTGCAACCTCCTGAAACAGGAGCGAGCCAGAATTTTTTTCCCCACATATACCGGCTCAATAGGCATATCATTGGGCTAAAGACCACAAGAAATTCATTGAAATAAACAAGTGAATGAGACCTTTAATTAAACACACATATAATGATTGAGGACAAAAACCAGTCTTACTTGTGTAAAAGATGCCCGCAGGGAAGAACATGAGCTCCGATCCTGGATGTGTGAATATCCTGCATAATCAAAGAAAACGTATTAAATACAAAGATTAAGTCCCACTAAAGATTAAACAAAAAGATACATTAAAACCCAATGTGTGTGTAATTACCTCCATACACACTGGGCAGTTCTGCCTTGATACATTCTCGACACACTGAAAAGAAGAAACATGAGCCATAAATAAAAGCAGTGAGGAGACAAAATTTGGTGTAGGGTATAGATTCATAATAATCACCTTGTGGTTTCCTTGCAGATCCTGGGCTAAACACAAATTGCACTTCTCACAATGAAAGTACTTTTCTCTGGGTCCAATCCTGTCGAGTAAAAAAAAAACCCAAAGTGTTTGACTGAATGTCCGGCTCTGCTCTGGAGTTTCTGGGGGCAGTGTGGGGAGTCTGCACCACAACCTTTAAGTCTACTGTCTCTATTGAGAGATCCCATATGGGTACAAATTTAATGGTGCGTCTTTAAAGGTCCACATTACATAATGTGAAAAAAAAAGACCATGGGTTACAATAATACTGTTTCATTTTACTTCTTACATCACAATATGGTTGGATTATGGTCACACGATAAATTCAATTATCATGTTTATCACAAATCTATTAAGAAAACTGTGATTCTGTATTTCTGTTGACTGTCTCTATATAATGAAGCAACAATCAGAGTTCTTACCCATTTCTACAAAGGCTCACCTGCATATTCCACAAGGCTGACAGTGGTACTGCTTCTTATCCTTGTCAAACAGGTGACAGATATCGCAGTAATACTCCCCAAACTGCGCGTGACACTGCTGACAGTTCTTCTGAGCCTAGAGGAACAGAAACCAACAATTTGCTTTTTTCTGTTTATTTTATGCCATGAGCTTAGGGCTGGCCGATATGAACTCAAATCTATATTTGCGGTAACAATATCTATTGTGATATATTCTTTTCTTTATATGTCAAAATGACAGTTTATGAAACATTCTCACTTTCCAGATACATTGCAGCAGAACAACAACAACTTCAAAAACTTTGGAATGCCATTTAAAGAACATGTATTTTGCAAAATGCATTTAAAAAATATAAAATCTTTTTTCCAAAAGAACGCAAAAAACAAATTCTCACAAAATAAAGATATTTTAAATAAATTAAAAGCTAAATGTTACTATATAAAAACACACAAAGTTCAAAATTGTCTGCTTTCCTGGTTACTTATTTATACATTTAATGTCACATTCTCTACCTTTGGCTAAATTTAGATCATTTCTACTTTATACCTTTTATATCGCCCACCACTACGTCAGCTATTCATGGTATTAAAAAAAAAGAAGAAATAAAGTCCCATAAAGAACATGAAACATTTTTAATCACTGAATGATTAGGTTCTGGTTAGAGGTTAACCCATTAAAAACATAAATGTTAAGTTTTATAGTTTTTTTCTTTTTTGTTTCTTTTAAATCAGAGGAGGACAGTGATGTTTATATGCATTCTCCTTGGAGAGAGTGCATTTTTTGGCACCAAGAAAAGTAGTGCTTTACAAAAGAATTGAAGCGGTCTGTTGTAGAGAACAGTTCAAATGCATAATTAGAAGTCAAACATCATAAATCATCTGAGCAGCCCTATGCCGTATTTATTGTTATTATCATGCCAACACAAGCAGGACTTTGTTTCCGTCAAGATAATTGCTTCCAAAAACATTATATTAGAGAGGAACAAAAACATGTTCTCATTATTATTATTTACCGTTGACATGTTTTATAGCCTAACAGTTGATACAGTTTGCCACTGCCATTCCTGAGCCCCATCTGTTTTTTCTGTTACCTTCTGCAGGGTTTCACACTCGGAGCACAGGACCTCCCTGACTTTGAAGCGGTCCATCTGGTGGTTCTCCTCTGCATCGTGGCAGAGCCGACACACGTACAGTTTTCCACAGCATGGAGCCTGCAGAACAGAAAAAAAAGAGAAAAAACCTCTCTCAGTATGTCTCTCTGATGAGTTCCAGATAGATTTGACCGTACAAGCTAATAAGTCTGATTCAGTTCAATTAAAAATATACTGTCTTGAATGGAAAACAATAACAACAAAAACAGAAGTCTATGCATTTTCAAATTCGACTGTCTTGTCATAAAACAGCCAGAAGTCTTGTTTTAAGTTTGGCTAGAGAATATAATCTTAAAACTCAAAGAAGCTCTGTTGTAAAGGCAAAATCCCTCAGGTTTTTAAGGTGAAAGCCTACTTATGTGGTTCCAACATTATTCAGGTGGAAATTTCAGAATTTTCCACACTGAAATGTTCAGAATTCTCTGTTCTTTTATCCCACTTGAAGTATAAACGTATATTCTTTTTTTTTTAAATCACTGTGAACATATAGTCTGTTTTTCTACAGTGATCAGGCTTTGATATGAAACCTGAAAAAATAGATACTGTAAGGATGGATGGACAAACTGATCTATGGATGGATGAATGAAACTTTTAGATCACAGGACAGAGGATAACATCTTGAAATACAAATATTCGTCCACTCTCCAGTTTCTTTCCTATACGTATCCAAACCTGGAAAGCAATTTTTTCCACATTTTTCCACTAAGATTCGTAAATTGAATTGGATCCACTTCAGAATTTCTCCAACTCACCTTCTTACTATGGCTAAACAACATGACCATTTTAGCTGCCTTACATTGGCTTTACAACAAAATGTTATGAGTTTGAAAGAGTCTTCATGGATGGTAATACTGCATCTTGCAGATCTTTTTAACACCCACTTGCGTGCCAGAGCTTTAAGATTTTCAAACCAACCACTTTTACAAACTGAAAAACACATTTCTAGAACAGTCCCCCGGTTTCAAATATAATCTTCCCAGGAAGGAAAAATACTTTACAAACCACACTGAGAGGGATACTCACTTTTATTGTAATGACTAATTTGATAATATCGTTGACCTATTCTATTTTATTTACAGTCATAATTATTTAGATATTGCCTGTACACCACTTATGTGAAACCTAGTTGTTTCGAAATGTGCTCTGTAACTAAATAAATGAAATCCATCAGGAGTGACCACAGAGGAATCTCAAACCGCCAGAAGTATTCCTGCAAATCAGCAAGAAACGTTCAATATGCTAAATAGAACGTTCAGCTGTTTCGCTTCCATACTACTACAAACAGTCTCCTCCAGGTTGAATTTGAACAAACTCACAACAGAAATGATGCAGCAAAGTGTTCAATGTAAATAAAATCCAATGGGAGAGTTGCGTCAAAGTGGCTCACATGTGGCTGCTAAGCTAACTTAGCAAATAGCACTAGTATGCTACTAAGACCATAAATGGCTTCTTTAAAGGTCTTTGCAGTGAAACTTTATGACATTGTGAGCAATATGATAACTGATAAGGCACTGCAATGTTATGTAATAACAGTCTTATCGCCAAGCAACGCTGCAGTAACTGACAGGAGAGCTCTGAGGTGTTAAAACAGTTAATAACCGGACAAGCGAGTTTCTGCTCAACACGAAACTGCTTGATTCAGGCGTGCCAAAAATAGCTTTTCTAAAATGTACTCACTTTCAAGAGGCAACTGCGTACATAATGCTGACAGCCGACGGAAGAAGCCATGTTTACCCCGACACCTAGATCTTCTTCGCGTGCTTTTTTTGCCTACACCGTTTCTTCTTCTTGACTTTTATTTCCCCCTGACAGCGGGAGAGAGGCGCAGTTAGCAAACCGACTGAAAGACATATTACCGCCATCTACTGGACGAAAAAAATTATAAAAACTTGCTCACTTTTTCTTTTTCCACATGAACAAATGTCTGTTCCGTTGAATCCCAATGGGTGGATTTTTGTCACTGTAGAAATAACTTTATCAAGGTCTGTTTACATTTTATTCATAGACTCATGACCCCAAATCATTTCTGATCGCGGGGGAGAGGCGTAGTTAGCAAACTGACTGAAAGACATATTACCGCCATCTACTGGACAAAAAAAGTTAAAAAACTTGCAAAATTTTTCTTTTTCCACATGAACAAATTTCCGTTCCGTTGAATCCCCAATGGATGGATTTTGTTCACTGCAGAAAGAGCTCACTCAAGGTTTACATTTTATTCATAGATTCATGACCCCAAATAATGTCTGATACTACGAAATTTTGAATTTCAGAAAGATGACAAGCCCAAGTTGCTCATAGCCTGTTAATAGTTTACAGTGCAATATACACATAAATAAAACATGAATGCATTTTTTTCCCACTTTTTGTCACAATAAAACTGCTGACTTTAATATTTTTTAGAGCAGGGGTGCCCAAAGTTGGTTTTCAATCTGTCGTGCATGTTTTATTTCTTTCCCTCAGACCTGTATCAAATGGCTTGTTAGCAGGCAGAACTACCAGAGTAGGTAGTTGGAGGATTTGAATCAGCTGTGATGGAGCAGAGACACATAAAACTTGTAGGACACTGGCCCTTGAGGACTGGAGCTGTATACCCCTGCTCCAAAGGCTTCACACATTCAGATTTTTGCCATGTCTATGTTTCAAAATGTCTCTGATTTCACTGGTATGTTAACATCAATTCTCCATTCCTGCCATGGACAATGTTTTTGTCTGGACTTTAAACAAGCCATTCCAACACATGAATATGCTTTGAATTAAATCAGAGGTGCCCAATTTCGGTCCTCAAGCCTCGGTCTCCAGTCAGTTTTAGATGTGTCTCTGCTCCAACACAGCTGATTCAAATGGTCCAACTACCTCCTCAGCATGTCAAAGTTCTGTAGAGGGCTGTTAATAAGCCATCATTTGATTCAGGGGTGCTGAACCAGGGAAAGAACTATACCAACTCATTCATTCCCTCTGCCATTAGACTGTTAAATGTACATAATACGACTGTTAAAAGCGTGTGTTGCGTGCGTGTGTATGGGTGTGTGTGTGTATGGGTGGCTGTAGACAGGTGATGTATGGATGCTGCAGTACTTGTTTACCTGTCTATTTATTATTCTTAATATTGCATATTTTATACAATGTATGCCAATGTACTTATTAACTCTTAACCCCTTTATGGATGGGTTGGCTGTAAAACTGAATTGCCCCTCGGGGACTAAAACATGCAGGAGACCGGCCCTTGAGGACCGGAATTGGGCACCTCTGCGTTAGAGACATATCCCATGAGTAAGTAAGTATGTAAAGTTTATTTATATAGTGCTTCACAAACACAAAAGTCACAAAGCCCTGTATGTAAATCACAGTTAAATTATACCAAGTATAAAAACTAATAAAAAAAACAAAGTCAAATCATGACATGAAAGTAAAATATTCATTAGGATACCCAAGAATGCTTAAACAACTGGCTAAGGTATCTAAATGATTCATTTTTAATACTTAACAAGGAAGAGTATTGCACATAGCTCACCAATACAAACTAGTCATTTAGTGTCAGTTCTTAGAGAGGATGTTCTCTGCTGTGAATAATGTTGCGTGACTTTTTCTATAATCCGGTTTCACAGTGTCCTTGCAAATTAACCTACTGAACATTAGCCTCAATATGTGTAATAAGGCACTTCACAGATTTCTGCTTTGAAAACTTTATCCTGAGATGCTCGGAATGCACCACGCCTTGTTCTCACTGCTCTATATCTAGTCATTCATCTCAATTTCTTTTACAACCACAACATATTATTTAACCAAATTCAAGCTTAATCAAAACCAACTTAACCTTTGGTGGTGGTTAAAATGGCTAAACCATTAGCAAACAGTTGGAAAGTGGATTACTACTTTTTCTCTATTACTCTACTATACTGCCACCGTGAGCAGTGTACAGTTGTGGGCAAAAGTTTTGAGAATAACACAAATATTAGTTTTCAAAAGGTTTGCTGCAAAACTACTTTTAGATCTTAGTTTCAGTTGTTTCTATGATGTACTGAAATATAATTACAAGCACTTTATACGTTTCAAAGGCTTTTATTGACAATTACATGACATTTATGCAAAGAGTCAGTATTTGCAGTGTTGGCCCTTCTTTTTCAGGACCTCTGCAATGTGACTGGGCATGCTCTCAATCAACTTCTAGGCCAAATCCTGACTGATAGCAACCCATTCTTTCATAATCACTTTTTGGAGTTTGTCAGAATGAGTGGATTTTTGTTTGTCCACCCGCCTCTTGAGGACTGACCACAAGTTCTCAATGGGATTAAGGTCTGGGGAGTTTCCAGGCCATGGCCCCAAAATTTCAACGTTTTGGTCCCCGAGCCACTTAGTTATCACTTTTGCCTTATAGCACGGTGCTCCATCATGCTGGAAAATGCATTGTTCTTCACCAAACTGTTGTTGGATTGTTGTAAGAAGTTGCTGTTGAAGGGTGTTTTGGTACCATTCTTTGTTCATGGCTGTGTTTTTGTGCAAAATTGTAAGTGAGCCCACGCCCTTGGATGAGAAGCAACCCCACACATGAATGGTCTCAGGATGCTTTACTGTTGGCATGACACAGGACTGATGGTAGCGCTCACCTTTTCTTCTCTGGACAAGCCTTTTTCCAGATGCCCCAAACAATCGGAAAGAGGCTTCATCGGAGAATATGACTTTGCCCCAGTCCTCAGCAGTCCATTCACCATACTTTCTGATCAATCTGTCCCTGATGTTTTTTCTGGAGAGAAGTGGCTTCTTTGCTGCCCTTCTTGACACCAAGCCATCTTCCAAAAGTCTTCGCCTCACTGTGGGTGCAGATGCGCTCACACATGCCTGCTGCCATTCCTGAGCAAGCTCTGCACTGGTGGCACTCCGATCCCGCAGCTGAATCCTCTTTAGGAGACGATCCTGGCGCTTGCTGGACTTTCGTGGACGCCTTGGAGCCTTCTTAACAAGAATTGAACCTCTTTCCTTGAAGTTCTTGATAATCCTATAAATTGTTGATTTAGGTGCAATTTTAGTAGCCACAATATCCTTGCCTGTGAAGCCATTTTTATGCAACGTAACGATGGCTGCACGCGTTTCTTTGCAGATGGTTAACAATGGAAGAACAATGATTTCAAGCATCACCCTCTTTTTAACATGTCAAGTCTGCCATTCTAACCCAATCAGCCTGACATAATGATCTCCAGCCTTGTGCTCGTCAACATTCTCACCTGAGTTAAAAAACTTAACCAGCAACTTTTCCAATTTCCAATATTTATGTAATTCTCAAAACTTTTGGCCACCACTGTACAGAGAGGAACATAAGTATTTGAACACCATGCAATTTTTGCAAGTTTTCCCGCTTAGAAATTATGGAGGGGTCTGAAATTCACATTGTTGGTGCATTTACACTGTGAGAGACAGCATTAAAAAAATTTCAGGGATTCACATTGTATGATTTTTCAAGAATTTGAGACCAAAATAGAACTTTTTGGTCCTAACTTCTTTCGCCATTTTTGGAGGAAAAAGAAGGATGAGTTGCATCCCAAGAACACCATCCCTACTGTGAAGCATGGGGTTGGAAACATCATGCTTTTGGGGTGCTTTTCTGCGAAGGGGACAGGATGGCTGCCCTGTATTAAGGAGAGAATGAATGGGGACATGTATTGTGAGATTTTGAGCAAGAACCTCCTTCTCTCAGTCGGAGCATTGAAGATGGATCGTGGCTGGGTCTTCCAACATGATAATGACCCGAAGCACACAGCCAGGATAACCAAGGAGTTGCTCTGGAAGAAGCATATCAAGGTTCTGGAGTGACCTGGCCAGTCTCCAGACCTAAATCCAATAGAAAATCTTTGGAGGGAGCTGAAACTCTGTGTTCCTCAGTGACAGCAGTGAAATCTGACCGATCTAGAGAAGATCTGTGTGGAGGATTGGGCCAAAATCCCTGTTGCAGTGTGAGCAAACCTGGTCAAGAACTACAGGAAACATTTGACCTCTGCAATTGCCAAGAAAGGCTTATGTAGCAAATATTAACACTGACTTTCTCAGGTGTTCAAATACTTATGTGCAGTTATAAAATACAGATACATTCTTTAAAAATCAGACTATGTGATTTCCTAAATTTAAAAAAATGCAGTCTCTCACAGTGGAAATGCACCTACAATGTGAATTTTAGACTCCTCCATAATTTCTAAGTGGGAGAAAATTGCAGGGTGTTCAAATACTTATGTTCCTCACTGTAATTCTAGAGCCTCTGGTTTATTGGTGGATCTCAGATGAATAGAAAAGGAAAACAGTCCACGCAAGTAACAATTACAGCAATAATATCATCTCGATATTGGCTTGTTAAAGAAAGAAAACTTGAGCACAGTTAAAGTTTCTTTCTGATGCTGCATTTAACTGTCACACCTCAATAGATCCATTTTTAATGTAGTCAGAAATAAGGTCTACTTTCTCTCCAACACTGTACAGGACCAGCGCCGCTGGTGTAGTGGTATCATGCAAGATTCCCATTCTTGCGACCCGGGTTCGATTCCCGGGCGGCGCACATGATTTTTTTTACTTTTCCCATTTTGTGTGGAAACATTTGGTTTAAAATAATGTTGCAGAAGAACACAAAACACAAAAGGATAAAAAAGGTCATTTGAAGCGCATAATTAATGTATGTAAAGATAACAAAATACCCTAACTGATTCATTGGAAACAATTAATTACACATTTTCATATTGCGAATTGTAGCAGAGTGAAATTGCAGTGGGTGCCAAAACAGAAAGGAGCGCTTGATTTTGCTTCTTTTCAGCATACTGCTAGGCTGACGCTGCTGACGCCGTTCCTCCGCCATCTTCAACTTCCTATTGTTTGCATCAGACGGAGAGGGGGCTGAATGCTGCGTGCGAGAGACCAGAGTCGGACACGGATTTCTCATTGATTAGAAGATATAGCCCCTGGTCTCAGGTTTAGTCCAGACCTGTTGTATGTCACTGGAATAAAGCCCCCTCCCAGGACTCGACCACTGAACCCCGACGATGGACGACGATCAACCCAAAACCCTGTGAGTAACAGTGGCCTTGTCTATGTCCTGGAATGCCCAGGCTACGTCTAGTTCCTGCAGAATGTTTCCACGTTGTAACAATTAGGCAGCTGTAAACCTTTGTCATTTGACTGACAACGTTTTACTTCTTATTTTCTCTCATTAACTATGCCACATCGAAAGTCACAAAATTTAACCTTTTCGGAGCAGTAAATTAGGGCTTTATTTTGAAGTGTAAATAAACGGATCGGTAACTCACTAAATCGAAACTGATTGGCTAGCTAGAAACGGCTACGTTTAGCTTAGGACAGGAAACACTTTTATTACATCTATATTAAACAGACCTATATTTACAACAAATGTGGTGTTAGAAAAGAATATGTAAGATGTGTGTGGACTGTCAGGGCATTTAAAAACTATAGTTTGAACCAGAACTTAACCCGAGGCCTGTTGGAACCGGTTAGCGAGATCTTTAGCCTAGCTAGCTGGCAGACGAGCCACGTCAACGCGGTCACTGACCACAACCGGACACCCCTGGTTGTTGGGGGGGGGGTGTGTGACCGTTTTACGACTAGGTCGTGGAAAACATGAACTACTGTCTTTTTTAATACCCGTACATTGTCGTTATTTTTTTCTGTTTTCATCAGAAATTGCTGTGTCTGTTGCTACCCCGGCGAGCTAGCCTTTGTTTGCGCTGCGACTTCCTGTTTGACAGGGACTCAGTTTGCCCATCTCTCTGTCTTTGCTTGTAGGTATGTCGGAAATCTGTCCAGGGATGTCACCGAGCCCCTCATTCTACAGGTCTTTCAACAGATAGGACCTTGTAAGAGCTGTAAGATGATCAACGATGTAAGTTACCTTACCCCTATTATATTTAGCTGTCCAGTCCAAAATGTTGTTCCCATGATGCCCCGTAAAGATCAAATACTAGAGGTGCACCGAAGCTTTGCTCTGCTTTTACCGTCTTTAGCTCATTCCCTTTCTTTTTACACACCAAATAACAACATATTGTTCTTGAAAAATTGAACATTTTAACAATCACATAATGTTTATTGGCAAATAAATAATCGATTTATATATTGATGTATATGTCTCTCTCTCTCTCTGTATCTATAAAACAGTAAAATTATTCAGGCTATTAAACAGAAGGATATATACAGATAATATCCATCTACGTTTGCTCTTTCTGGTCATTCTGTAATCGGCCATTATTATGTGGAGCAGATACAACATCACCCAATGTGTGAGAGAGCAGTTGGTGTTACGCAGCTCTACAGTTTAATGCGATTTCACTTTTATTTCACTACAGGCGACATGATTACAGAATGGATCTTTTAATTCCCTCTTCAGCATCCTATCGCACTGGTTAGCCTTACTAACTGTAAATCTAATTTTACTGTGTTTATTCTCCATAGAGGTAATGGACACTTAACTGTGAGGTTTCCAAAACACTGCCACGAATCCAAATGTTGCAGTGTTTCATGCCAAATGGAATTGGAAATTCTTTAAAAAACGACATCACTGATGCTGGAAGTAGTTGAAGTGGCAACAAACTAGCAGCTTCCACCCTGAGGAGCGTTGTCAGTGCAACCTGGAATGTGTGGTGCATTTACTGATTAGGAAAAACAGTAGGATTTGTTTGTTTGTTTCCGACAGTTTAAACACCGATCAGGGCTAGTCGAGCGTGAAATAGCTCGTCTTCTGTCATTGGCTTATTTCTTGGTGCATCTCTAGTATATATACTCACTACTATTCAATTATAGTTGACCTGATACACCAGGCAGCTGAGAGAGTTATTTGCACTTACTGAATTGTTAACTTATGATTAATATTATTTTACTATTGACAGACGGCTGGAAATGATCCATACTGCTTTGTGGAGTTCTATGATCACAGGCATGCTGCTGCCTCATTGGCAGCCATGAATGGAAGGAAAATATTGGGTAAGGTAAGCTATCGTATCTACAGGGTGAGTGGGGACGGGGAGTTAAGTCTGTGGGCTTTTCAAAAGAAAAGAAAAAATGAAATTTGCATGGATATTCACTTTTAGATAAGTCGTACCGAGCATAAGTAGGGAGCTGATGAATCAGTTTATCTTTTTATTTGAATTATGAGTGCTGTAAAAATCTGTTTTGTTTGTTTCTTGGCTGGCTAAATTATAAGAAATTAAGCACTGGGAGAGTGCAGACCTCCGTCAAGGCCGCTTTGTCCTCCCCCAAGGTTGTGATGTAATTCTAACTTCTTCTTTTTTTAGATTAATTGACTATGAAAACATACCTTTAGTAGCTGGATTCACACTGATGTTATGAGTTCAGTAGTTATTCAAGAAGATCATTTCTTCAGTAATGGCAGTTTTCTGATTCAAATTGTAATCGCTTGCTCCTGGTCTTATTGCAAATATTTCCTTAAAATTTCATCAAATACAATCTACAACGTTTTGAGTCATGTTGCTAACTAATAAACAGACGGACAAACAAAATCCTGGCAAAAACATAACCTCCTTGGCGGAGATAATAAAATGGAATTTGATCTAATATGAGGAGCAGAATAGTTTTGACAGAATGGTCTAAAATAGCCGTGTTATCCAGAGCAGTAAATAAAACTAACATTTTTATTTTTTATAAAAATTAAAAAGGATTAAATACATGTTCAAATTTAACTATGTTTTTTTTTCCCATCTTTAATGTAGTGTTACTGTGACAGTTTGACATTTTTGATTTAAACATACCCCGCCTGGTGCGTTCTTTCTGTTGCTGTCTGCAGGAGGTCAAAGTCAACTGGGCCACGACACCATCCAGCCAGAAAAAAGACACAAGTAGTAAGTACTGGTGTCTGTTTTATTCTCATATAGTAGAAATGTATGAAGTAATAGAAAAGAAATTGAATGGAACATTAGAGAATGGCTTGTGAATTATTTTTTCTTTTTTGGGGGGGGGGGGACCAGATTATGTGATATTTGTGGCAGGTAAATGGATTAACTCAAACATTTTGCCCCTGCAGATCACTTTCATGTCTTCGTCGGAGACCTCAGTCCAGAAATCACAACAGAGGACGTCAAAGCTGCCTTCGCGCCTTTTGGCAGGATATCGTAAGTGTCGAGCCTAAAATGAAAAGATTTGGCCTTTTATAGAAACTAGGTCTTAAATGAGGAATAGATTGCATCCATTCCTGCCAGGCTAGTAACACTTACTAGTATGAAATCGAAATATTAAAAGTTTATTCATGAAAATAAATATCAATCAGAAATTGTGCAAGTGCAATATGCTGAAATAAGACTGAATATAGGTTTGGAGTATTTTAAAAACCATTTAGTGCTGAATTAAATGTAACCACTATGGCATATTTTGTACAGGAGTTTAATTTATGTACAGAATAAAATAAAATGGTGGTTTTACCTTTTTTCATTTGAGAGAAATCAATCAGCTAGTCATCATACTTAGTGCTGGACGATATAGAAATAGAGCATATAGATAAAGGGAAGTCATATTTATCGATAATTATTGATTACTATCAAATGTATTTTAAGTGCATCCCTGGTCATTTTATGCTATTCTTTAATGAACTAATTTTAATTAAGAATTACATTCAGCCTTTTATCCAAACAACTTCCATTTTTACAACAACTGAAAGTTTGTAAGAAACAAAAACAAATCAAGTTAATAGGCCTGAGTGAAATCAGTAAAGTAAATTAATGTTATTAATCATATTGTTATTTTTCTTTAAATTGTTAGTAATTTAAATTCAAGGCTTGATGGTTTAAAAAAAATATCTTTTCAACATTTTATTACTCTTTATTATATTAATGGCTCAGCCCTTTGGTTTAGTTTGTGTGTAAAAACCTGGTCAATAAAGCTGATTCTCAGTTCAGCTGCTAAAGCTAACCAGTTACTGACTGATGGCTGACTGTAGACTGAGCCCAAAACACTGGAGCCCAGTCCAATGACTGAGTGCTGAAGCCAGCTGGTCTTTCCATCTCCGTTTGTATTTTTGAAAGCATTTACTGAGGACATGGTAGAAAACCAGGTGGACATTTTAAAAGCCGCAGGTGGTGTAAGCAGCGCCGCCCGGGTTTGCTGTGCCTGTCTCTTGCAAACGTGACAAAGCAACAGCAACTTTGCTGACCGTAGTATGTCCTGTATTTTATTTTGTTCATTATTGTTATATTTAGTGTTGATGTGCGTTGAGGGTTTACAAAACGGGACTTAACGTTTACGTGCTGGTGAACTACTGGAACAATTTCCTCCGCCGCTCCTTGCTGTGACATGTTTTGCAGTTTAAGTCATTTGCTCTTTTTTTGAGGTTTGAGAGGAGCGAGGGCTCTGTGACGGAGCTGTCTGGGTGTGCGTTTGTGATTGGTTTGGAGTAAGTAATGACTGTAGTATTAAGCTACCTGATAATGAAGAAGAAAGGGAAACTTTTTTTGATCAAATTATTTATTGACCCTTTATTTTTTCTATCGCACCACAGGTCTGTCGATCGATAGATAATATTATTGAATTATCGTCCAGCCTTAATCATACTTGGTAAATAGTTTCTAATGTGATTACTTTCTAAAGAGAACATACAATGGATATTATTCTTATTAAGGCTCTTTTTAGTGCATATACAGTTTGTCAGAAGTCTACTTTGACTCATTATTGCCATATTAGGTTTGGGCTTTTAGTGTTTTTGCATTTCAACTAGTCTTTTGTCAGGATGCAATAAATAACTTTAGGGACTTTTAAAAACAACCAAAGAGGGATTTGAATTATTGGGAATTTTATTTTGTATTAATCCACATAGATTCACGATTAAACATACAAACTGAAGTTTATACAAACATACCCCTGTAAATATTTAAATAAACGCTCCTCAGCAGGTTGCACCTTGAGCACTTGTCTTATATAGACCTCATCATTTTTAATCTGTAAAGCACTTTGAAAAGCTTTATGGTTTGAAGAGCGCTTTATAAATAAAGTTTGATTTGATAAGGAAGGTGCATTTGTGGTTTGAGTGGTAGAGTTGAGTATGGGGGTTGCAGCCATGGAAAAACCTGTGAAATCTTCTCTGCCATTGCCAAACATCTTTATAATGGAGGCAGTGTAATTGTGTAGAGTAGCATCTGCATAACTGGAAAATCAAGGCCCATCATCATTGGAGGCAGTCTCACTGGTGAGAGATGTGGGAATAAGATTCTTCCAGCGAGTGGCAATCTTGTCTCTCTGCTTTTAGGGAGCAAGCTGTGTCCTCCAAAATGATTCCACTGAGGGTGTTTTATCAGAGATTACATCCATAAATTGGGACTGGAGCTGCCCTGTAGAGCTGGGTATCGGTTCGGATTTCAAGAATCAATTTGATTCCGATTCTCAAGAGTTGGAATCGATTATCACGATTTGATCCGATCCAATCTGTTCCAATTCGATATTAATATGCATCAGTGCTATAAAAAACGTTTTTTTTTTTACTGTTAAATTAATGATATGGCTGTAATTCAATGACGCAACACTGGGTGGGAAACAGTTCAGCAGGAAAAACCTAAGCCTTAAAATGGCTGTCTGGACTTTTCTTTCCTATTTTAGCTGTAAAAACGGGCAAACGATGTTAAACAATTAAACCGATTTTTTTAGACCTGTGAATCGATTAAATTCGATTCTTAGATTTTTTAATAAGAATCAATGTTTTTATTTAAATTTTTATTTTTATTTTTTCGAACACGGCACTACTGCCCTGCATGTTTTAGATGTTTCCCTGCTTTAGCACACCCGATTATAATGGATGGCCAATTAACAGGCTTTTGCCGACCTGCAGTCATCTGAATCCGGGGTGTTAAAGCAGGGAAACATCTAAAACATGCAGGGTGGTGTGCCCTGAGGACCAGGGTTGGGAAACACTGATCTAATCCGACACATGAAACCAAGGAGTCGGGAGCAGATTGAGCTGT
Organism: Valencia hispanica; assembly: GCA_963556495.2. Classification (NCBI taxonomy): domain Eukaryota; kingdom Metazoa; phylum Chordata; class Actinopteri; order Cyprinodontiformes; family Valenciidae; genus Valencia; species Valencia hispanica. The sequence continues at coordinate 12,229,360 of OY747704.1, forward strand.
GTTGTCGACTTAGCAAGTTTTCCACGGGTGCAGCCTTCGTTCTCTGCTGCTCCACCCACAAATGTGCCACCATTTTAGGGGAAACAAACAGGTTTTGCAACGGTATAAGATGTATTTTATTTTGCCATGAAGCATTGCTACAACAAGGAAATAATCTACCAAATACAGTTTACTCAATTTTTGTGCTGTATGTGTGAAATGCTGATGTTCCTGGTGTGTTGAGGATTGTTTTTTGTCAACAGGGATGCTCGTGTGGTGAAAGATATGGCTACAGGGAAATCTAAAGGCTACGGCTTTGTGTCTTTCTTCAATAAATGGGTGAGAAATCCTTCTTGTGTCATTACCACTGTAGACTGTGGCTTTAACTCTGTTGGATACTAGCTGATACGCTGATTGTTTGTTCATTCCAGGATGCAGAGAATGCCATTCAGCACATGGGGGGTCAGTGGTTAGGAGGCAGACAGATACGGACCAACTGGGCTACAAGAAAGCCCCCCGCTCCAAAAGCCACCTATGAGAGTTAGTGGAGACCGTTGGTCACTTCTGGATTATCTGCTATGTTAAACGGACACATTATCAGTAAGGTTTGACGTTTGCCCCGCCAGGTAACTCCAAGCACCTATCCTTCGATGACGTCATGAGCCAGTCCAGCCCCAGCAACTGCACCGTGTATTGTGGTGGGGTCAGCACAGGACTCACAGGTGGGTAATGCAGTTGGCAAACAACAGTTTATTCACCTGTAGTTCAGCAAAAAATCATTTCCCCAGCATTTAAAACTGGGAGTAAAGTTGTGGATATAATTTCTATTGTTTTTACTTCTTAGTAACAATGGCGGTGTTCGACAAACGAGACTCTTCAGATTGAGTTTAAGTATGTTTTAGATTTGATGCCCTGAATCACATCGTCGTCTTAAATGGTTTACATTGGTCAAAATGAAGCCCTTTTTATTTTAATGTAACACCCCCATAATCATAAAGACTGATATTTGAGACAAGCTGCTGCTGCTTTTCATCATCATAAAAACGAGCTTCATATTCTTTTGTTCGTTCAGTCTTTGAAAAATGCGACCAAATGGTTAAAATAATCACGGCAGCTACGGTTAGCTCTGAGTGTAATGTTAATGTAGCTGCTGGTTAGCCTGTATGACAGCGGGGGAACAGACAGGAGGTGGTTACGGTCTCTTACTTTCTTTATCAACGTCACTTTTTTAACCCAGAGAAACAAACCGACGTTTCTGTGCGTCGATTGATTCAGGTTTCTGAAAAGGAGGAGATGTGAAACAAGCAGGTGATGTACAGCTAAAGCAACTGAAAGCGTTAACCAGTTTAACTGGACTTACCAGTACAAAAGGATTAAAACATTGTTTAATCATACAACACAAAACTTACTGTATCATTTTCCGTTGCAATAAAAACAGGCTGTTGGAGATCTTTTACCAGCTCTTTACTAAATAAATGATGTATGAAGTTGTGCAGTTAAAAACCATGTAGCGGTGCCATTCAACTGACAGTTAAGTCCCTAACTCTGAAAAATGGGATTGTCATTGAGAAGCTGTGAACGTTTCGGGTGGACCTGAAACGCTGCTAGGTCATGTTGAGGCAAACAAAATGTGCTCCAGTGAAAGAAGTTGGTTTAGACGCCTGCTAGGGATTAATATATGAGCCAGCAGATCAAAGTCATTCATGCTCCTTTCTGCTTTGCTTCCAGAGCAACTGATGAGACAGACCTTCTCCCCATTCGGACAGATCATGGAAGTCAGAGTTTTTCCAGATAAAGGCTATTCATTTGTGAGGTATGTGCGAAGAAGCAACTCCACAGATTGTACATTTTGTAGCAGACATGCTTAGAAAGACGATACTTTTATTAGGACCATGTACAAATGAGAACAGGTTTTTCAGGTCTCTGCTGCAACTTGGATGAATTAGCTGTATACAAAGCAGTGATTCTGTTCCGGTTGAGAGCATTTGACCATTCTGATCTCTGTAAAAAAAACAAAAAAATTGACACAATATATATCTCTTTTTCATCGCTAGTTAATAGGTACGTGCTTATCACAATGGCTTTTCCATGGTTCATTTTTCAACTTTTTGGGGGTTTAGGTTTAACTCCCACGAATCAGCTGCCCATGCCATCGTGTCCGTCAATGGCTCATCAATCGAGGGCCACATGGTGAAGTGCTACTGGGGCAAAGAGACGCCAGACATGATGAACTCGATGCAGCAGGTGTCAATGCCTCAGGTAAGGCTACTGCATATGAACAGCCTCTCTGTTAGTTGCAGATTTGTTCTCAACCACAATATGGACTGCTGGTCCAAATTCACCTGGCTTCTTTGGGGGTTATAAGAGATTAGCCTTACATAGAAGTAGGGACTATTATATGGTCAGTGTAGTCAGTCGGTAAGTAATGCTTACACAAACTAGTGTTTACTGTAACAGGCATAGTAAGTATTGTCCATGCTGCTGTGGTTTTAAACTCATATTGCTTTTGTGATCTGCTCCATAATTTTTTATTTTTTTTCCCTTCAGTTTTATTGTTTTGTCCCGTCACTTATTCACATACAAATTCAACAATTGTAATAATAATTATACAAACTGGTATTTTTTCCCCCCCCTGGGATTTTGAAATAAAATCAGCATCTACAGTTCATGGCACGCTGTAATATCCATGTCGCACCAGAAGGTGGCGACATCCACATTAACATGAAAAGTTGAAATGCTTCTAAATATTCTTCACAGCAATTGTAGCTCTGTGTTGTTTAACCTTGTTCCTCAGCTATTCTTCCATTTAGAGTAGATGTTTAATGGAAACATGGTGAAAAGAAAGTGAGAAAGCTGCGGGAACGAAACATCATCACTGCATTATTGTTTTCCAGCACCAAAGGCCTAGCCAAATTGGACCTGTTATTATTTTAATAATTTCCAAAAATGCAATCTGCGTGTGAGCACAACTACATTGAATAAGTTCTTAGTCTTGAAAAGCATTGTAAGATGCTTTTTTTCCCCCCAATCTCAGTTTCAGTGTGGGCAGGAGGTGTAACATCTGCAAATGTGAAGTAATTAGTTAGTCTGAAGTAATTAGTTAGTAAAATACTTAGTCCCTAGTTATTCTATGTTATGCTGTGAACATTTTAAAGGCGCCATTTTAGGTAGTAGCTGCTCAAATGTTGTTGTACAACAGTGACAATAAAGGTGATTCGGATTTAAACGTGGAGTTTTGCTTAGTGCAAAAAAGACATTGGAGAATTTCCAGGGTGAAGCGTATGGATGTGTACCCAAATTATCCAGCAAACAAAAATCAGGCTGTGACATGTGAAAGCCATATTTGGTTGATCTAAAAATGACCTGGAGACTTTCCATGTCTTTGCATATTTTTTGTATAAAGGGCGACGCTTGACGCCAGGGGGAACTTTGTGCCGGCCTTGTGCCAAATATAATGAACTAATATAAAGGTGAAAAAGGAATATTTCATTCCCTGTACCCGACACCATGTTGAGTAATGATATATGTGATTGAACTTCAGTGAGAAATTTTATTACATACATTGGCTACAGGTGGAGTTGCACAATATATTAAAATCCCAATACTGTATGCATAGTAATTTTATAGCATTCGCCTGAACTGTTGGCTATTCTATTTCAAATGTCCTTAATTATTGCTGTGCATGCAAATATTATGGTCAGCCGCATGGCACTAATATGAAGAAATGAGAGATCAGAGAAAGCAGGAAGTATTGCAGCCATGATGGAAATTCTGTGGCAGATTTTTGTAAAAATTTTATCTTATGATTTGGCTCCTCAAAACAAACGAAACCAGAATAATGTATTCTTCAAAGATAATAATTTGCGTCAAAATCGATTTAAGCTAACACGTTTCTATTTGTCCAAATTGTGGCATTTGTTGATGAAATAGATTAGTCTAAACCTAAATCTACCAGAGGTATGAATAATTCTGGACTTAACTGTAGATTGAATTGAATTTGTACTATTATTGGCTGTAATTCTGAGTCTGCCTGCATTTGAATTGGGTTGGAAAAAAACCTACTTTGGACTGAACTGGATTAGACATAAATTTGACCTGGTTGTGCTGTAAAGTGCCTTGAGATTATGTTTGTTGTGAATAAGCGCTGTGTAGATAAAACCTTCTTCAATTCTTACAGATGATTTAGTGTAAATGTATCTTTCAGTTGTGGGAGAGAACACTTCCAGGGCACACCCATTTCAAGTTTGAAAATCTCAGCAGATTTGTAGGAAGTGTGTGAATGTTCATACTCAAGACTTCCTCTCAATTTGAAACCCTGAAGCAGAACAAGATTGGCTTTGCTGCCGCCCAGCCCTACAGCCAGTGGAGCCAGTGGTATGGCAACGGGCCCCAGATCAGCCAGTATGTCCCAAACGGGTGGCAGGTCCCCACCTACGGCGTCTACGGCCAGGCCTGGAACCAGCAGGGCTTTAAGTAAGTAGCATGGTGGGGCACAGGGCTGCTCTTCACAACCTTCTCCTACTTCAGCACCACAGGATTCGCCTTCAAGACCGGAGGCAGCAAGAACCAGCTCTGGCCACAGGAGGGAGCAATATCATCCATCACTTCCTCACCCTCCCAGCCTGCTCCCTCCTGCCTTCGCCAGACACCCCCCCCCCCCCCTCGTCTTCTTCTTTACAAAAACAAGCACACACCTCGATCAGATCCGAACTCAAATTTTATTGACATTAACACTTCAGTGTTGTAGCCCTTCTCGCCGTGGACAACGTTATATCTGTTATATCAAGAAGTTTGTTAAAAAAAAGTTTTTTCATTAAATTTTTTTCTAAATTCTAAGCAGTGCATTTAAAAAAGCAGCTTAAAAAAAGGAGCAGCTTGTTGACCATGCAACTTCATGAGAGTTAAAATAATTTAGTCAGGACTGTCATTAAAAGCTATTTTGTTGTTTGTCCATTCATACCATACCATAGCATTTTCAATTTTTCTTTATTTCATTTCTATATTTTTCCTGATTTGGTCTGAATATGAATGTCACCTGAGTTTTCACAATGTGTTTTTAGATGACCTATGTGCAGTGCTGTGTGCACTCAACAACAATAAAGGAGAAGCTGAAAGTCTAAGATTGCCTAACAGCTGTATTAATTGGTCCCGCTAAAGGTGAATCTAAGTAGAGATGTTTAACGTTAATTCGGCAGTTCTTAAAAAAAACCAATCTGTCTCCACTTGAAACTTGGAAGGTCACATTACTGGACCTACACATAGCTTTATGTTCTGATTCATGGGATTTAAAGTGCGTCCTGTCTGTGACTCTTAATGTAGGAGTAAGGCGCGCCCGCTGAAGAGGAATTGATTATTGTGTGAAATGAGGCCCTAATTGTCAGGAAGGGGGATGGAATGGATTATATAGCTTGCTGTTCTAAGCCCGTTTGCTTTTTGTCTGCTTGTCCACCCATCAAATGAAACCTTCTCTTTCTGTACTTCTGTTTTTAATTTTTTTTATTTGTGTGTTTAATCTGGCCTTCCTCACCTTCACCCCCTTCTTGTCCCGACCTCCAGCCTGTTTAGATTCTAGTAACTCTTGTACAGAACATCCTTTAGGCTCGCTTTCGCCTCGTCTCCTCTAACCTGCTGGCATTTTCTCTTTCTCTCTCTCTCTCTCTCCCTCCTCCCTGTACCTCTTCTTTTGCAGTCACTTACCGGCCAGTGCTGGGTGGACTGGCATGAGCGCCATCAGTAACGGTGGGGTTATGGAGCCTACACAGGGATTGAATGGGAGTATGCTCGCTAACCAGCCCGGTATGGGAGCCACAGGATACCCCACACACTGATAGGTGGGCAGGGTGGCAGATTTGTCAGCATAACGGCCAGTTATTGGCTGCATGGTGCCCTGAGGGGATGTTTAAACACCGCCCCAGTTTGTGGCAGGACTAAGACTCATAACAGGATGTGGAACCTAATGGGGGGGGGGGAGAGGGGGGGGGGGGGGGTAGGTTGACATCCGTCAAATGTAAATGGGATTTCTTTGGGGGAGGGGGGGGAGGGGGGTGTAACGGGAGCCAGGGAGCAGTGATTCCACCCACACAGGTAATGACACCCATTAGTAGTGGGGAAACTGGCCATGATCCAGGGCTCTTTACCTTTTTAAGTTAACTGTAAATGATAATAAAACTGTAAAGAAGAAACTTTTGAAATGTTTTTTTTTTTTCTGGGTGTTACAATTTGCTTCCATTTCACCTCTTTTTTTATTCTTTTTTTCTTCTCCCCGACACCCACCAAAAGGTGGATCCCCCCCTCCTCCTCCGCCTAGAAACCCACTCGCACTATAATTTGTGAGCTGAATTATTTGAGAAATGGAAATGTTTTTTTTGTTTTGTTATTGGATTAAAATCAATTGCAGGGATTGTTGCCACTGCTGTTTCTCTGTATGGGCAGGAAAATATCGCACAGCTTTTCCCTCTCTCGTACTCAGCAGGCAGATGCGTCTCCAAGGAGGGTTTCCTTTTTTTTTTTTTTTTTTTTTTTTGGGAATTCCTTTTCTCCTTTTCTGACAGCCTCAAATCCTTCTCACCATGTGTAAATAACCATCTATTGATTCATTTGGAACAATGTATGTAATAGAAAAAAAAGGCTACTGTTAACTGTGGGTGCTTGCTTTCCGTTTGATTTTGATAATTCAACAGTTAACTCTTAACATTGTACGTAGCAGAGTGGCACTATTTAAACGTGACACCGGTACAGTGAACACAATTCTTCCTTGCAGGGATAAAGACAGCATTGCCATGCAGTGCATAATGAAATCTAATAGAGTTCAATTGTTAAAAGGTGAATATGTATGTTTGATGCTTTTTTTTTTTAAATATCTATTGAAACGCCAGTATTTTATATTGAAACTGAGTGGATTCAACCTTTACACTTGCTCATTTTGCCAGAGAAATGGGGAGGCCTACATTGTAACTGTTGCCTTATAGAGCTGGTTTCTTTTAGCTGAATAGATACTTTTTAATTAGGCAGTGCCTACAGACATTTTCAAGCCCTTTTTTTTTGTTTAGAAAGGTGTTCAGCCCTGAGAACTGTTGACTCTGCTACTGTAATCAATGTTTCTTTTTTTTTCTCTTTTGCTTTGTCCAATTAAAATGCTAATGCACATACATCACACTGTGCTTGCTTTATTTTTCTTCAATAGAATAATGCTGTTTAACAAGAGAAATTGAACACTTTTTTTTTCTTTGTTTTTAAAGAAGTGTTTCTCTGTAATGGTGAGCCCAAAAAACTGATTTGCACCAGCTCTTAATTATTTATATTTTTTTACTTTTACGCACTGGTCCTCCTTTTTAAATGAATAAACCGATGAGGGGCACCATCTGTTAGCATGGTCTGTTCTGTCCTTTTAAAAATTCCATCCTGAAAGCAAATTCTCAACAAACATTTGTACACTTTAAACCTTCTTGTTTTCTCAAACCCAAACTTCAATTATATTTTGTTGGAATTTTATCTGACAAAGCAACACAAAGAAATGTAGAACTGTAAGGTGAAAAGCAAGTGATTCTTGTCTTTACAAATCAAACCTGAAACGTGGTGTGCATTTGTCTTCAAACTCACTTAGTAAAGTTGTAGAACCACTTTTTGCTCCATTAACAGCTGCATGTCTTTTGGGGTATGTTTCTACCCACTACTTAGCAAAAAAAGCTTGAGCTCAGCTATATTGGATGGGGATGGTCTGTAAAATGGTACGTGCTTTCTAAAATTATTTACGAATAACCTGATAAGTGCTGGACATATCTTTTTTTTTTTTTTTTTGTATTCAGCCCCTTTTTCCTGTTGCTCCTAAATATTTTTCCAGCACAACCAGTTGCCTTCAGAGATCATTTGAGTGGTGAGAGTAAAAGATCGAGTATATGACCATCTCAAACCTACCAAGACATGTTGGTCCACCTAAATGGAGACCAAAAAAGGAGAAGCTGGAGGGATTCACAGCTCAGGTGGGACAATCCGCTGCGGAAGAAAGTTCTCTGGTCAGATGAGACCAAAAATGAAACTGGCACTAAATGCCATTTACAGGGCAATCCTGCAGGAAAACCTGTTTGAGGCTGTGAAAGACTCGAGTCTTTGGTACTGGCTCACCGCTCTTAAGCATCCAGCCAGAGCTAAAATGTAATGGTTTAGATCTGAGGTGTCAAACTCGTTTTCATTTTGGCCACTATCAAGATCCTGAATGCCCTCAAAGGGCTGGTTGTGGCAGAATGTCTTGATAAAACTACCCACTAACAAACTTAAAATATTAAACATCTGCATTTGTTGTGTACTCCTTAAAATTAAATATTTTCACATTGCCAGTATACAGATAAAAACAGCTTTGACTGGATTGACACCATCACACAACTGTTATCTTCAGGATTCTATTTATGTGGCCCTTTGGAGACAAGAGCCATGTTTTTCAACCCGGTTCTTAGGGTACTCTGCCCTGCATGTTTTAGATGTTTCCCCGCTTTAGCCCAGATGCCGGATTAACAAGCCTTTGCTGAAGTGCAACAATCCGAAACAGGGAAACGTCTCAAGCATGCAGGACAGTGTGCTTTGAGGACCAGAGCTGGGAAACACTCTTCTACTGTGTAACCTATAGGCTATGGTGGGGGTGGATTTGGCCTGTGGGCCTGGGGTTTGAGACATGAGGTTTAGATCAAATGATATCCATGTGTTGGAATGGCCCAGTCAAAGTTTGCACCTTAATCTAGCTGAGAAGGGATGTGAAAACTGATGCTCACAGAGGTTCCCATCCAATCAGTCTGGGCTAAAAGAATGAGCAAATGAAATGTGGAAAGGTTCAGGTGGTAGGAACCCTTAAGCAGGTTTTTTCAGGTGTTTGTGTTCGGTTAATGGTTTTAAACGTTTAACGTCTGAGATGGAAAAATACATTTTCAATTAAGAGTTTATGAATACTGATTTTCATATGGGGTAGAACATTTTGTATCTACACTGCTCAAAAAATAAATGGAACACTAAAATTACATCCTAGATCTGAATGAATGAAAATATTTGTATTAAATACTTTGATCTTGTCATAGTTGAATGTGTTGACAACAAAATCACAAAAATGATCAATGGAAATCAAATTTATCAACCCATGGGGGTCTGGATTTGGAGTCGCACTTAAAATTAAAGTGGAAAAACACTACAGGCTGATCCAACTTTGATTTAATGTTCTTAAAACAAGTCTAAATGAGGCTCAGTAGTGTGTGTGGCCTCCACGTCCCTGTATGACCTCCCTACAACGCCTTGGCATGCTCCTGATGAGGTGGCGGATGGTCTCCTGAGGGATCTCCTCCCAGACCTGGACTAAAGCATCCCCCCAACTCCTGAACAGTCTGTGGTGGATGAAGCGAGACAGGATGTCCCAGATGTGCTCAACTGGATTCAGGTCTGGAGAATGGGCGGGCCAGTCCATAGCATCAATGCATTCCTCTTGCAGGAAGTGCTGACACACTCCAGCCACATGAGGTCTAGCATTGTCTTGCATTAGGAGGAACCCAGGGCCAACCGCACCAGCATATGGTGTCACAAGAGGTCTGGGGATCTCATCTCGGTACCTAATGGCAGTCAGACTATCTCTGGTGAGCATATGGAGGGCTGTGCCCCCCCCAAAGAAATGCCACCCTAGTTTGATTTTGCAGAAGTGTGATTGACTTGTACCTACATTGTGTTGTTTAAGTGTTCCCTTTATTTTTTTGAGCGGCGTACTTCAAGCTACAGGTGAAACTCGAAAAATTACAGTATCGTGCAAAAGTTCACTTATTTTAGTAGTTCAACTTAAAAGGTAACACTAACATGTAGACATACTTATCAAAAGCCATAAAACAATACCACATTCTTTTACATACACCCGTGTCTGTGAACTTCTAAGCCATGCTGCTCACAAATCAAGAAACTGGTGCACAGAATGAGAAGTCAAACAATAGTTGGAGAAACAAACAGATTCAGTATCTATCATAGCCTACTTTTTTAAATTAAACTAAACACATAATTGATTACTTTAGTTTTCCTATTAGACTAGATAGATAGATAGATAGATAGATAGATAGATAGATAGAGATAAAGTATTTGTCAGTCACCGATTGTACAAGTTGCCCCACTTAAAAAGATGAACGAGGTCTGTAATTTTCATCATCTCATATGAGAGACAGAATGTGAAAAAAATATTCCAGAAAATCACATTGTATGATTTTTAAAGAATTTCTTTGTATAATGATGCAGAAAATAAGTATTTGGTCAATAACAAAGGTTCACGTCATGTAACCTTGATTGGCAATGACAGAGGTCAAACGTTTCCTGTAGTTCTTCACCAGGTTTTTACACACTCTAGCTGGTATTTTGGTCCATTCTTCCATGCAGATCTTCTATAGAGCTGGGATGTTCTGGGCCTGTCGCTGGGCAACACGGACTTTCAACTCCCTACAGAGATTCTCTATTGGATTGAGGTCTGAAGACTGGCTAGGCCACTGCAGAACCTTGAAATGCTTTTTACGTATTCACTCCTTTGTTGCCCGAGCAATGTGTTTGGGATCAGTGTCATACTGGAAGATCCAGCCACGTTTCATCTTCAGTGTTCTCACTGATGGAAGGAGGTTTTTGCCCAAAATCTCGATACATGACCCATTTGGATGTTCCCAAAGTGCTGTATTAAAGCACATTAATGGAAAGTTCACTAGCAAGGACCACGCTACAGATCGGAGTTTAACAGTTTACTGAAGGTATGGAGGAACGGACGGTCTGGGGAGAAGTGTCGTCGAAGACCCGGAGGAAGACTCAGTGTGGGGGTGCAGTCTTCGGGAATTCGTCTTTCTGAGCCTGCTCAGGACCCCCCCCCCCCCGTGACAGATGCCCGGGGCGTCAGGTGAGACGAGTCAGAACTGATTAGGAAGTACGAAGCGGGTTTGGAGCGAGTCCTGCTCCTGAACCTAAGTTAACCTGTCAACTCCATTTATGTGGAAGGGAAAAGTGTGGAGGAAAAAGGTGCACAAGCAGCAGGGATGACCGTCGCCTGGAGATGATTGTCAGGAAAAGGCCATTCAAAAGTGTTGGGGACCTTTACATGGACTGTATAGCAGACAGTATGACCATTCAGACGACCTTTGTTTTACACTTTAACAATCTTTTCATTCACACAGAATTGAAAACTGCCATTTTGTTCTATTAGAAATCTGAGTTATGTAAATCATGTAATCTTGAATTTCATGCTTGATCCACTGAATGCTTCTGCAGTAAATACCTCTAACATCGAGTGTGCTCATCTTCTAAAGCTTTTTTTTATTTTTATGTGCCCGTACATGGTATTGTTATTTTTTAGATGAACTGCTTTATTTCTTGAATAATTTTGTTTTTTCACCAAACTGTGTATGCATGCTTGTGCACTAGATGGCGCCATCAACCCATATTTCCAAACGTTGAAGAGCTGCAATAAGACTGGCGTAACACAGTATAGATCACCAGTTTCTGCTTTAATGTGTCAGATTGGTAAATATGCAAACTCATACAAACAAACACTGAAGACTTTTCTTTCTGTTGTGTATTTTTTTATATAAACATTTAGTCTTTATTTAGATGCATGCTGATTTGTATGTGGTTTGGATGTATGTGTTCTGGTGGCTTATCAGAGAGCAGTCCCAACTCTCCACGGTCTGAGTACATCCTAAATGTCTGAAAAAGCACCAGCAGCAAGAGCTGACAGGCTGATAAATGGTTTGTGTCTTCCTGACTGGGCTCTAATGGACGCAGAGTCTGTTAGAGATGGAGAGAGAGAGAGAAATGTCAGGAGATGACTTAGTGAGCAGATTACAGCTGTAATCAATCAAAGGAGCCCAGCTCGAGTACTTTTTTTATTTGCTCTTACTCTCATTTTTTTCTTTTCTTGCTGTGGTCTTCTTGGAACAACTCTCAGTTCTACTTAAATGTATTATTAGACCATAACCAAAATAAAGGTTATTCAGACAGATAAGTGAACTGAGTCGACATCAAAGCAGATTACATGTTTTGCATAAAATTAAGAAATGAAAGTCCTTGGTTAGGTCGAAGCGCAGATTTAGAGCTCATTGAGATGCTGTGGTGTGACATAAAAGCAGACATAAGTAGAGATGGCTACCAGAAGCCAGAAGAATTGTTGATATTTCAGTTAAAAGTGATTATTACTAGCTATTAAGATGTTTAGGTGTCCTTGCTTGAATAGGACTCCTCAAGGACTTTGTTAGTAAATGACTTGATTTGTGATAATCACATTGATTTCCTTTGTCTCACAGAAACCTGGTTGCAGCAGGAGGATTATGTCAGTATAAATGAGTCAACTCCTTCCAGTCATTTCAATTTTCACATTCCTAGAAATACTGGGTGAGGAGGAGGAGTTGCAACCATTTTTCGTTCCGATTTACTAATTACTCCCAGACCAATTGATAGCTACAGTTCTTTTGAACATCTAACCCTTAAATTTCCTCATCCAAGTTGCAAAACATTAAGACCATTTTTGTTTGTGGTTGGGTATCGTCCACCAGGTCCTTACTCTCAATTCTTGGATCAGATCTCACATTTTTTATCTGATTTAGTATTAAATACTGATAGGGTTATTATAGTGGGGGACTTCAATATTCATGTGGATACTGAAAGTGATAGCCTAAATGCAGCCTTTAATGCTATTTTAGACTCAAAAATTTGCCGATTCCCCCATGGAAGGGGTTACTACGTCAGTACAACGAGTCGCTCTGATTGGTTGACGCCGCGCGTCTGCTGCCCGAAAGTTCAATTTTCCCAACTTGAGCAGCAGACGCCCCGACGGACCGTCGGGGCGTCCGGGCATCAGCCGCGTGGACGCGCTGATGCCAGCTGCGCCGACGCGCGCGACTTGCTGCTTGGCAGTTTGCCGCCCACTAGATGCGTAGATACCATAGACTTGCATGTAATCTAGCTGCCCTGCTGCCTGGACGCGCTGACCGGTGTGAACGCGGCTTTAGACTGCTGGAGGACAGACTGACCAATTTTCTTCCCTCTGCTACTTCCTTTTCTCCTACGACTCTCCAGTTGTATTACAGTACATTCTGCTATTTCGACTGTTAACTTTGTGTTCTCTCAGTGTTTTTCTCTCCATAGAAGATTTACCTGGTCTGGTATCCTACTTGGCTACAATGCCCTGTTGGACGGTGGGCATCGACTGGGATGATGCTCCCAGTAACTGAACATCCACTGTGTCCTGTTATCAACTTTTTACTTTCTGTAACATAGAAAGTTCTCTTATATCAGATCTTCTGTTCCTTCTGTGTTTCTGCTCTGTCTTCTCAAACCCCCAGACGGTCGTGGCAGATGGCCGCTCCTAATGAGCCTGGTTCTGTTGGAGGTTTCTTCCTGTTAAAGGGGAGTTTTTCCTCTCCACCGTCGCTACATGCTTGCTCAGTATGAGGGATTGCTGAAGGATTGCTGTGGTTGGAAAGTCTGCATCAACGGGGCTCAATCTCATGCCAATGACTGACGCAATCTGCTGGGATTTCTTAAATAGGAAACTTTTTAACTGATTGGAATGTTTGTATAAATGTATTGAAATGACTTCTTGTTAAATGCCTTGAGATGACTTCTGTTGTGAATTGGCGGTATATAAATAAACTGAATTGAATTGAATTGAATAACCAATTGAGCGAGCTACATGCCTTATTGCTGTTGAAAGAAACGTACGCTTGACATAAAGCTTTGGATAGGTCCATCTTTCTTTCTTTCTTTCTGAACTGTAGCTGCATGAGAGACCTTAACTAAAAACGTATCTGTTTAGAGCTGTCTTTGAGTAATGCTTTAATGTATCATATGTTTTGTGTGTGCTTCTTGCTTTATTGCTGTTTTTACTTTATATGCTTTGTCTGTGTTTTATTGCTATTTTTATTTTACCCCCTAATCATGTAAAGCACATTGAATTACCTTGTTGTTGAAAGTGTGCTATACAAATAAAATCGCGTTGCCCTGCTTGCGTTAGTGATGCCAGACAGGAGAGTTTAGTGATAGCTGGGAGTTCTTTATCCTTTGGTGTCACGTTGCACTACAGACATATTGGTTTTTACTGTCTAGCTCACCACATAATGCAACAACAAGCTCAATAGACAGCAAAATTACAGCAGAAAAACAAAGCTTTTGTAGAAACAGTTGGTCTCTATTAAACTAGGTGTGTGTCTGGGTCTGGTGTATTTTTGTTAAAACATGTTTGTTCTTCATTCCGTGAAGTTACTCGCAGTAGGAAGAGTATTCAGAAAGTTTACTTAAGTAGGATTCGCATTACTTCCAAATAGTATTACTAAAGTAAAAGGAAAAAGTACAGTGTAGTAGAACTAACTCTTACAGAAAAGTCACATGTTCTTCACATGGGATCACGTTATCCCATGAGGTACATGGTAAACCACATGTGTAGCACACATGGACCTCACATGTATGTTTTTACATGGGTTTCACATTTTTCTCACATGTAATCACATAGACTTCACATGGGCTTCACATGTAATTTCCCATGGGTTTCACACATTTTTCCACATGTAGGTTTCATGTGGAAAATAACATGTTTCACATGTGGTTTACATGTTATCACATGGGCTTCACATGTTAATGTCCATGGGTTTCACAGTTTATTACCATGAAAATGTTCCAATTTCACATGGAAAATTTGTGCAAACACAGGTGGTCACATGTTCTTCACACATCTCACATGCTTTTCAACATGGTTTTACATGTGAATTTCACATGGGTAAAATATTTTTCACATGTGATTACATGTGATCTTGCCTATGTGAAATCATGTGCTTTTCCCATAAGGGCAGGCTACTCTTAAAAGTACTACATTCCAAAAGGTTACTCAAGTAAATATAACTGAGTAAATGTACCTAGTTACAACCCACCTCTGCCTGCAGCCTAGTAACAAGATGGGTGGGCTTGGTCTGAAAAAGCTAGTTTGCATAAAAGTGACAGAGCCCTCTGAACAGCTCATTCTGAAAGGAACTGGAATTGTCAAGAATTGAGCTGCTGAGATCGCTGTGAGAGGGATTTTGTGCAAAGAACTTCGTTAACATGTTTTGTACAGACCTTAGGTATATTATAACTTGTTTAAAATAGGCATAATATAGGCATCTAATCCTCTAAATGTAATGATGGTCTTTATGGACAAACAGGTCCACTTTAGATCCATCAGACCACAGGACATGTCTGCAAAATGGAAGGTCTTTGTCCCCGTGTGCATTTGCAAACTGCTTTTCTGTTTCTTTCAGAGTAATAGCCCCATGTCTGTGCTGAACACATTTCCCTATGAAAAATGACAGGGTCTTACCATCTTTAGCCAGCATCTTCACATTTTGGACCAAAACACGTTAATCTCTGGAAAACAGAACTCCTTTCTGAGTACGATGGTTGGACATTACCATCATGTCTACACTTGCGTAACAATGTTTACCTAAACAGCTTTAATTTTGTTTTGGATGGCAGGAAGGTTTTGACTGGAAGTGTGTGTGTGTGTGTACAGTGTGTCAAAGCAGCAATAAAAAGAATTGTGGATAATGTTGGGGGCTTGAGGGATGCTGGGTATCCTGTGAATTGTTTGAGTGAACAGTGTTTGTGCGTGTTTTTCTGTGCTTCCATGCGAGTGACAACTTGCTGCAGCGGCTGACAGCAAATAAACATGTTCCAGTAATTAACCTTGACAGTCCCAATGTGGTGCCAACAGCAGAAACCTGCTAATGACACAATTAATCCATAATTAAGGCATTCTGTCACACTACTTACTCTGCCAGCAAGCGCTGTGTGTGTTGGAAAGACTGGTTCATGTCTGTGCGGGGAAGTAAAGCTTGTGTGAACTTAGACGTCATATTTCTTCCTCAAATACTTTTTATTTTTAGCAAAACAGCTTTGTCAGTGATGTAATCACCTATGTTTAACCACAGAGGCAAACACCAAAGAATACAAATCTTAGAGGGATAATGAATGGCACCTATTCTTTAAAGGGGCTATATGCAACTTTTCCCCCAAAACAAACGTAACAATAGCCTTTTTATTTGACCCTTTATGACTCAAACATCTCCTGATGAGCATACTGACACCTTGTCAGCTCACAGCGGGTGCACCTATAAGCCTGTATCCAATTTTTTCTATTTTCTGTCGGGTCGGATTTTCCCGCGCTGTCTGCGGATGTGACGTCAAGCGCGTTCATGTTAAATGTTTCAGATCACTCTGCCACTACCGCTAGTCAGCACTCGCAAGCAGTTCAATGGATTGTGCGAATACACAGAAGAGACCCAGGACAACTCTGACACCAACAGTAACTCCACATAAGACTAAGAAAGTTAAACCCCTGACAAGTGGCCGAAAAAGATCAAACATTGAGAGTGCTGGAAGGGATTTTATCAATCTAATTTAAAGCCTCTCTTAAAGGGACAGACACACATTTAATTTTCTGACTCCTAGGCTCTCTCAAGCTCCTTTTTCAACTTCCAGTGTGCTCATAAGATAAGAAACAACAGACAACAGTTACAGATTTTAACAGCGAGACGTCTGCAGCTGGGCTCAGTTACCCTCTACTGAGCGTCAAACTACAGCAGCACACAGCTTTTATTGTACCACGAGTTGCATGAAACCCCTCCCCTCATACATCTTTGTTCACAGAATATTGGTCAAAGCTTCTTCACATAAAGCAACATGTGATTTACTACACTCTTCTTGATTCATCACTTTTGCTAAGTGTTTCCACATGCACCGCAGAATTAAACCCCCTCAAGCAGATGTTTTTTCTGTTACCCCTGTTTGGCAAAAAACTTAGTTTTTCACCCAGAATAAGCGTATGCCCTCATACAACATTTACAGAATTTTTATCTCTTCAAGAGTGACCAGTGTAGGAGCGCGCGCTTCAAGCGCAAGCAGAAAGGAAGAGGAGTTCCGTTTTTTGGCCACAGGTGTCAGTCGCGAGTTTAAATTTCAGAAAATTGCATATAGGGACAACAGCCACATTAATGTAATCTTCAGAAAAGGTAATGGAGTATTTTCTGAGCATACATTTTTGTAAGCAAAGTAAAGGATAGTATTTGTGCAGTGTTTGAATAAGCTGGTTTAACACATCCCCATATCGGTTCGGGAAATGAAAAAAGAACAAATACCAGTAATCATCACATGAAAACAATTTTCTGAAGGTGATTTGAAGAAAAGTACATTAATATTTCGTTGTCTGATCAAGTCGTTATTTGAATGCGTTTAGTTCAAATAAGTTAATATTAGTAGGTGTAGCCAAAAAAGTATTACCTGTGGCATTGTTTACAAGATAACAGATGCTCCCCAAGGGCCTGTCCTGACACTGGTCAGAGGAAAGTTTGCCCCATATCTGAATTTTAACTGGAAGATCTTTGATGGGTTTCTTACACCCCACAGGATCTTAATGAGATCAAGATATGGGCTATGACTCCACCTAATATTTCCCATTTCTAAATTGTGTGTTTGATTTATGCCAAACATATCCAGTTCTCTAGTGTCCAAATAATTCAGTTTTAGACTCATCAGTGCAAAGAACCTTATTATAGAAGTTCTGATCTTTGTCTTTGTCCAATTTCTCTCTGGCAAAATCTAGTCTGGTCTTCATGTCGTTTCTTAAAAAGCAAAGGTTTCCTCATTGTTAAACTTAAACAGTCTCTCTCTGGTTGCAGATATTGATATTTTAGTGGTGTTGAGACTAATTTTAACATTGTGCGGTCTGCTTTCAGGATTAATCTGTCCTAATTGCTAAATAGGCTGCTTTTTCAGACACTACATTCAGTCATTCACCCATTTACACGCTGGTGAACTACACTGTTGCCCTGGGCGCTCTCTGACCACCAGCAAGGCGGGTGAAGTGCCTTACCCAATGAAACAACTGCGGAGACAGATGGAACGGGGTTTTGAACCGGCAACCCACCAGTTACAGGGCGAACTCCAACCACCTGAGTCACAGTTGAGCCGTTCGTACATGGAACAGACAGCCGGCTGTGTGCCGAGTAGAGACGTGCGGCACCACATTGCGCTGTTGGGTTGCCTTGCGCCATGCCACATTGGCACACGCTTTACGCACGGATTGCAAAAGATTTACTGTCAGGCCGCAACAAATGGGTGGCGGGGTGCATTGTTCACATGGCTGGCACATGTGTTTCTTTGTGACAAAAGTCGCAAAGATCCCATTGATCACATGGACAAAAAAACTATAATAATGATGTGCAAAGTGAGAGTTCATCTATAAATTGAATGAAGATGATGAAGATGAAAACTAAACACAGAGTATACACTTTGTCTTTTTGAGACGGCTGCTTTTTACTTTTATTACACTGAAAAGAAAATACTTGTTTACTCAGAATACTATTTTAGATTTTTGTTTCATTTTTATTGAGTGCGACTTAAAAAGTACACTTTTATTGTTGCTAGTACATGTTCTAATTCAGAAGAGCAACCATTTCTATTATTTTTTATTTCCAGAGATTGCAAAGTCAATTTTGTACTTGTAAAAGTTTTTTTGAAGTTTGTTATTTAACTATTCTTTCTAACCTCATAGTAAAAAGTCCTCGTTTTTAGAAATGAAAAGATGGTCACCTTACATTTACCATATCTTTAAATCATTTACCAAACAAGCTGCTACAGCCTATTCTGTAGCCCTAATGCAGCTCTTCGGATGTCACTGTGGTGTTTGATAAATGGTTATCAAAGGAAGCTTAGCCGATTGCCTTGAGTCATTGACTTTGCTGAAATCACACATCCTGAGCAAGCATATGGCAATAGCAGAGAGGAACCACTCACTTTCAACAGGAAGAAAACCTGCAGCCGAACTGGGCTCTGTTTGCATGATCGTCTGAGGACAGACATGAGGAGACCCACTGGCTTGAAGTAGCTGTGTTACGTTAGTTCTGATTTGTTCCTTTTGTAGACGTTGGTTCATTATTTGGGGGTTTAGGCGTTGCATGTTTGGACAGTTATTCCATCTGGTTTTGGATGCCATGCAGCTGGAAGGATTTTTGCTCTTACGTTTTTTAATTTCAGAGAGTTGCTATGATGCATAACCGTGACAAAAAGTTACAGTTTGTACAACTGGGAGCAATAATAATAATACCTGAGGTATGACCCCAAGTCCCAGAGGAGTTGAAGGAGGCTTCATGGATGCAGAGCAGGAACAAACAGCAGAGAGAGAAGGAGGAAGTTCAATCCATCTCTTCCATTGATCATTATGAGCAAAAATCATATCCCCGGCTCCAACATCTGTCTTTCCGGCTTACAGTCAGACAGATATATTAAATGAGGAACAGCAATAGGAAATGAGGTAGATTAGCAGTGCCAACAACAATAATGTAAAATATCCTTCTTGCTGAGAGGAAATTGAGCTGCCATGGGAGCCATGAAGCTGTCATACAGCAACAGTTGTCAGTCAGAGGGTTCTTGAAATTCCATCTTCAGCTTCTACAACAACTCTTTGAAGAAACTTGGATAATTTGAGATACAACATTTCATTTCCGTTTGGGATTAATAAAGTATTTTTGAACTGAATTGTCAAGGAATGAACTCAACTAGACCACTGAAGGAATCCTGTGGTATTTGATGCTAGGTTGTTACTAGCAGATCCTGTGAGTTCCAAGGTTAGACTGACATGGATCAGGCTTGTGTTTGTGCTTAACGGAATGGGAACTGGGAAATTTGATACAAATCACCATCTCAAAGTCCTTGTTGTGCTCCTCAAACAGTCCCTGAACCATTTTCACATTGCGAGGGTAAAGGACATTATCCTGCTAAAAGAGCATCAGGGAATACTGTGTAAATGGTAAATGGCCTGTACTTGTATCGCGCTTTGTCGAGTCCAAATGAACCCAAAGTGCTTCACACTATATTCAGTCATTCACCCATTGTGGGGGTAAGCAACATCGTCGCCACAGCTGCCCTAGGCAGATTGACAGCAGCAAAGCTGCCATACAGTTGGCACCACCAGGTCCTCTGGCCACCACCAGCAGGCAAGGTGGGTAAAGTGTCTTGTCTCGCACAACGACTGAAACAGACGGACCCGAGGTTGAAACTGGTTACAGGATGAACTCCTAGAAAGTCTCCTGGAAAGTCTGGGAACCACTGCTTTAGATGGTGGACAGGGGTCTGATGAGATAAGAAACTCTGCTTATCTTGACAAGCATCACATCCTCCAGCCATTTTAGGTACAGTAGCTTGTCTGTCGGATCGAGGGCCAGCTTCAGCTCTTCAGTTCATCGAACAGCCTTGGCCATTAACCTTTTGCTAGTTCACCACTGTACCTTACTTAGATCCTTTTTGGTAAATACTAAACAACCACCCAGTCTGGCCCTACTCGAAACTTGCATTGTTAATTTTTCCTGATGCTATCACAATGATTTTGAGGAATAAAATATAAAAGGCCTAAAAAATTTCCCCTACTAACAGGTTCTGTGATAATGAGATAATCAGAGTTCATATTCTTCACCTCTCACTGGTCATAATAAAATATCTGATCTGTGTACTTCTCAGTGATCTAAACCTAGAAGTGGCCTGGGAGATAATGAACAGGGTTAGCTCGTGCTAATTTGCACAATGATTCTCTTCTTGTGGATCGTTTGGAATATTTATGTGCAGAAATAAATTCCTGTTTGCTTCGTCTTTTTCTACAGCAAGTTCAGAGTCATGTTTGGTTTGGGTGCGGCTGGCCTTTTAACCACAGATTTGCACCAAGAAAGCCAAATAACATTTAATAAATCAAACTGGCTGCTGATATCCCCTCTGTCCCAAAATGCCAACACTGGCCAGACATTTGAACTAACCGCTACATCAACAACTGACACTACACAAAACATTATGTGCTGATCCTTTTTTAGAGCTCTGCTTCCCTGTTTATAACTTTGACAGCTTTATTATGCATGTTGTATACAGCCGGAGCAGCAGGTCACATTCCTATTCCTATTTGTAAATAGACTTTGAGGTGATATTGCGCCTGTCAGGGTCCTCGCCGAGACAGTCTTGGCTGATTTATCATCACTGTGGCAAGCACAACCCGAATAATCCAGCAGGCAAATAAAGATGAAACTGTGCTTGCAGCCAGTGTAAACACTCATGGGGTAAAACACCCAACCACTGTACAGGTCAGGGCGTTGGTGTGTTAGGAATCCGCGTCTGATGTATGTTTGTGCTCGGCTCCTCACGCCCGCTTTTCATGTTTGTACATGTGCGGAGCGGTTCACCGTTGTGTTTGTGAGTCTGTCGGGGCGTGACAGGCTCGGCGCTGACAGGTGTGTGTCACCTCATCATTCAAGCTGTCAGCGCCGCCAGCGAGCGGGCGGAGGCGAGACGCCAGCGAAGGACACCGGTTGGCTGGCGCTCAGGCCGAGACGCTTTGTGCGCACACAGTTTAGTGGGTGTCATGGAGAAGTCTTATGTAGGACAAAGACAGCCTGCGGCTAACTCCCCCTCCCCATTGAGAATATCTGTGACACTAAATAAAAAAAAATAAAAAAAATCCCCCATCTGACTTGACTCATCGCTCATCACCAGCACAGTGAGCGTAGAAGAGAGCTCCATGGATCAAAGACGAGATGTCAGATCTCCCCTCCCTTTCCTTAAATTCATCCAAAAAGACAGACTGAAGGCTGTATGAGTAGATGTGTGTGTGTGTGTGTCGGAACAGAAAGCCCTGCCAAGCCTCTGCACTTGAAGCATGTGTTTATGTACTTTGTCACTCAGGAAAATGAGAAGTGTAAATCCAAACTTCAGTGAAGAAGAGGAGATTTCTGACAGTGCTGAGCTCAGTGTTCCAGATATTCCGGCTTTTTCTGAACAATTTTGGCCCGTTGGTCGCACTGCTGACAGCTTCATGAACCACAGACGGTGGAGAAGAGATCTGAGCACATATCAAGGAAAGAGATGAAGATGAATGCACGTAAACACATGCACGACAGCGCCGTTAGAAACAGCCCAAGTTATGTTCATTTGCAAAAGTCTCTTCGTTTTTTCTGACGTTACATACGCATACTTCTATGTTTTCCCTTGAGATTATAAAAATTATCACAAAGTTTTAGTAGTTCTGGAGTTTGGTAAGGACATTCTAAAACGTCGTTTTTTTTTTGGAACATTCTTTAGCGTTCTAGCAGAAACCTTAAGGTATTGGACCAAAACTGTGTGAAGTAAACTAAATTTTAGAACTTTTACTACAGCATAATTAATCAGTCAATTAGTCTATGTTTATTAATCTGTCAATTAATTTATTAAATCTGAAGGGAATGCTTTTTGCTTATCTTGATTCATGCCATCTGATTAAAAAGAAGTTTCTTTGTATACCTCATGAATTTCAAAATGTTTCATTTTACAAATAACTTTTAATGGGAGAAAGTCATTTGTCAGTACATTGTAGAACCACCTTTTGGTGCAGTTATTGCAAACCCCCCCCCAACTCATTTGAGTTATAACTAGTGCTGTCAAGAGATTTAAAAAAACTTTGAGATTAATTAAATATGATCTGTAATTAATTAATCTAATTCATCTCTTTTAATCGCACCTAATATTTGCTGAGGAAAGCCCTCATCTTGAGGTATTTTCATTTAAATTCACAACAAATGTATAACAAAAAAGTGACTTTATAAAGTCATTTATTCATTCATTTATTTCAACAAACTTGAACAGATGCAGTCTCAGCCATTTAGATTTCTCTGTTTTTGAGACTAGTCCCAGTGCTGCCTGCCTGCAACTTTGGCTTTGAGCATGTGCGATTCGTTAGCATTCTGGACTCAGTGGGATAAATATCATGGCCTGATGGACCTGGGGGCGGCGGAGCTGCAACGTATGGACTGCCTGCCTGCTGTGAACGTTCTGAGACGGGAGAAGAGCCCACGGCTGCACCGCTGCTCAGTGAAAGTAATACATGCTAAACACAAAACTCTCCAATAACCCCAGAAAAAATTGCTAGATTTTTCACTAGTTGCTTTTTTGAAAGATAATTGCTGGAAGGGTCTAAAAACTCGCTACATATAGCGACAAAGATTGCTAAATTGGCAACACTGTCTGCAACTCACCGCTCATCTTCACTCATCTTGCCCCTCTCCACTACAACGGAAGCGTCAGATCATGATAAGCAGGCCTACAGACAGCCAATCGATGTCCACTTCAGGGTGTGGATAACCCCTAACAACTCAAGCACAAGAAGCCCAAAGCATAAAAACACATGTTCTTTATAGGCAACTCACATGCAGAAAGAGTAAAATTAAAGATTAAAAATGAGATTAACTCGATTTAAAAACATAAAGCGCTAAATATGGCCATAATTAATGAATAGAAATTAATGCGATAATTTGACACCCCTAGTTATAACCTTTTTCTCCCCTATTCTTATTTTTCCATATTGAGAGTGAGGAGTTATCGTCGTGGTACAGAGCCCCTCCCCTCGATATCATGAGATCCTCACCCTCTCCGCCATGTTGGCAGGATTCCGACGGCAAAACATGATTGTTTACCTGTGTTGTTAAGTTGGTAGTAGAGGAGGATCTCTCAATTGCGCACTGTTTTACCATGCCTGGAAGTCACTGCTGAGTTAAAAACTCCTCCAGTTCCTCACACGATAAATATGGAAAACATAGAAACAATGGAATACAGTTTTTTAGGTTACCGGACACAGCATCAGGGAGAGCAAGTATCTGACCTGACGAGGAGATGCCGGATTGCTCGGTTGGCTGCAATAAGAAGAAAATATTTTACTTTCGATCTCACCGCCCAGTCGATGAGACTGTGTTCTCTGCAATTTCACTCAGGTACGTTCTCTAAAAGTGTCTTTATGTTGTTTTCGCTTAAAGCTTTGAAGTGTATGTCTAGTGTAGGTTACCTAATGTTGTTGCAAAGCCTGAAGTGCATCTGAAGTTGCTGCCTAGCTAACTATCTAGCCTCTTCGAAAATGCTCAATGGCCAACCATTAATGTTAACTAAAAAGCAGTTGACGGTTCCAGACTGCAATCATTTTTTGAGAATGTGAGAGTTAAAATTTGATGTGTTCGCATTTGTGCGAGTTCATGGTGATCTGCTACACGGTTAAATTCACACATGAATTTTCTTGCATTGAACTTGTTTTAGCGCCTGCCAAAGTGAGTTTGTCCCGCCAAAATAATAAATGCGCCAAAATTAAAGAGCTCTGGAATGTTTATTTGCGCCTCTGAGAAGTTCTGAAAGCGTTGCCCCTGGCAACCGATAGTCTCCTACCGTCATGGCCGACCGGCTCAAACCACCCCCAAATCGGCACCCGGCTCCTCACTCTCAATACTTTAAAGATCTCATGACACGAAGCTGACTTCATGTAAATGTATTATGACATAATGCATCTTGCCAAAGTATGTGGTTGTGTAAACTTATGAGCCGAACAGACTTGATTTTACACGATAATTAGAGTTTCAAAAATATTAGCTTAACCGCGGCTTCAAAGCTACGTCTCCATGTGACGTCAGCGACAGAACCGCTCAGGCTGGACAGTCCGAAAACTCCGCTGTCAGGCCTGATGGAGGCGCTCATATTTGAAGGCTCGGAAGATTCTTCCTCCAGTTTTAGCCTTGATATTGTTTTAGAGGTGGAAAATGCAGCCGGTTCTGGTGCTTCTAGAGGTGGTGGTGGCATCGAACCTTACAGGTACGAGCTCTACACAATAACTGAGATGGAAGCGGGTCAGAAAAGCTAGCGGGATAAGTGACGTCAGGGAAACACAGGATGGTAAGGATTAGAAATAACTTAATCGTGGCCTCTTTTCTTTTTAAATAATTAACAAAATGATATAAATGAGCATAATAATATTAACGTGTAGTGATTTTAGTAGTGACCTGAAAAATACACAGTAGCCTACATAATGTAAATATGGTAAATCAGTTTTAAAACTAAAAATAATAAACTAATCCAGACGTACTTATTTATAAGGTCTGAGACTGATATCGGAAAAATAAAATCATATTGTAGGCAAACATTCAAGGCAAACAACAAAGCAAGTAGCCTAAGACTTCCTTCATTAGAATTCTTCTTTATGATTATTGTACCAAATTATTAGTTTCAGGTGAAACACGTTTATTTAATTTCTTTGTCAGACTCACTAAATAGATTTTGAATTATTCATAATTATAGCAAAACTGCTTTGAATATGTACCTGTCTTTTCTGGACACGGGCGTCAGTTTGTTTTTAAAACTGCTGGGGAAAATTATTGATTATTCACATAGCCAATATTATTCAGCCGTTGGCTACATAGGCTACATAGGCGCAATAATAAAACCCCATTCACTTTACAACCCTTGCCGTTCTGTGTGGGGAAACTTTAACAGTTCAGAGTCCTGCATGGGGCGGGTACCCGCGGGTGGCATATTCCAAAGCAATAAAAGAAATGATTAATTCTACTATAATTTACATTTAATCAGGGATCCCGTTATTTTCTGTCTTTGGCAGTTTTTTAAAATTTAGAAAAAATCTGAAACATTGAATATTATTTAATTCTTCATTCATTTTAGTTAATATTCAGCCCGAACAATCTGAACAAAGAATCTCCATGGTGCCATCACACATGGAGCAGATGAAAACATTTACCAAATATGAACATTTTACCTGCAGTCTCACAACTTTCTCATGGTCTATAGACATGAATTGTGCGCCTGCTTGTGCATAAGGGAGGCTGAATCCGCTCTGGTCGCACACTGGAATAACAAGCGCCACTTCTTTCTCAACTTTCTTATTGCCTCAGCCGGATGAAATAGCCTTGCATTGAGTACGGTGTCCAGGTCTGATGATGATGCTCAGATGCTCTCATTAGAATCTTTTTTGATTGATTCAGTTTCCTAAACTGCATAAAGTTAAAAATAACTGTGCGTCTGCATCAAGTGGTCAGTGGCGTAAATTGTAAACTTTCCCAATGAAGGACGGCTGTTAGTTTGCGGTTCCACAGGTGTTTCTGATTATTGTACTGACTGATGAATAGAGGTTGCGTCATAATAAACTGACGGCAAAAGCTCTTCACACAAACACTCTTCACATGCTGTTCCTTTCTGTGAATGCACTCACTACCTGATGGAGTAGTGGAGATTAGTGATGGGAATCTGAAGCCTTTTGAACCACCAAAGCTTTTCAAACCAATAGTATTGAAAAAAGGTTAATGGTTCAATCCTTCAAAACTCTGTGAGGACATCTGCTGGTAAATGTTTGTATTGCATTGTGTTGTTTCCAGCCAATTCCACTCTATTGAAGATGAACGGTGGATTTAACTTTATGGACAAATAAAGCATTTAAGTCTCCCCAGGACCATATAATAAAAATATTTTGCATTGTAACATTATAGCAGAAGTGTCATGCTTGGCACAACAGTGCCTCAACATCGATGAGGTGTTGTTATTGTAGGCCAGTTGTTGGTTACAAATAACACATTGCACCTACAAAATATAACATGTTATTCAAACAGTGACTTTTCATAGGATAATTGAGAAAATGTTATATTTAATTTACACCTATTCACATAGTCTACATATTGAAATATTGTAATTTTCACGTTTCTATTGCATTATTAGGCAGGGGTATCTAATTATGTATCGCTTCCCCCTTCCTAATACTTAAAGCTCGATTTATGTATCCTTTTATAAAAATAGGGTGATAAAATGAAGATAAAAAATACATAATAGGATAGGACATATCAAAGTCCACTATTTTTTTTGCAAATAGAATATGCACAACTACAACTGAAAAGCTCATCAATACTTTTTAATTATATGAATTAATAATAAAAGAAAAAAATATCATACCTAACTAGAATTTCTTTAAATTACAAGGAATGACAAATTGTCTAAAAGCTCCAGCCCTACAGTATGAAGCTAGTAGTACTACTTAGTAAGTAGTACACTACTATAAGCTCACTAGACCATATAAATTAGCTAACCTTATTTGGAGTGATTAAATTGAAAAATTCCCACATCTTAGAACGCCCTCTCTTTGCAACAGGTTAAATTTTTTGCAACTCAGTTTTTTGTCTGGGAATACTGGAAGAATCCCAAACCGTCACTCTCTGTTCTCACCGTAACTCACCATAACAACCCAAAACAGCGCGTCTCTATTTGGGCCGCTTTAAAGATTTGAAACGTCTGAAGCGGTCACGTTGGTGGGTGGGTGAAACGAAGCTACGAACGTCATTGGTCACGTGACCAACAGCAAATGAATCAAGCTCCGACACAGTGCTTTACATTGCAGTGGTTCGTTTTCGTGATACAAGCTTTGAATCTCGGGTGTCACAGGTAACATCACTAGTGGAGTGGTTGTATAATAGTCCGTTCAGATACTGATTATGTGGAAATTGTGCTGGGAGCACAAGTGGATGTTATATCTGCGCTAGAAAGAAATTCCGCATCAGGTTTAGAAAAGTGGTGGAGACATGTCCCCGGCAAAAATGAGCCTATGCTTCTGGAAACACGAGATCTAACTGGGCAGTCGGTGGAAGTGGAGCTTGTAGGAGTAGCAATGCTGACGCTGTCAGTATCACGCAGTCCACAAGCACCACTGGTACCGCCGCCACACGCTGTCACACTGTAAACACAGCTGCCGGCAGCAACCCAGGGATTCCTTTATCATAGTGTAGCAGGATGAATAAACCTGCTCCTGATTATAATTGAAAGCAGCCTGGCTCCATTGGTCACCAGTAGGGGAGCTGTAGTGATATAAACGGGTCAAAGCAGTGTTTCCCAACATTGCTCATCTATTTGGATGACATTGTGGTTTTCTCCTCCAGTGTGGAAGAACACCTGCAGAGACTGAAGGTGGTGCTGGAGAGGCTCCAGAAGGAAGGTCTGAAGGTGAAGTTGGCAAAGTGTGCTTTCTTCAAACAGGAGGTCAGCTACTTGGGCCACATAATTTCCGATCAGGGGATAGCGACTGATCCAAGTAAGATGGAGGTGGTGGCTAAGTGGCAGATCCCAACTACCACCTCAGAGCTACGTTCATTTTTGAGTTTTGCCAGTTATTATCGGAGGTTTGTGGAAGGCTTTGCAAAGTTGGCTGCACCCCTTCACAAATTGGATGGTGAAATAGGGAATGGAAGTAGTAGGAAGAAAGTTCAGCCTGGGTTCGGTGAAAAGTGGACAAAGGAATGTCAGGCTAGCTTTGAGGCGTTGAAGCAGAAACTCACCACTGCACCCATCTTGGCATATGCTGACTTTTCTCGTCCCTTCATTTTAGAGGTGGATGCAAGCCATGGGGGACTAGGTGCTGTTCTTTCACAAGAACAAGATGGGAAGATGAGGCCTATAGCATATGCTAGCAGAGGACTGAGACCCAATAAAAGGAACATGCAGAACTACAGTTCCATGAAGTTGGAATTTTTGGCCTTGAAATGGGCCATGACAGAAAAATTCAGGGAGTATCTATTGGGTCAGAAGTGTTTGGTTTATACAGATAACAACCCATTAAGCCACCTTTCCTCCGCTAAGCTAGGTGCCACTGAACAGCGTTGGGCAGCCCAATTGGCCTCATTTGACTTCGAGGTGAGATACAGGTCAGGGAGGAGTAACACCAATGCAGATTCACTGTCCTGACTGCATCCTCCTGGGGTCCAGGACTTAGGCGCAATCCTCCTTTCTACAGTCCTTTCGGAACCTTTACAACAAGCTCTGCAAGAACAGAGACCTAAGGCAGTTCAGGCTACCATGACTGCTTTCCCTCAGCACACCTCTTCTGATTTGTGCACTCTTTGGCAGGACGATCCTGTTATCCAGGAGGTCATAGACTTCTGGAGGCAGAAAAAACAGCCAAGTCGAGAGGAGCGCAAGTGTCTGTCACAGTCAGCCTTAGCCTTGTTGAGGCAGTGGGACCGTTTGGCTGAAAGGAATGGAGTGCTGTACCGTCAGGTCACCCTTCCTCAGACCACAGTAGAAACACTGCAACTAGTGTTACCAGAGGCCCTTAAAGAGGAGGTTTTAAGGGAGGTCCACCAGAAGCAAGGTTACCAGGGGATCGAGAGAATGTTAGAGTTCCTCCGACTCCGGTGTTACTGGCCTGGCATGTCTGGTGACGTGGCAGAATGGTGTCGTAAGTGTGAGAGGTTTCAGATGGCCAAAGATGCTTCTGCAGCAGGTAGCTTCATGAGCCATTTGTTGGCTTCACGACCGAATGAAATCCTTGGAGCCTTCACGTAGTGGGGTGGAGAACGTTCTGGTACTCACAGATGTGTTTAGTAAATACACGCAGTCTGTTCCCACCCGGGACCAACATGCTTCCACTGTAGCACAGGTCCTAGTGACAGAGTGGTTTTCAAAGTTTGGTGTCCCCGCCCGGATCCATTCAGATCAGGGCCGGAACTTTGAAAGCTTGTTAATCAGACAGTTGTGTGAATTGTATGGCATCCAAAAGTCACGAACCACTCCATACCATCATGCCGGTAACGGGCAGTGTGAGCGGTTTAATCGCACATTACACAACTTGTTGCGAACTTTGCCTGTGTCACGGGAGAGGGAGTGGAGCTCCTGTTTGCCACAAGTGTTGTACTCTTACAACACAACACCACATCAGGCAACAGGGGAGTCTCCATTCTTTTTGATGTTTGGCCAGGAACCGAGGCTCCCAGTAGACTTCCTGCTGGGTAGGGTCCAAGAACCTGTAAGTGGTAGTGTCCACAACTGGATTTTAGAGCATCAGAACCAGCTGCAGATGGCTTTTGAGGGCACTAGAGAACGGTTGTTGGGGGCTGCTGCAAAGAGGAAGAAGACCCATGACCAGCGGGTGAAACGCTTTCCACTGAAAGAGGGTCAGTATGTGCTGTTAAGACAGCTAGGGTGGAAAGGTCGTCACAAGATCCAGGATCTGTGGGGTAGTGTGGTTCACAAGGTTCTTAGGGCTCCTGTAGAAGGAGGCCCAGTGTATACAGTGGCACCTGTGGACAATGTGCAGAAGGTGAAGAACGTTCACCGGTCCATGTTAAAGCCAGCAGTCTGGGCTGGATCACCTGTGGAAGTGGTGACCCCTGGGGGACATCCAGTAGAACAGGGCCAAGAAGAGTCCTCCGAGGAGGACGACTTGGTATTGGTGGGAGCAGGTTCTTTACAGCATGCCCAGTCCAGGGCAGCTGTAACTACCCAACCAGCTTGGTTGTCACGCCCTGGAGCTCAACTGGACCAAGAAATGCCTGGACCTAGGGGAGTGAAGGCCCCTATGGAGGACTGGCCGCTGTTGGCTGCGCCATTGATACAACCCGGGGCTCCAAGTGGGACCACCGTGCGACAGACTCGGCGAACAACTGCAGGGTGGCACTCAAATGTTCACCATCTCCCAAGGTCAGTGGGTGGCTCTGCGTTACAGCTGGCTGCACTCCCTGATCCGGTGTCTGGTGTGGGCAGTACTGTTTTCAGACCATGGACTTAAAAGCTAGTTTAGACTAAGGTTTAAATCGCTGGGACGACAATTCCCTGAGGGGGGGGTGAAATGTAGCAGGATGAATTAACCTGCTCCTTATTATAATTGAAAGCAGCCTGGCTCCATCGGTTACCAGTAGGGGAGCTGTGTGGATATTAACGGGTCAGAGCAGTGTTTTGCTAATGCTCACAGAAGCGGCTGCTGTCATTGCTGTGGCTGGTGTAGCCTGGACGTGTTTCTGATTGAGGTGAGTACTCTGATCAGCTGTTAAAGGCTGATTAGCAGTGCAGCTAACCTAGACTTGTGTGCAGGCAGAGACAACTAGTGGCAGCTTGATAAAACCGAGCTGTAATTTTACCTGCGGGCTGTTGGACGGGAAGTGTCCTCACCTTCTAGTGTGATACACTGTTTGCTGGTATTTATGGGCGGCACACCCCCCTGCAGGCTCAGTTAAGACTATTTGCTGGGGTTAATGGGGTTTATTGCCTTTCAGGAACCGAGGTGCTTGTGGAACGGTGTTTTTGAGCAATTTCTGAGAAATCTAAAACTGCAAAGCTGAATTCAGACCGGTTCCACGGAGTTGACTGACCTACCTGCAGCAACTGGTTGCTGCTTGCTGGAGCTGTTTGAAAGAACATTTTATTTATTAAGTGCTCCCTTGCCAGGCTTCTCCTACCCAGCGTGCTGGCTGGAACGTGCGGGGAGGTTCCCCCTGCTCATGAGGGCTCAGGAGCACTATTTTGCATTTTAACATTGTTTGTTTTTTATTCTTTTTGTGTTAATCCCCGTTTGTTTTGTCCAGGCTGGAGCCGAAGGTGGTGGTGGTCCTCTGGTGGCGTTTTGCTGTGTGCATGCTGGTGCTGGGTTCCTTCACATCGGTGTGACTGTTCACTATTGCCTAGGGTGATTTTGTATAAAGTTTTCTTTATATTGTCCAACCTCCATTGGTCCCACTACACCTTTGGTAAGCTCCAGTTCTGTGACTCTTAATTTTCCCTTTCCCTGAATTATGGTTGAAAATATTAAGGTACTGATTTAATTGTCTTTTAAAAATATATAATTTGTTTTATTAAAATAAATTTATAATCATTTTGCAACCTCGTTTTCTGCTGTCTTTTTGTGGAGCAAACCCGTGTGTGCCTTATTGGTACCTAATTATAATTCCTTGGGTGAAATTCCCAAGGTGGCGTTGTTGTGTGTTTTCCCAGTTGGGGGCAGCTTTTAAGCAAAGTTAAAAAGGGTAAGCCCCATAAAGAAAGTACCCCACTCTGAGTACTGCCACATTAGTAATCAAAACAATTCTGCTCAAAATGTTCCAAACAGAGGAGAGAGGAGGAGGAGGAGGGAGCCCACTTCTCACGGATGCGTCTAACCTGTTTCACCCACTATGAAAGTAACTCTGGGTCTTTGGGAAACTTAAATAAACTGACACCGTACTTGTGTGTATTTGAGCAAACCCCCCCAACACAACGCGAAGGCATTGCGATCACCTTTCTTTGTCAAAAAAAAATAAATAGCGATCCCAGTCACAGTTGAAAAGCCGCTGTCAAATGTGCCAACAAACAGAATGTGTTCTCTTGCTAACGTCGCTTTCGGCTCGTTCAGTGGGCAGCGATACAGTACTAAAATGCTAGTCAAGGTTGTTTGCTCTCAGTAGGATTATACAAGGCGTGTTGATGACTTTGACATAGTCCATTGGGTTCAGATTTCTTTATTTTATGTTATGTTTAAAAATGTCAACTTCGTGTCATGAGGTCTTTAAAGGGGCTGTGTGGAGTTTGACAGTTTTGAACTTGTGACTGCCCCCTCAGGCAAAACACTTAACTGCAGCCTCAATGGAAATCTCGTGCATGAGGTGCGGAGGCTGTACACTCGCAATCGAATAAACTCTGGAGTTGGAGTTTCGCCGGTGTCTGAAGCAGGTCTCTTCGTATTCTCCGCTGAATCCATCCTTCGAAAGTTACCTCTCGCTGGGCGGCTTCAGTATTTATTACGCATTACGTTCCCCCTGGGAAGTAGGTGTGAAATCTGCTTGTATGACCTTAGGCACTCTCTCTTTCAGTGAATTTACAGGGATAAAGAGGCAACCACGGTGAAAAGGCCAGGGCTCATTCTCCTGACCAGGCATTGCTGGAGCATTTATAAGGAAGAAATATTAAATTTGCATATATTTATTTGTGGTTAAACTTGCGTATAGTCCCTTTAAAGGCTCTGCGAACAATCATTTTCAAGTCTTGCCACATACTCTCACCTGGACTTTGACTGGAACATTCTAGCACATGGATACACTTTGACCTACACTCATAGGCGTCATTTTAGCCGGGGACACCGAGGATATGTCCCCAGTAATATTTATGATTGACAGTTTTGTCCCCACCACTTTTAAAAACCTGTTGCAGAATTTCTTACCAGGTCTAACATCACAGCACAATTTCCACATAAACAGTGTCTGAACTGACTATTATTTAAATCACTCCATTCCACTTTCTTATACATTCATATTTTCTTTCTGCGGAAATGTTGCAGCTTTCTTAGCAGTGGATATGTTGAGGTTTTAAAAGACTCATAGTCCGCTGCAAACACGTTCAGGGCTCAGAGTCCTGCAATGTTGAAGGTACCCATTTAAAAATGGAAAAATACATAAATTATATTTCAAGGGTCTAGCGGAAGTTTCTTTACTGCGGGTGAAAAAATATGTATGTAATATTTGTTTAAGACTCCCAAAGACAATCCTGTTGATATATTGTGTTTGTGGAGAGAGCATGTCAGAATATTCCCCCAACTTTCCACTGACAGTGGAATCTTCCCGCTAGGCATCCTGCACTTGGCATGCTCTTTCCACATATCACAATATATCAACACAATCCTCTTTGGGAGTCTTAAACAAAAGATTATTAAAAAAATTATATTTTCTCAATTGCAACCCGCCCGCATTAAAGAAACTTCCTCCCGGACCTGTAAAATTTAATTTCACAACTTTATGATGCAAAAACCTTATGCGGGTCATTAGTGGGTAGCCTACCTGCCCTGTTGCAGGACTCTGAACTGCAAATTAGAGTTGAAGTTTCTGTGCACATAACTGCAAGGGTTGCAAAGAGAACGCGTGTTATTGTTGCACATATGCTTCTGGGGCAAGTGTATATATACAGTGGCTTGCAAAAGTATTCAGCCCCCTTAAACTTTTCCACATTTTGTCACATTACAGCCACAAACATGAATCTATTTTATTGGAATTCCACGTGAAAGACCAATACAAAGTGGTGTACACGTGAGAAGTGGAACGAAAATCATACATGATTCCAAACATTTTTTACAAATGAACAACTGAAAAGTGGGGTGTGCATAGTTATTCAGCCCCCTTTGGTCTGAGTGCAGTCAGTTGCCCATAGACATTGCCTAATGAGTGCTAATGACTAAATAGAGTGCACCTGTGTGTAATCTAATGTCAGTACAAATACAGCTGCCCTGTGACGGCTTCAGAGGTTGTCTAAGAGAATGTTGGGAGCAACAACACCATGAAGTCCAAAGAACACACCAGACAGGTCAGGGATAAAGTTATTGAGAAATGTAAAGCAGGCTTAGGCGACAAAAAGATTTCCCAAGCCTTGAACATCCCACGGAGCACTGTTCAAGCGATCATTCAGAAATGGAAGGAGTATGGCACAACTGTAAACCTACCAAGACAAGACCGTCCACCTAAACTCACAGGCCGAACAAGGAGAGCGCTGATCAGAAATGCAGCCAAGAGGCCCATGGTGACTCTGGACGAGCTGCAGAGATCTACAGCTCAGGTGGGGGAATCTGTCCATAGGACAACTATTAGTGCCGCACTGCACAAAGTTGGCCTTTATGGAAGAGTGGCAAGAAGAAAGCTATGGTTAAAGGAAAACCATAAGAAGTCCCGTTTGCAGTTTGCCACAAGCCATGTGGGGGACACAGCAAACATGTGGAAGAAGGTGCTCTGGTCAGATGAGACCAAAATGGAACTTTTTGGCCAAAATGCAAAACGCAATGTGTGGCGGAAAACTAACACTGCACATCACTCTGAACACACCATCCCCAATGTCAAATATGGTGGTGGCAGCATCATGCTCTGGGGGTGCTTCTCTTCAGCAGGGACAGGGAAGCTGGTCAGAGTTGATGGGAAGATGGATGGAGCCAAATACAGGGCAATCTTGGAAGAAAACCTCTTGGAGTCTGCAAAAGACTTGAGACTGGGGCGGAGGTTCACCTTCCAGCAGGACAACGACCCTAAACATAAAGCCAGGGCAACAATGGAATGGTTTAAAACAAAACATATCCATGTGTTAGAATGGCCCAGTCAAAGTCCAGATCTAAATCCAATCGAGAATCTGTGGCAAGATCTGAAAGCTGCTGTTTACAAACTCTGTCCATCTAATCTGACTGAGCTGGAGCTGTTTTCCAAAGAAGAATGGGCAAGAATTTCAGTCTCTAGATGTGCAAAGCTGGTAGAGACATACCCTAAAAGACTGGCAGCTGGAATTGCAGCAAAAGGTGGTTCTACAAACTATTGACTCAGGGGGCTGAATAATTACGAATACTTTTGGAAGCCACTGTAGCAAACATTGTTCTTTGTGCTATGATGTGGATTTTAATGAAGCCCTGCAAGTCAACAGCCTAATGATGGTTTCCAGTGCCGTTTGTAAAACAAAACATGTAAGCCTGTGGCTTTCTACTTTTATTGATGGAATAAAGAGGCAATTTTCTACAACTGTTCATACACTGCAGTGCATAAACGTGAAACGGATGAATATTTATAGACTATATAAATAATTAATAA
This sequence comes from Valencia hispanica, assembly GCA_963556495.2. Classification (NCBI taxonomy): domain Eukaryota; kingdom Metazoa; phylum Chordata; class Actinopteri; order Cyprinodontiformes; family Valenciidae; genus Valencia; species Valencia hispanica. The sequence goes on from OY747704.1 coordinate 12,264,519, forward strand.
TTGTCCCCAGCAACTTTAAAAACAAACTGACGCCCTTGCCTACACTTGTCCTTTAGATCTGGCTGTATGTTCATGGCTGTTGTCCTGCTGGAAGTTGAACCTCCAGGTCAATCTCAAGTATTTTGTAGCCTCTACAATGTTTTCTTTCAGAATTTTCCTCTCTTTAGCTCCACGCATCCTCCCATCAACTCTGACAAGAATCCCTGTTCTTCCTATAAAAAAAGGGATTCCCACAGTATGATATTTGAAAGTGCAGATAATGTATGCAGGGTTATGAGTATTATTGATTTTCTCTCCATACATAGTGTTTTGCATTTTGATCTTAACAGTCTGTTTTGGGCTTATTTGACTGTATTTTCCTGCATGATTACTGTGTCCCCTGCATGGCTTATGGAGAACTCTAAACTGGACTTCTTTTGGCTTTCTCTCTATATTAGTCTCAGAATATTTTTGTCTTAAACCCACAAAGACTATGTGACTCTGAGCTACCTCTGTAGTACAATTGAAGCTGGTTGCTTTATGTAATGACGCTGGCAGGGGAAGACGACACAAGGTGTGATGCAGCATTGAGGTCAGAACTACGCCTAAAATCTGTGTTGGATGTGTGCCCATACCATGCTTTTTAAAAATAGTGATGGCGGATAAGCTCAATGTAATGATCCTATTATCAGCTGATTAAATTTAATCAAATTATGATCTTCTTGCCACTTGTATCAACAGATTCTCCCACCTGAGCTATGGATCTCTGCAGCTCCTCCAAATTTGCCAATTATTTCTTTTCAGCACCCCTTCTTAATCTCTTCTTACCTGTCCTATCAGTTTTGGTTTTGAGCTGTGAAGTTTCTTTTTTCTATTACATCACCATATAAGGTGAATAATGGAGGGTATTAATAGGGTATCGGAGTAAAAGGGGCTGAAGTTAAATGTATTCATATATAAAACCTTTTGAAACTCATGTATCCTCTTCACAGTTATGGACAACTTTGTGTTCATCTGTAACATAAAATCCCAATAAAACACAGAGAAATTTGTGGTTGCAACATAAAAAAACAGCATAAGTTTAAAAAGGTATGAATACTTTTGCATGTCTTTGTATCTGTGGAAGCTTTCAGAGAACAAATTGGATTGAGGCCTCTGCAGTCTTCTGGTGCCAGAGTAATGGAGGGTTGGGTATGTGTGTGTGTGTGTGTGTGTATGTGTGTGTATGTGTGCGTGCCTGTCGCCAGTGTTCAGTGGTCCTGCCACTCAGCAGTACATACACAGGGTTGACAGCTCCCGCTTAAATGTGTCACTCGACATTACCCATAAAGCACCACCAGAGAGAGGGGGAGAAGGGAGGCAGTATGACTCAGAAAACACACTAATGGAATGCTTTATATTTTATTATCAATTTTCCTTTTTCTGCTACTTAGACCTAGTTTGTATAAAATACTGGACCATAACCTTATGGCAAGAATAAAAAAAAACCTCTGGTGCAGCATTGTGGAAAATAAGTTAGACTCTGTAGCTATATTTGAGCTGCTACCTAAATAAGCCAGACATTAGAGCGCAGCGTTATATTAATACTTTAAGCAGGAGCTCAAACACTTTTAGATGGCAAATGCTATTAAGCTGGCTGTGAAACCAATAACTGCAACCTGTCATTACTTTGAAGGCCACAAATAGTCCATATATTCCTAGAAAACATGAATTGATGGGTTCTCCAGATGTCAGTGGTCTCCACTTGGAATTGTTGCGAGAGACGCTCTAGCTTGCTTTCCACTGGACTCAGCTGATGGCTGCCGTTCTAGTAAACGGACTTGTTTCCACTGGCCGCGAAGGGGCGTGAAACAGACATGTCCCAGAACCGTTGTGTCGCGGCCCTGTCTTTAATTTACACCCCGTTTTTTTTTTTTTACATCCTATGCTTCCAGAACACGTCAATCTCAGCAGTTTAAATCGGATCAGACAGGAAATTTAGACATGGGAAAAGTGAAAAAGCATCTGGCAAATTTAATGAATAAAAGATACGTACAGATTTCCAATTGCTTAACTACGAAAAAAAACAAAACATTATTACCTGTAACCCCAGGTTTGAAGTCAGTTGGTCTGTGGGTCTAAGTTGTCAATGTTAGGAATCTGGGGTGTTTGTCTGTTTGTTTGTCCTCGTCTGTCTTCCTGCTTTTCTCCACCTTTCCAGAAACTTCCACCATGGGGGTCCTGTGTGAGCTGAGGACCTGTCCACCAAGCCTGGAGCGGTGCCTTACTCTGCAGCCTTCACATCTGCAGGTCATTGAAGCTCATCACTGGCTGGATAAAAAGAGCTGGTTGTCATTTTCAGAGCCAGTGTTTTGGTTTTTCCTCGCAAGAACTCTACTCATGATCATTTCTCCAGCTTCATTGCAAGCCTTTGGTCTTCAGTCCACATCTGACAGCCTTCAGGCTCCAAGCTCCTCCATGTTCCTAGCTTCAGCCCCGTGCTTTGCCTGCCCGCCCTCTGTGCTCAGTCCACGCTACTGGATTCCACCACCTCTGTGTCTCCTGAAACTCAGCAGGAAGCTCCCGCAAACATCCTGGATTCCTAGCTCTTTTCCCCTGCCGTTCAATCCATCATCTATCAAGTAAGTGTCACCGGAGTACATTCAAACGGTCAGATTCATGCAAAGACTCTCACCTCTGGTGAAGAACCCCTCCTGCAGTTCTTCATGTTTCCAATTCCCTGTGTAGTGTTACCGGTTCCCTCAATTTTCATAATCATTATCATTATCATTATCATCATCATCATCTATTCATTGTTTCAATAAAACTTTTATAATTTTTACAACTGGTCTCCCTAGGGGTGTGGGTCCGTCCGTCCGTCCGTCCGTCCGTCCGTCCGTCCATCCATCCATCCATCCATCCATCCATCCATCCAAATCAGGGTTGCGAGGGGGGGTTGGTGCCGATTTCCAGCAATCATCGGGTGAGAGACTAGAATTTAATCCTTGAAGTGGAGAATTCCCCAATTTATATGATACCAGTGATCATTTTTACACGAACAACACAAAAAAGGAGAAGGCATGGACAGAAATATCTGCAGTTTAGGGAGTGGATGATGAGTCATAGAATGACATTTTTGATGACATTGAATACTAGCCATTCACAGTTATGCAATTGCAATTCTCCTGTTATTTCATGATCTCCCCGGGACAAGCAGGGTGGAATGCATTTACAGGTGCTATGTGTCTAAAATGCTTTCGGTGGGAAGGGACGTGCTGCTGAGCTTGCGGGGAAAATCACGTTACGCGCCGCTTGCGCGTCCGGTGGAAAGCAGGAATCTGACTCAAGATATTTGGGTTCTGATCTCATTCTCATTAACTGAAATTTGATGAATTTATGGGTACTGGCAATCTGACAGAGCAATACGATACATCTAAATTTGTATTATCAAGTAATGGACTCAGATTAATGCGTTTATTGAGTGTCATTGTCATAAGATGGTGATTTGCAGAAACCAAATGCAGGAAGGAGGCACGAGGTAGGCTGGGGATTAATCCAAAATAACATAGCACAAGTGAAACGCAAGGTGACATAACAGGATGTTAACAGGAGGATCTGACCAAGAGCTGTCTGAGATATTTTTATGCAGGAGAGTTGATTCCTTAACCAGAAGCAAATGCTAGAAACTGGGTGAGTTGAGAAGGAAGGTCAGTAACTGATGTTGAACTAAGGAAATAGGAGAAATGGCTGACAGAATACATAGGGAACATGGGAAACAAATACACAATCTAAATACAGACAGAAAAACCAAAAACCCCAGAATTGTGATATTACCCCCCCTTCTTCCAGACACCATTAGTCCCAAAGACAAAAACAACCCAGCTTGGATGCGCAGAGGGGGCCTCAGATGGAGAGGGAGACACAAAAAAGCCCCAAAGTTCTAAAAAGTTCCCAAAGTTCTGGTGGTTGGCTGTGCAACCGGTGGAACCTACGAAGAGGCTTGTCTGGGGCCCCGGTGACACAGAAGCTTGAGGCCTGCGAATGAGGCACAGGAACTGTCTCAGAGGCCAGCAGTGATGGCGGTGCAGACAGGCGGAGGCCAGCGGCAGAGGCTGAGGTCACCAAGGTGGGGCTCAGGTGATGATTACCCATGGTGGAGCTCCGGAGCAGGAACACGAGGCAGACCCCCATGGGTCCCCTCGGCGAACTTAGGCGAAGGAATATGAGGTAGTAGCAGCTGCTTGAGGCGAGGAGGAGCGGGTTCTGGTCCTTGGAAGCTATGTGTAGAGGGCTCTGGTGCTCTGATCTTTCTGTCATAAATTGGTAAATTGCCGGACCAAAATGCAGGAAGGAGGCAAGAGGAAGGCTGGTGAAAGTCAAACTGTTTACTTCAAATAAAATTAAAAAGTCCAGGGATGAATCTAAAATAATGTAGCACCATGGAAAACACAAGGAAACAACATGATGTTGGTGTTTCTCTTTAGTAAAACCCCTGATTTTGACAAAGTAGCTGACACAACCGTTACTTTCATAACAAAAAATTTGTTAAAATATACATGTGTGTGATTATTTTGGTTATACTATCCTTTAGGATGATTCCTTAAAAATGTTAGAAGCAACAGAATTTAATGTACCTGTCCTGCAGCTTCATTTCCACTGTATCTGCACCACTCCCTCCCTCTGGACTCACTCCCTGTTTTCTGCAGGCTCCTACGCAATAAAACAGAAACCATGTGCAGAAACAAAGCATAACTTAACAGTTTTAATAGCCAGAGCTAGTTTATAAGCAGAAGTTTAACAAGACAGAAGAGAAACACATTATAAATGGGTCACCACAACCTGTACAAAGTTGTCCTCCTCCACACAGCAGTGACCATTTTCTTGCCTTTCAGTCGACCAACTCTTTTCTCCAAGAAATACCTAACGTTTACCTAAATTGTTTCTCAGTTTATAGTTGTTCCACTCCCAAATAGAGCACCATTTGGTATGCTACTCTCACCTCAGTCACAAAGTTCAAAGTTTCCCAAAAAAGCTGATGCCCCTAATGAAATCACTCGTTTGAATGTGTACGTAGACAATGCTGATGACAAAACCAAAATAGTTGTTGGTAAAAAACAAAAAACAAACTATTTGTACTTGTAATTTTTCAAGCAAATAATGAACTAGAGGATTTTTCTGCTAAGACTGGAGATGAAGAGATAAAAAGATTGCTGTGATTTTGCTTTGAAAGATAAACTCTTTGTGTTGAGCCTTCAGACAAAGCTGGAGTTCAGGAGTCAAGGACCACGTGTCCAAACAAGTTTTCCTGTCTGCCCAAAGGCACAATAACAACAACCCTCATTTCTTAAAAAGTCAGTTATCACCATTTGTCTCAAGTTATTCAGTTACTATCCACAGGCACAATCAGCTCTCTAAGGTCCATTTCCTGCAAAGGCTTGCTATCATGAAAAACACATGCACAAATAAACACACTCATGCACACTTTGAGAAAAAAGGGACTATCAGTTACTGGCAGTGCCTGCATGCATGCATAAAGTAGCATGAATTGTTACAGCTTTATGTGTGGCATCACTGTCAGTCAACATGAAGACAATACAGCACATCAGTGAAGATAATCATCTGTGTCTCAGTTCAATCAATCGTTCAATCAATCAATCGATCAATCAATCAATCAATCAATCAATCAATCAATCAATCAATCAATCAATCAATCAATCAATCAATCAATCAATCAAAATGTAGTTGTAGAGCACTTTTCATGATACAATCAGCACTGAGTGCTTTACATGATACATGATAAAAAGAAAAATAAACAAAGAAAACACATTTAAAGCAAAATAGATCATACACAACCAGTTAAACTCTCAGCACACACAGGACACATACACACCCCATCCCCCGCCCCTTCACTGCAAAAACACTGCTCATTTCGTACGAAAGTAACTTGCGTTTAGAAAAATAACTGATCTGGACTTTGAATGGTTGTGTGAGTTTGAATGAGCCGGTTTATTTTAATAATCTGGAGACATTTTGTTATTGTGGTTTACTTTTGTTCGAGTGCATTATCTTGTATGTGATGTGCTCTCTCTCTTGTTCTCTTATTTTTAACAATTACCTTCCTGATAGCGATTAGGGCGTATCTCAGACATCGAACCCAAAAGGTGGCGTGCAGTGATTACTGTGTTAACACAAGCACAAATGAATCAAAGAAATCCCCATGCTCACTTACACCAACAGCTGATTTAAAATAAACCAGATGAATTGATTAGAATTTTGTTGCAGATACCAATTTTCGATTCAATTTTTAATTGAATTAAATTCAGTTTATTTATAAAGCGCCAATCCACAACAGATATTATCTCAAGGCACTTTTCAAGAAAAGTCATTTCAATACAATCATTCCAATCAGTTTAAAAGTTTTCTATTTCAGGAATCCCAACAGATTGCACCGAGTCATTGACTTGAGGTTGTGCCCCGTTCATGCAGACTCAAACCACAGCAATCCCTCATACTGAGCAAGCATGTAGCGACAGTGGAGAGGAAAAGAAAGAAACCTCCACCAGAACCTGACTCAGTACGAGCGGCCATCTGCCATGAGAAGGGTTCGAGAAGACAGAGCAAAGACACAGAAAGAAGAAAAAGAACTGATGTAAGAGTACTTTCTATGTTAAAGAAAGTAAAAAGTTGATAACGGGACAGAGAGGACGTTCTGTTACTCGGAGCATCATCTCAGTCGATGCCCCTCGTCCAACAAGACTTTGAAGCTAAGCAGAATACCAGACTAGGTGTAGCCTCTATGGAGAGAAAAATACTTCGAAAAACAAAATAAACAGTATAAATAACAGCAAATAATGCAACTGGAGAGTAGTAAAAGAGAAAAGCAGTAGAGTGAAGAAAAGTGGTCAGTCTCTCCTCCAACAGTCTAAGCCTAAAGCAACATAACTACACAGATAGCTCAGGATAACCTAAGCCAATCTATAAGCTTTATCAAAAAGGAAAGTTTTAAGCCTGGCCTTAAAAGTAAACAGAGTGTCTGCCTCACGGACTAAAGCTGGGAGCTGGTTCCACAGGAGAGGAGCCTGATAACTAAAAGATCTGCCTCCCATTCTACTTTTAGAAATCCTAGGAACTAGAAGTAAATCTGCAGTCTGAGAGCAAAGTGCTCTGTTGGGAACATATGGAACAATTAGATCTCTGATGTATGATGGAGCTTGATTATTAAGGGCTTTGTATGTAAGAAGAAGGATCTTAAATTCTATTCTGGATTTAACAGGGAGCCAATGAAGGGAAGCTAAAACAGGAGAAATGTGATCGCTCTTTTTAATGTTCATCAGATCTCTTGCTGCAGCATTTTGGATCAATTGAAGGCACTTAATTACATTTTGCGGACTACCTGATAGTAAAGAATTACAGTAGTCCAGCCTTGAAGTAACAAATGCATGGACTAGTTTCTCAGCATCACTCCTGGACAGGATGTTTCTAATTTTAGCAAGCAGTTTCTTTTTCAGAGCTTCTGGTCCAAAGACGCCAACTTCTTGTCTAATCAGAATGTAAAAGCAGAACGTTTAGAGTCATCCATGTTTTTATGTCTTCCAAACACGCCTGTAATCTACCTTCCTGACTGGGTTCATCAGGATTTATGGATAAATATAGTTGTGTATCATCTGCATAGCTGTGGAAATGTATCCCATGCTGTCTAATGATTCTACCAATTGGAAGCATATATATAGTAAAGAATTGGTCCAAGCACAGAACCCTGTGGTACTCCACTAGTAAGCCTTGAGTGTGAAGAAGATTTATCATTTACATGAACAAACTGGAATCTGTCAGACAAATATTATTTAAACCAGCTTAGTGCTGTTCCTTTGATCCCTGCAACATGTTCAAGCCTTTCTAAGAGAATATTATGATCGACTGTGTCAAAAGCAGCACTGAGATCTAACAAAACCAGAACAGACACCAGTCCATTATCTGAGGCCATGAGAATATCATTAGTAACCTTCACCAGTGCTGTTTTAGTGCTATGATGAGCTCTAAAACCTGACTGAAACAGGGCATTACTGTTTAGATGCTGACATACTTGATTAGCAACTTTTTCTCAAGTACTTTGGATAAGAAAGGAAGGGTAGATATAGGTCATCTTGATCGAGGGAGGGTTTCTTAAGTAAAGGTTTAATTACAGCAACCTTAAATTCCTGTGGTACGTATCCGTTTACTAAGGATAGATTCATCATATCTAAAATGGGGCCAGGAACCAAAGGAAACACTTCCTTAAATAATTTGGTTGGGATTGGGTCCAACATGGAAGTTGAAGGTTTAGATGAGGCTAATATGTTTGATAAAATTGATAAAATTTGTTTCTAGCCTTCCTGCCATGAGCAGTTGGTAATTATCTGCATTAGGAGCGGACAAGACGCCACATCACATGTGAGATAAAGCAATCCCATCAAACAGGGATAACTTATTTAAAACAAAGACAAAATGGTTATGCATTTGAACTCTCTTTAGTAACTACAGTATCTATCTTTAGTAGCTTTAGCTAGCATTACTGAAACAACATTGTACATACAGTATGTATTCCCAATAGAATGTGGATTCTTACCTTAACTCTATAATTACCAAAAGACTACCTATAGTTACAAATACCTCATGTTTCAGCCTTCCTGTTATCTGCTAAAAGTTTTTCTCACAGCCTGAATGAACTAAACATCTGTTAAATTGTTGTAGAAAAAACAGTTTCCTTTTAATGAGCTTTTTTACAACTGTACTAACATTTACAACACCTCACTGATGCTAAAAATAGTCCACTTTTGAAGAGGTGTGCATCCACACTGAAGAGTGCTGATGTTGGTGGGACCTGGTACTGGCTTGTCAGGTCAGGGCCGATTCAGGTCAGTCAAAGAACCCAGTTGAGATTGAAACAGGGAATATTCTTGTGGTGGCCTCAGCAAAATTAACAATAAATTTAGCATTTTTCATGAAAGTAACCAAAACAGCATCCTGAATTTGTAGCAAAATGCTAAAATCCATTTTTCTTTCAAACTACTATCTGATTTACTACTTTGATCGACCAGCAGATGCGAGTTAGCAGACACTTATAGGATAAGATCCAAAAATTGAATACGTGACAACCAGTGGCGTCGTCAGGCGACTTCTGAAAACAAATGTTTTCAGTCTAGCCCCGAATGTTTTAAGTCTGTTGTTTCACTACCAGCTGCAGGCTCACCGCTCCCTCAATCACACACAACGGGCCGGGTGTGCTCTACTCTGATCAGCACTGTCTCTGACTTGACTCTGTGTCAGGTTACAGTCAGTTATGGCAAGCCATCAGTATCAAAAATAAGGCACGTGTTAACGCCTTATTAAGGTATTAACATCCAAGGTGGTTGTTAACGCCTTGCCATACCATGGCTTGCCATAGTCAGTACGTCGCTACCGTGGGCACACGGCCCCTCCCCTCTCCTGACGAGGCCGCTCTGTACAAATGCATGTGCAGAAAACTGCAGCGCCAAACCAGAAGATATATTACGATTAGCAACATTTCTAAGACTAACAGAAATCAATGGATCATAGAAAAAATTCCAAAAAAACTACTGCAACTCCTTAGCTTTTTCTAGAGAGAGGCCAATGGTAAAACTGTATCTTTCTAAAATGAAGTGATTCACAAAGGGAAACGCTGGCTTATGCCTAATTTTCTTTAGCCTGTTGGTAGTGTTGGAAAGGTGTTTTCACTCTAATCTAAAGCCTCTCTTAAAGGAACAGACACCCATTTAATTTTATGACCCCTGGGCTCTCATTTCACCTTCCCAGCCCAACCATGTGAAATCCTATTATCTTCAACAGTCTGTGTGCTGCAAAATAGGCTGCGATTCGGTGGCCGAATTTCCCGCGTTTACACACGCATGTGACGTCAATCTACAATTCTTGCGCGTTCTCGATTTAACAGGGAGAAGGAAGAGAAAGAACCCGGACTTCAGCTGATTGTTGTCAAAGATATTTACTAATGTTACACCAAAGTAAACACTATGGGTGTTTCTCAATGCCAAGGAACCTCGCCTTGATACCTTGGTCCCGCCCCGGTTGCCTAGGAGATACGTCATCAGGGACCACCAAGCTGTGTTCCAATGTTCATGTGCTACCGAGGCGTCTGTCCTCCGTTTGTCTGCCGTTTAGCTAACTGACCAAGGATACATTGGAAGTGCCTTGATGCCTTCCCTCGGTCAAAAATTTCCCAGAATACAGTGCGGTATTTTCAAAAAAATTGCGGGTCATCTACTTTGGGGGGCAAATTTCTGCAAATTTCTTTGCAGCTTCAATGGCTAGCAGGTACTAACTCGCTTACAAATTTGATATAACCAATATATACACAATTAAAAAGTAAAATGCTCGTTATACACCTATATTGAAACTTATATGTATTAAATGGGCGGGACGTAGACAGAGCACGTAAGCAAAAGGCGGGCTCTGGGCAGCCGCGGTCACGTGATGTAAGTCTGTACCATTTAACCGTTTTCTTTGACCAAGGAAGGACAGTGTCCTCGTAAGCAAGGGACCTCGTCTACCAAGGCATTGCCTGGGTAGGCTAGGTTCCTTGACATTGAGAAACACCCTATCACTTACTTCGTCGCTAGACATGTTGCTTGTCGTCGTACAGCTGGCGATGTGCGCTACGTCACTGAATTATTTACTTTTTGTGCACGCTCCCGCGGAGGCTGCAGTTAATCGCAGAGCCGGCCGCGGCAGTCGCCAGTTTAATTTCTTCAAACCGGCCCCCTGATCCTTTAATTACAGAGCACAGTCCAAAAAAGAAAGCTTACTCATATACAGTGGCGGCTGGCCAATAGATGGCGATAGGGTGCCGCCTCCCCAGTGTTTGGTGTTTCCTAAGTGCTTTTGATTTATTTATTTATTTTTATTAACAATAATCACATATTCTAAGTTAATTGTGTGTTTAAATTTGTAACAAAGTATCATATATAAAATATATATCAAGTAAAGAAGAGTAAAGGGAGACTAACAGAAGCAAGTGAAGAAAGATTGATCAAACTAAATTATTGTTTGGTTTAGCTGTTTTCAGATGTCATTTTCCAAAATACAAAACATTGAACATTAAATTGAACATTAAATATAAATTATAAACCATCGTATATTACACCGTTTTGACATGCATGCATTGAAAATAAATTATAATTGAGGCACCTTACTTTGTATGCTATAGTCTATAATCTATTGCAAAATTTTATTTATTTTACTTATTTTTTTTGTTTTTTTACAAAAACATCACATCTTGTCTGGGTTTAGCCCAGGTAGTCTGGAGACGCCCCTGATGGCAACCATCTATTATCTGAATTACTCACTTTGAAACTGGAGTCCTCTCTCAGGTCTGGTATGTTAACACATCTCAACCTGGCAAAAAACATCACAGATACCACTATACGCCAGATTTCCTCTACTTCTGGGGAAAGACGAGGCTGTTATGTGTATTCTTTATTCTGAGCTGATCTTCAGTTTTGGCTCCTGAGACAGTACTCACACGAATCAGCATTCTGCTCTTAGCTGTTGGTTCTCATGAAGGCCCCAGGGATGTTTTGATGCTTGGAATAAAAATCTAAAAGTCAGAATGTTGTGGAACTGGGTCATATTTGTGGAAATGTGAGTGCCAATTTCTATGTCTCGGTAGTTTAAAGAGTACAGTGGTAAATGGGCAGAACTGGGGTCACCTGTCACTGGGGACAACTTTAATAAAGATGCTTTCTAGGGCTTGATATATTTCACCTTTCTATCCACGCCGTTTTTCTTTGACTTTGGAAAAAAAGTAATACTTTAAAGAAACATTTCAGCTTTCATCATGACAGAGTGATAGACAGATGGACAGGCAGACAGAGAAGAAGAAGAGCACTTGCTGAAGGAGATAAAAGTGATGGACGGCATGTTAAGTGGATATTTTTACACTTGTGTAACTGTGCTGGGAGGATTATAATATGACATAGAGCTGCTTGGTAGGCCTAAAACCACTGACTGACAAACGTCAGTGATATTTGTATAAGACTCTCCCATTGAGTGTCAGATAAGTCAATCAGGCTGAGCTAAACAACATATTTCTGACATTGTCAGCTATGAATTTTACATGAACCCTCCGCAGCAATGCTGCTGCTGCCTATGGGCAGGATGGAGGGTGTTGGAGAACATCTGGGACAAAACTGCAAAATTGGGATTATACTGGTCAACACGTGTGCTCTACACTTTTCTGACCACTAGGTGCAATTGTGAGTGTTGTAAAGTATCCAGCTCACTGGATGAGGGAATGCTCAATATTGAGATCCATAAAACTGAGCATGATGAGAATTTTGAAAGAATTTGAAAGAATTTTTAATTTATAAACTGGGAAAATGTTTCACAAATTGCAGGCTTTACTTTCAAGGACATGTGTAGAACATTCTAGTTCTGCCTTCAAATTAATGTCTCGCAATGGTGCATTACTACTGTATTTACCTTGATATCTCCAGCCGTACCAGCGGCCGTGGCTTTGAAACAATTACTTTACACATTCAATTTATATATCTATGTATTTTATTTAAAAACCACCTTAACCACAGATTCAGGCACATTTCCATTAAAAATAAAACTTAACCACGCACTTTGAAGAGGTTCTGATGCTGGGCGACGGTGTAAAGAGTTGTACGGGTTAATACACGCAACAACAGAACATTTAGACACTTGTACTTTTGACATTCTTAAACTTGGACAACAAACTCACAGCGAGAAATAAAGGTGGCGGATTCGCTCAGCGTTTAGGCGGAAATCTATCACCAAGTTTGGCAGTTCCAGTGCCAGTACTGTGACGTAATAGTTAAAAAAAACTTAATAGACAATAGAGAAAACGGAACGCCTTAAAAAACATGAACCAAAACATCTTACAAAAATATCTCCACAACACATGGACTGACAAAGTCATGCTTTTTTCTCTCTTAGACACTCTAAATTCACAACAAAAGCATTCAAGGGCTAAAAAAGTGGAATTTTCATGATATATCCCCTTTAAAATAAGAGTGACAAAGAGCGATACCCACGTGAAGTCTAAATCCTAGTTTATACTTCTCCGTCAGCGGAGGTGCAGAGACATGCCCAATTTTTTCAATCCTTGTCGAAAGCTACTTAGAACACAAACCTGTGATTAGTCAGCACACAATTTCCTTTAAATTCATCAACTGCACCGCCATATATAAAAAAAACTGAATGCTGAAGATGTCTAAATGTAGACATGGAGCTGACTGAAGAACTTCTTGCATAAGACAATTTCTGAGTGTTCAGTGTCCATTACAATAGTGGGTAAGGAGCTTTATTTTATCATACTTGTGCACGAAATGCTCTTTTGAGTATTGAAGAAGACGGGAGTTTTTCTAAGTCAAGTGTTTTAGTTTAGGGATAAAATAGTAAATACACTGTTGTTGAGCAGAGACATGACTGCAACCGTGGCAGGACCTCCTCAGAAAAGCGCAACGCCCCTTGTTGTCTGGGCGGTGAATTGCTTTGCAATACTCCCCAGATAACGGAGAAGTCTGAAAGAAAAACATCTTTGCTGATACGTCTGTGTGTCAGTGCAAACTTGCTGATGGAGAAGCATAAACTAGGGTTAAGGCCCTCAGCTTTAAGCATGAAGCCAAAGCTCATAATATGGGCTTACACTTACCTTACCTGATGAAGTTATGTAATGCTTATTCAGACAGACTTTGACAAGGAAATTCGTGGTGTTTTAAAATAGTAAGATCTTCTGGTCAACATCTCACTGGGATAAAATAATAAAGAAATCTGAACCCAATGGACTATTTCAAAGTTATAAACAGGCATTGCATAATCCTACTGAGAGCAAAAAACTTCTGTGGTGACTAGCATTTTACTCGCCGCGCACTGAACGAGCATAAAGCCGGAAGTGACGTGTATTGACACATTTGACAGCGGCTTTTCAGCTGGGACTGGGACCGCTCTTTTCTGTTTTTTGACAAAGAAAAGTGATCGCAATGCCTTCGCGCTGTTTTGCGGGATTTTGCTCAAATACATACAAGGACGGTGTCAGTTTATTTAAGTTTCCCAAAGAACCAAAGTTACTTTCAAAGTGGGTCAAAGAGGTTAGATGCACCCGTGAGAAGTGGGCTCCCTCCTCCTCCTCTCTTCTCTGGAACATTTTGAGCTGAATTGTTTTGATAAATTGCTACGATGATCATAAAGAAGAATTGTAATGAAGTAAGTCTTACTTGCTTTGTTGTTTGCCTTGAATGTCTGCACGTCTGGATTAGTTTATCATCTTTAGTTTTAAAACTGATTTACCATATTTACATTATGTAATGTTTATTTTTCAGGTCACTACTAAAATCACTATACGTTAATATTATTATTATTTATACCATTTTGTTAATTATTTGAAAAGAAAAGGAGCCACGATTAAAAGGTATTTCTAATCCATACCAATCTGTGTTTCCCTGGCGTCTCTCCGCTCTCACTTCTTCCGCTGCTAAGTTAGCTTCATCGTTCTCTGACCTGCTTTCTTCTGCGATCTCAGTCGTTGTGTACAGCTCGTACCTGTACGATTCAATGCCACCATACCACCTCTAGAAGCACCAGAACCGGCTGCATTTTCCACCTCTAAAACAATATCAAGGCTAAAACTGGAGGAAGAATCTTCCGAGCCTTCAAATATGAGCGCCTCCATCAGGCCTGACAGCGGAGTTTTCGGACTGTCCAGCCTGAGCGGTTCTGTCGCTGACGTCACATGGAGACGTAATTTGGAAGCCGCGGTTAAGCTACTATTTTTGAAACTCTAATTATCGCGTAAAATAAAGTCTGTTCGGCTCATAAGTTTACACAACCACATACTTTGACAAGATGTGTTATGTCATAATACATTTACATGAAGTCAGCTTCGTGTCATGAGGTCTTTAATATAATTCCTACATATTGTTAATTGATGCATAATGATTCATACTTACAAATTCCATGATTAGTTTTCCAGCAGTTTAGATTAGGCAGAAAACTCAACAGATTTGAAAAAGGTTAAATCAAGAAAGCATTAAGCTGCAGACAGGAAAATCTCTCTCTATATGTACTGTAGAGGAAACTATAAAATGATTAGTTGCAGCTAATTGCCTTTAAAGGATACATAACTCCATCAGAGTCCGCTTGTTTGTGATTTAATCTCAGTAAAAAAAAACTCTATGAAGCATTATGAAGATCAAGGAACAGCAAGCTGGTCAGGGACAACGTTTTAAAGCAGAGTTAGGTCCTAAAACAATATCCCAAGCTTTGAACATCTCATGAAGCACTGTTCATCATCATCTAAAAATGAAAAAAGTATGGCCAACTTGCAAACCAAAAAAACGACCATGTACCTAATCTGACAGGTAGGGCAAGCAGAGCATAAACAATAGAAGCAGTCAAGAGGTCCATGGTACCACTTGAGGAACTGCGGAGATACACTGCTCAGGTGGGAGAAAAGTATTAGTCATGGCCTGGTTAAATTTGACCTTTTTAGAAGAGTTACAAGATAAAGACTTTTGTTGAAAGACAGCCACAAGAAATTCACATTTAATGTTTTCTACGAGCCAAGTAGATGACTCTGGAAACCCCAAAAGACTTGCAGCTACAAGGTGGTTCAACAAAGCATTGACTCAAAGGGGCAGAAAACATAAAAACATGCAAAAATACTTTTCAGATTATTTGTAGCAGATTTTCAAGCAGTATGTAAATATTTTCCTTCCGGTTTACAGTTATGCACCACTTTGTATTTAATCATCACATATGACTGTAAAAAACCCATCTTTTAAGTTTGTGGTTGCAACATGACAAAGGTTCAGGGGTGTGAATAATTTGGTTTCGAGAACTATCTTAACCAATAGAAAGTACAAAGTCTAATTGTAAAAATGAAATAAATCAGAGAACCTTTGGTTAATTGATCATTTTATATTTATTTCTTCCAAAAAAAGAGTCATCCATCATCCTGCACACAATGGATCTTTTAACAAATCTGATATACTGACTGTTTAGCATGTGTATGTAAGCGTTTATGTGTGCGTGTGTTGTTTGTGTTTTGATCGGGGCAGGATCTCTGGTATGCTGTGTTTGGGTGTAAAGTGCAGTCAAGTGTTTCATCCGATCTGACCCAGACACAACACCATCCTCATCACACACACTTGGACGCACAGCTGCTGAAGACAACTGGTCTAAAACTCTTGGGTGGCACATAAAATCCCCTGCATACGTGTGATCCATCACAGCACAGCGCACATCGCTTGGACAATTGCTCCACGTGTATCACCTCATACTCCTGTTCCCTCCCTGTTTGCATCTCCTTCCCTATGGGATCAGAACAGTATCACCTTGAAATGAAACGAAAAATAAATATTGGCACTGAAAATAAAAATTGGCATTGAAAAATATTATTGTAACTGAAAATATACATTTTGAATCTGAAATAAATCTAGTGAAAATTCTGGTATTGAAAGTGAAAAAAAAAATAGAAAATGAATTTATTTTCTATGAAACTTATGTATATGCGTTGACACAAATAGCTCATTTACAATCAGGTTTTCAAACTTTCACTTTTTTTTTTACAATGCCAATCTTTTTTTCAGTGCCATCATTTTTTTCAGCTTCATTCAGGTGATACTGTTTTGACGCTTGTGTGTGCACCATAGACTGTATAATTACTGGACAAAGCCTCGGTGACGTCACCCATTGGTTTCTGAAGAGCAAAAATGAAGCCAAATGGGCGGTTCCCACTGCCGCCATCTTGTCTGCGTCACGCGTTTCGTCACGCCCAGAAAATACAAAAATGGGCAAAGAGGTGGAGCTGAGAGTGACGCTGTGAGGGCAGGGGCGGATGATTGACACTCTGAGCCGATGTAGCCAGGAGCTAGTCCTGAAGCTAACTGAAGCTAACTGAAGCTAACGGAGGTTAGCGGGCGCCTTTAGCCCAGTGTTTCTCAAACTGTGGGGCGCAGAGGTATTGCAGGTGGGGCGTGACATCAACGGGATTTAAATAGTTTTCCCCCCTAGATTCTGTCGTTGTGAATGTTTCACTGCACTGTAAATTAAATCTACCACTCCCCCCTCTCACAAAATTAAACACACTCAAATAAATTAGCATTTATGATCATCATTGTAAACAGAACCGGGACCTGGAACATCGGGCTGGGAGTTTGACGTTGGAATATATCGCAGCAGAACAAAACAAGCTGAAGTAGCCGCATTATCAGAGATTCCATCTACAAAATGGACAAATATCTAAAAAGAGTCAGAGAAGTCACACGGTCAACTACGGAGCAAATACAGGGATGAGTATCTTGCTCTTTATTTATTTTATTATAATTTTTTTTTATTTAGCCTGAAAGCCGCGGTAGAGCAACTCTGCTACCCTCTTCCATCAAGGCTGTAAATACAATATTAAATCGGTGAGTTAACATTTAAATTGAAATAATTTTTCAGATGAAATGATCATTAACTTAATGCAAGTTTTCAATAATATTTTTAACTTAGTTATTAATAGTGTATGAGATCTATTTAGTCCATGCATGAGATACATGATCAAGCTACGTTAGTAAGGATAGTTCACATATTTATACTATTTGTTTGTATTTACCCTAATTGTTAGTGATTGTACTACCATGTAGGATCTCCCAGTTAAAAAAACTGTTCCCACAGCTATTGTAGAGTTAACAGCTAATATGAATAATTTCGATCCTAGTCAATTCTGCAATGTATGAATTTTACTAATCACTTATTGAGGTCTGGGAAGGGATAAGTTGCACTTTTAGTAAGACACTTGTGTTTCTTTTTATACATTTTGTTTACCAGGTCACAATGGCTGCATGCCTGTCCTCCACAACAGCCAAACAAAGCAGAAAATGTAAGTACCTGTCTCCATCACTTCATGTAGAATTATAATAGTATTATACTTTCAACCGATAGGCCACACCTGTGCAACTTCCATTCATTATGCTAGTTTTTTTCTCCATAGCCATTTGGATCATTGGAGACGGCTATGTCTGACATAGTTCTGAGAGAGCTGAAGAAACCATCGGAGGAAACCTCGGCCTCCCAGACGTCCGTATCTCCTGGTTTGGCCGGGGGGGCTGAGGTGGAAAGGAGGAAGAGCAGCTCTAGATGTCCTCATCATCAGCTGTGGTGGAGATGACATGGGGGTGGTCAGCAGTGTCCAGTTGGTGAACATGATGGAGGAGGACCTGCACCAGCTTAACCTTCTCCACCTTCAGATGTCCATAATCTTCTCCTCCATCACCCAAAGGCATCAATAGAGGGCAGGTGTAAACCCAGCAAAAATAGAAAAGGCCAGGAAGTTTGTCAACAGTGTTATGGGTTCTTTTATTCCTAGTTTAAATCCTGCCATCTTTACGCATCCTCACATTAGACATGAGAGTCCTTTTGAACAATTGATGTTAAAGCAAAAAGTATAACTATAGCCCTGATTGTTAGGTCTAATGTGTTGTTGGTGTAGTTTTTTTATTTCAACAATTACATCTGTTGCCATGACACTGTTGACAACTCTGTCCCCCCCAACCCCATTTTACTGTACATAAGTCTCTCTTGCTTTCTGGCCCCCCTTTGTTTTTTATCTGTGTCCTTTTCTTTTATAGAATCTTGTGTTTAAAAAAATAAATATTTTATTCTCTATAATGACTGAAATTCTTTCAACAGTATATAACAAGGGAAGAAATAAAACAAACAAGTAATTAATCAGCCAACTGCATTTTTGAATTTGATAAATTTCTTCAACATCTCAATATTAAAATAAACCTTGGCGTCTGTAATATTACAAAGCCAAATCATACTTCTTATGTAGCTTCAAAACTATGATGACAACAACACCATGAAGTCCAAAGAACACACCAGACAGGTCAGGGATAAAGTTATTGAGAAATTTAAAGCAGACTTAGGCTACAAAAAGATTTCCCAAGCCTTGAACATCTCACGGAGCACTGTTCAAGCGATCATTCAGAAATGGAAGGCGTATGGCACAACTGTAAACCTACCAAGACAAGGCCGTCCACCTAAACTCACAGGCCGAACAAGGAGAGCGCTGATCAGAAATGCAGCCAAGAGGCCCATGGTGTCTCTGGACGAGCTGCAGAGATCTACAGCTCAGGTGGGGGAATCTGTCCATAGGACAACTATTAGTGGTGCACTCCACAAAGTTGGCCTTTATGGAAGAGTGGCAAGAAGAAAGCTATTGTTAAAAGAAAACCATAAAAAGTCCCGTTTGCAGTTTGTCACAAGCCATGTGGGGGACACAGCAAACATGTGGAAGAAGGTGCTCTGGTCAGATGAGACCAAAATGGAACTTTTGGGCCAAAATGCAAACCGCTATGTGTGGCGGAAAACTAACACTGCAAATCACTCTGAACACACCATCCCCACTGTCAAATATGGTGGTGGCAGCATCATGCTCTGGGGGTGCTTCTCTTCAGCAGGGAGAGGGAAGCTGGTCAGAGTTGATGGGAAGATGGATGGAGCCAAATACAAGGCAATCTTGGAAGAAAACCTCTTGGAGTCTGCAAAAGACTTGAGACTGGGGCGGAGGTTCACCTTCCAGCAGGACAACGACCCTAAACATAAAGCCAGGGCAACAATGGAATGTTTTAAAACCAAACATATCCATGTGTTAGAATGGCCCAGTCAAAGTCCAGATCTAAATCCAATCGAGAATCTGTGGCAAGATCTGAAAGCTGCTGTTCAAAAATGCTGTCCATCTAATCTGACTGAGCTGGAGCTGTTTTGCAAAGAAGAATGGGCAAGAATTTCAGTCTCTAGATGTGCAAAGCTGGTAGAGACATACCCTAAAAGACTGGCAGCTGGAATTGCAGCAAAAGGTGGTTCTGCAAAGTATTGACTCAGGGGGCTGAATAATTACACACACCCCACTTTTCAGTTATTTATTTGCAAAAAATGTTTGGAATCATGTATGATTTTTGTTCCACTTCTCACGTGTACACCACTTTGTATTGGTCTTTCACGTGGAATTCCAATAAAATTGATTCATGTTTCTGGCTGTAATGTGACAAAATGTGGAAAAGTTCAAGGGGGCCGAATACTTTTGCAAGCCCCCAGCGGATGAGGGGTGAACTGCAATTTTTGTTACTTCCGGGTTGGCCTCAATTCTGAGCGGCAGAGTTTGCCCCTTGGTGCACACACAAGCATCAAAACAGTATCACCTGAATGAAGCTGAAAAAATTATGGCATTGAAAAAAAGATTGGTATTGAAAAAAAGATTGGCATTGTAAAAAAAAAAAAATGAAAGTTTGAAAACCTGATTGTAAGTGAGTTATTTGTCTCAATGCATATACATGAGTTTCATAGCAAAAAAATTCACTTTAATTTTTTTTTGCACTTTCAAACATTTTCACTAGATTTATTTCAGATTCAAAATTAATATTTTCAGTTACAATTACATTTTTCAATGCCAATTTTTATTTTCAGTTCCAATATTTATTTTCAGTTTCATTTCAAGGTGATACTGTTCTGATCCCATACTTTCCTGCCTTTTTTTTCCTTCCCAATCCTCCTCGTCATCATCTGTGCCTGGCGTTAAATGTGGGAGTGATTGAGGAGGGCTGTATGAGTGGGCTGACAGAGCTCATCTCTGCCTCATGATGCATGGCCTCCCTGGGCCTCCCTGCTGCCCCATTACATCCTGATTAATTGGCCCTGCTTAAGTCAATAACTCATCCGTTAAGAAAACCAAAAAAAGCTCCAGCAGAAAGCCGGGGGAGGAGGTGATGGAGAGAAGCAATGCAGAACAGCGGGGTATACAAGCAAAAGCAAAAACCAAAAGACCCACTGGAAGAAAAAAAAAAAGAATTAAAAATAAAAATACTTTAAATGCACTAATTTGTAAGCTTTTTTAAGCAATTCATCACACATCTCAAATGTCAAACTAATGAATTGGCATGTTAAAGTAGTATGCTACTCAAAATGTAACTTTTAGGAGTCAAACTACTAAAGTGGAAATTGAAAGGTGGAAGATTTTGTTGTCACCAATTTGCTCCTACAGTTATGTAGGAGCAAATTGTATAATGAACAGTCAACATGTCAAAAGTATTATTACACCGCCAACTAACTCCACACTTCACCAGTGTTGTTGATTCTGACTTTGTGCTCAGTTACAAGCCACATCAATACAAAGAACCAAATGCTCAGTCAGTCACCAGCGTGGGTGACTATTTCATCCCTCTATCATGTAGAGTGGTAGGCTAAAATTAGTCTCGAATTTCTTCCTAAGATGGTTATGGAGCTACAACAAAGGGACTGTTAAAAGAGAATGTTTCACAGCTGCACACAATGGATTTTTCCATATATGTCCTTGCCTGTAGAACAATACTGATTCCAACTTAAAATATGATCCACATGAAGGATGCATAAACTTCATACATACATATGAAGTACATATGAAGTACATATACACAGCTATGTACATATGAGATATGAATGCATATACACATAACATATCACAGCTTCACAAATCAGAGTGAAATGGAAAAAAATAAGCTTTTTTACCAGCAAGGTATGCACCTTAGTGGTTGTAAAATACCTAGAACACAATATCTTTCAGTTCTAGGGGTTTGTCTCAATACATTTTAGAAATCATCTGCTCCCTGTCAGGCTCTGAAGGGATTTAAATCTAACTTTAAGTGTACAACGCAACACTCAATTTCACTTAACCATATGTTTTATGCCATAAACTTACCCCATCTCTTATTCACTACAGAGGTCTATTTACGAGTCAATTGCCCAATGATAAAACTGCCCTTCAAAAGAGGTACCAAAGACGCAACAAACCAAAAAGACTTAATGTTCGATAGGTTTTATATACTTTATAGTTAAAAGGTTTTGATGTTATAATAGATCAATATTGTAACACTAATTTTGTTGCCTGAAGTCAACAAAGTGACAAAAATCCAACAGGATAGAGAATAGTACCAAAAGCTGCAAAGTTATAGAGTAAATGTCACAACTAGATACCCAAAATCTGTCATGATGTGTGGGAACTGACCCAAATCCAGACAGGATGAGGTGAACTGATGATTTATTGCAGTCCAGAGCAACCAGGAAACATGACAGAGTAGGATGAGAAAAGACGAGGAACTGAGACACAGGTGAGTATACAGTGGGGCAAAAAAGTATTTAGCAGCCACTGATTATGCCAGTTGTCCCACTTTAAAAGATGGGAGAGGTCTGTAATTTTCATCATATGTACTCTTAAATTGTGAGAGACTGAATGTAAGAAAAAAGGAAATCACATACTTTATATGTATAATGGTGCAATTATTAAGCATTTAGCACCTACAAACAAGGAAGAATTCTGGCCCTCACAGACCTGTTGCTTCTTCTTTAAGAAGCTCTACTATCCTCCAGTCGTTACCTGTATTAGTGCCGTCTGTATGAACAAGATATCTGTATAAAACAAAAACTGTCCACAGCTTCAAACGGTCATACCTCAACCTCCACCATGGCCCAAACCAGAGAGGTGTCTAAGGACACAGGGGACAGGATTGTACACCTGCACAAGACTGGAATGAGCCAATCTACAATAGTCAAGCAGCTTGGTGAGAAGAGATCAACTGCTGGAGCAATTATTAGAAAATGGAATAAATACAAGATCACTGACAATCTCCCTCGACCTGGAGCTCCATGCAAGATCTCACCTAGTGGGGGACACATGAGCTAGGGAAAGGTGAGGAAACAGCCAAGAACTACACAGGGGGGACTGGTCAGTGACATGATGAGACCACAGTAACAAAGGTTGCTAATATTAACACACCACGTCGTCATGGATCAAAATCTGGCAGCGCTCGATCTTAAGCCAGCACATGTCCAGGCCTATCCAAAGTTTGCCAGAGACCATCTAGATCAGTGATCCTCAACCGGTGGGACACGCCCCTGGCGGGGCGCCAGTAGGCTACAGGGTGGGAGGAAAAAAACTGAAAAAGAACATTTGCTAATTTTATTTTATTATTAAACTACTGTCATAAAAAGTTCTAGTTTTGTATATAAATAACTCCTGAATAGAAATTAAAATGTGTTTGGACTGATAAAAAAAACAAACAAGTTTTGAACAAATTAGATTTGTTTATCTATAGTGAGCGCAAATGCAGGTGATAAGCGGTTTCAGCGAGTCACACTGAAGTTCGCTGGCTCTTCAGGGGGCGGGTGTATGAGCTGCGAGAGGAGGTGAAGTGGTTTTTGACATAAATCAAATCAGATCTGGTGAAGCATGTGGATGACACTATATGTGGCTTGTGTCTCTGTCTTATTTGATCTATATTTGACCGCTTGAATGGCCTTGAACTGTCTTTGCAAGGCCGCGAAACTCATATGCGAAACTCATATTTTGCTCCTTGCAGACAAAGTGCACGCCTTCACTCAAAAACTAGACCTCTATGGCCGCATCAGTCGAGGGAACCCCAGCCTTGTAGACTTTATCACTGATGCAGGCATGTCACACGATTTCTCCTCTCTATTTCAATCAGCATCTGAGCGCCTGTCAGCAATGAGAAAACTATTTGCGACATACTTTAAAGAGGATTATCGCTCTTTTGCGTGGGTTCGAGATCCGTTTGTGTGTACAGCAAACGAGCTGTCAATCTAGGGTGACCAACCGTCCTCTTTTCCCGGGACATGTCCACTTTTCATGTGCTGTCCGGGGGGATTTATAGGCTGATGAAAATGTCCGGTTCTTTATTGTTTTTCATAGGACCATGCTTAAACTGACTGGTGTGATGCATGCAGTATGACAGCTTCTCTCTCATGTAACGTCTTCCCGAGCTGGTTCTGATCCGTTCATTGACGCCACAGACAGCAGGAGCATTGCACAGCCCAGCGCTGCTCTGAGCCGAGTTGCACCACACCGCACTGCGTTATCCTGCATTGCGCAACGCAATTGCGCAGCGCCGAGCTACTGCTGTTAACAAGAAGTCAAAGCACAAGTTTCATGCACGAACCACAAAAGATATACTGTCAAGTTGCAACAAATGGGTGGCGGAGTGCACCATTCACATAGCTGGCATGTGTGTTTCTGTGTGACAAAAGTGGCAAATATCCCAAGGATCACATGGACACAAAAACTATAAAAAGCCTGAGCAAAGTGAGAGTCCATCTATAAACTTGACTGTGGAGGATGAAGATGCAAACTAAACAGAGTAAGCAGTTTTTTATTTTGTTTTTTAGTCTGCAGCTGTTTACTTTTATTACAGTGAAAAGAAAATAATACTTGTTTTCTCAGATTATTTCAGATTTTTCTTCAGTTTTTGTCCAGTGCAATTTAAAAAGTAAACTAATATTGTTGCTGGTAACTTTTTTTAATTCAGAAGAGTAACCATTTCTATTATAATTTATTTCCAGAGACTATAAAATCATTTTCTTCTTGTGAAAGCCTTTTTGAAGTTTGTTATTTAACTAATCTTTTCTAACCTCACTGAGAATGCACACTTTAAATATGTTAAAATCAAAAGTCTTGGCCAAGTCCTGAAAGTGTTTCAGCACTGTGCCAGATGGCCTCTTTTTTGGAAATCAAAATATGGTCACCCTATGTCAATTGATATGCAGGAGCAGCTTATTGAGCTCAAGAATGACAGTAGACTGAAGGAACTCTTTGGCTCCTCCCCTCTTTCGTCATTCTGGGCAGCATTGATGCAGGAATATCCTCAACTCTGTGACGTCGCCTTGAAGATTCTCCTTCCATTCACGTCGACGTATTTGTATGAGGCAGGATTCTCATAATGACTGCACTCAAAACAAAAACTGCAATCGTGCACAAATCCAGGATGATTTGAGGCTATGTTTATCAAACATTGAGCAAAGAATTGAGGATCTTTGCATGTAACCTCATAATTATATAGCAATAGCCTAGTAATGATAATATACCTACTGATGATGATGATAATAATAATAACAACAACAACAAAGCATGTAACCTCATAATTATATAGCAATAGCCTAGTAATGATAATATACCTACTGATGATGATGATAATAATAATAACAACAACAACAAAGCATGTAACCTCATAATTATATAGCAATAGCCTAGTAATGATAATAGACCTACTGATAATAATAATAATAATAATAATAATAATAATAATAATAATAATAATAATAATAATAATAATAATAATAATAATAATAATAATGTGGGCCTAAAAATAATAGCCTAGGGCAGGCTATCTGTCTATCTATCTATGCAAGGTGATGTGGAGTGTGTGTGTGTGTGTGTGTGTGTGTGTGTGTGGGGGGGGGGGTGTTATTGCAATGGGGCCCCAACTGCAATGAACCAGCTTTGAGGATTGGGAGAATTTCATGTGGTCAGATGAGACCAAAATAGAATTCTTCAATATAGAGCTCCGGGAGTTGACGTCACTTCTCCCAGCATGCAACAGTTAAAATCGAATGGGCGCCATTGTGGCAGGCAGTCTCCCGCAGTTGTTTTTGTTTGCAGCTAATCCAAACTTAGAAACGGTAAATATGGTAGATACCTGTTGCGCCCCATGATGCCATAACGGACGCGGATTAGATAAGGGGGAAACGTTCTATAGGATTCCCAAGGATCCAGAATGCAGAAAACGATGGATCATTGCCATGAAACGCGCTAGCGGATCAGGCAGAAATGAAGCCGTTTCATTTAGTCTTTGGGAGTGATTCACCTGTAATTCAGATTTATTACCATTTGTTTGATAACTGCTCTTGTATCATTAAGTGATGCAAATTGACAGCTCTCAGTTTTACAATGATGCCTTTCGAAATAAAAATACTTTTATTATTTCCTGAGATTAATGACACACAAAATGTTGCACAAAGACATAATCTAGCTACGGCCCGTTGCTCATGGTAACTAAAATCAGGACAGGTCTCCCTCCCGGATTCCAGATCTGGATCCCGATAACAAACCCCGTTTGTCCATTTCTATCCCTCCAGGCTTTTATATGCTTTAAGCTCCGGAGCAGGACGAGGGAAAGTTGATCAGGAAATTGTATATGTCAGGGGATGGGCGTCATTTTAGCCGGTGACGCCGGGGATATTTATGATTGATTTTTTTCCCCCCATCACTTTTAAAAACTTGATGCGGAATTTCTCACCAGGTCTAACATTCACATTTCCACATAATCAGTGTCTGAACGGACTATTATTGGATTTGTCATTTTAAAAGACTCGTAGTCCGCTGCAAACATGTTCAGGGCTCAGAGTCCTGCAATGTACTCGTTGGTACTCGTTTAAAGATGGAAAAATAGATAAATTATATTTCAAGGGTCTGGCGAAAGTTTCTTTACTGCGGGTGAAAAAATATTTATGGTATATTTTTGTTTGTTTAAGACTGCCAAAGAGAATCATGTTGTTATAGCATAATGTGTTTGTGGAGAGAACATGCCAGAATATTCCCCCAACTTTGCGCTGACAGCGGAATGTTCCCGCTATCTAGGTATCCTGCGCTGCCAAAGATTTTTTCTTAAATTTATGAAAACTGAAACTTATTTGATGCAGAGATCCCTGTGCAGAAAGGAAAAATTGTCCACACTCCCTGGCTTTAACCGTGTTCTCAGTTCATGAATCGCAAATCCCGCCGCAGTAAAGTCTGTCTGGCAGCGCTGGAAGTCTAGATAGCGAGAATATTCCGCTGTCAGCGCAAATTGGAGGAATATTCTGGCATGCTCTTTCCACATTTCAAAATATATCAACACAATTCTCTTTAGGAGTCTTAAACAAAACATTATGAACAATTATATTTTGTCACTCTCAACCCGCCCGCATTAAAGAGTAACTAAACCCCAAAACAACTTTTTTTTGCTTCTAAACTGCATAAATGGGTATTTACCAATGCAATCGTTCAGTTTCTGGGGATGTTTTTACATTTTGGTGTAAACTTGTTTAAATCTACACTTTTTGGTCTAAAAACGTCTTAGTGCTGCCCTCTTAGGGTTGAACGGTGGGTACTGCATTTGAATTTTGTTATTGGTGGAGAGCGGTACATCTCTACGTCACAGGCATTGACTGCGTCACAGCAGCCATGGTCTCACAGACACGCCCCGTGGGTTTGGGGATAAAACTATCAGACATACCGGCCCCGCCTGTGGCGAGTTTGGAGTTGGATTGCGTTTCTCAGGTTACCATTATTATCACATTAGCACTTAGTTAGCATAGCTAACATACTGTTTTGAACATTAGCCTATGTTAGCATCACCACTCAGAGACCGGACCCATCTTGTCTCTCTCTCCCTCAGCAGCAGCGCCCTGAGCCAGCGACTCGGATTGATACGGCTCGCGGCCGCTGGGCTCCATAAAGCCTCCCTCTACCTCTCTACCTCCGGTGACTGCGGAGGAGATCTGCTGGCTCAGGGCACCGCGCCGGCTCACCGAGGCAGAGGGAGACAGGAGGAGTCCAGTCTCTGAGTGGTAATGCTAACATAGGCTAACGTTCAAAACAGATGAATGTTGATCAGATCGATCTGTCGCAAAACTGCCAACGTCGCTTTGGTCACTGTCCATGTTTCAGTGTCAGATTAAGAGAGCTGCCATTGTCCTCCGGAACACACCCCCACGTTCCCCCCCTCCGCTCTTCCTCCACACTTAGTTATACCCGTCCCTGCTTCCTGGCACCGCCCACTTTGTAGAATTTTTCAAATGTTGTTTGGGGGCAGGGTTATGATTTTTCATGGGGTTCAGTTACACTTTAAAGAAACTTCCTCCCGGACCCCTGAAATTTAATTGAACAACTTTATGATGTAAAAACCTTATGCGGGTACCCGCCCTGTTGCAGGACTCTGAACTGTAAGTTAGTGTTGAAGTTTCTCTGCACAGAACTGCAAGGGTATTCTTCTGGGGGCGAGTATATACAAACATTGTTCTATGTGCTATAATGTGGATTTTAATGAAGCCATGCAAGCAAACAGCCTAATGATGGTTTTCAGTGCCGTTGGTAAAACAAAACACATAAGCTTATGGCTTTCGACTTTTATTGATGGAATAAAGATACGATTTTCAACACCTGTTTATTCACCGTAGTGCATAAACGTGAAACAGATGAATCTTTATAGACTATATGAATAATTAATAATTGTCCCAGCAATCTTCAAACCACACCTAAGTTTATTGTCCCCAGCAACTTTAAAAACAAATTGACGCTGTTGTGAGAGTATGTCCGGTAAAAGGTCCGCTCTGACAGCTTCTGAAGTTTTAAAAAGTATCCCAGGGGCATGGGCGGATCTACTGGGGTGGCATAGGGTGCCAGTTGCCACCCTAAAAGAAAGCCTTGCCACCCTAGAAGCTATGAATTCAAACCCGTTAACGTTCCGTGGGCCCACAGGCGGGCCAAGCCCATTTTGTAGTTTGAATCCATCAATTTTCTGACTTCTAACTTCTATGAACCTATACATATTTTATATCATTGGAAAGCTAAGAGTCTTGTGATTCCAATTATGGATGGCGATCAAGGATACAATCATAACTGAAGACACAGTGAGCGTTTTTGCCAACACAAACATTCGGAGGAATAAAAATATGGAACTCACCACTTTGTAGTCCAATAAACGTGACAAAACCGATCCATTTAGAACAAAAATGGTCTTTTTACATCAATAAGGGTCCGATTAAAGTCCTCCAATAAAGTGATTATATCAGGACAACAGCAAAACCGATGAAAAATGTTAAACAAACAGTGAAAATGTGCTTCCGAAATGTCTAAGGCCATTTTTGTAGTCTTTAAGGCTTTGTTTCCGATTCCTTCGCTTCTACTTCTGCCTACAAAGGTCACTGAGCATGCCCAGAAGAAATTTTTTTTTTTTCATCCGGTTTATTTCATCCATCCGCCAATCAATGGCGCATGGATGAAAAGTCACATTATGGTAAGTAACTCGAACCCATCCCAGTCCAGAACTCTGATGATTGACGCATCGAATAGCCAATGTAATGCTGTAAACGCAGATATATAACTTGACCGGGCGGACTGCTGCCATAGTATATGACGTGAAATGTCTTATTCATGAAGAGATTACGCACAGTGCGTACCAGTAACATATTGTTTCAGCACCGTGTCCAAACACCCTTTACAAATCAAAATACAACATTGAAGGAAGCGGTGGAGCTTTATATGGTAAGATGCAGTTATGATTCTGATATTTTTAATTCAGTGAGGACTGCGGCATTTACCCAGGAGATGGCGCATATGGCACACTTTTGACCACCTTTGACCTGTAGTTAGAAAAATGTGTGCAGAACACTAATATTTTGGTTTATTGCTGTCAAATTTGGTGTGGATGAAGGTAATACTTTAGGCTATTTTTAAAGCCATTTTTACACATTGTAAATAATCGGACATAAAAATATTTTTTTTCAGTGTATTAAAATTCATATTGCTTGGTAACAATCGCACTCGGAGATATTAACACAGTTCTGGGATAAATGTTAGAGTGTTTGCTTTCCAAAGAGATCCCAGGCATGTCTCTACTCAAAATGGTTCAAGAACAGCTTTAAGTTAATTTTGGGTATGCGTTTTTAGAAAATGTAGGGCGGAAATTGCAGGAATGTTAAGGGGGTAAAATTGGACATTAGGAGCTTGAAGCTCATGCGCATTATATTCTCTTTTGTGAACCTTTAAAGCTGCTAGTTTGCTGAAAGTGCTGCAGAGAGTGCACCATGTGGCCGTTAGACAAACTTCAATCAGCAAAATGTGCACTCCATTGACTTTCAGGCGTGTGCTCATTATTCCAAGCTCTGCGACGGCAGAGGCCATTTTTGCTCTTTTTGTAATGCTGGATAAAATTATTGTCTTCTTTGACTTACGAGGAGCTTGTGTAGGTGTCGTGGCTGGCTAGCTACACTTATCTAAGCTAGTTTAGACCGCGTACATGGCTACTCACGTGCATCATTACGTCACGCTACGCGCTCTCACAAGCCCACACGCGCACCCTGAACAACCTCAAAATAAATGGAATTGCTGCCTCTACATGCAACCGGGGTAGAATCAAACTACAGCAAACTACAGCACTTGATTCAATTCTATCGTCAGGTGATGAAAAAACTGACTATAGATTTTTTTTTAAATTATTTTAACAAAAATATTGCGCAATGCAGCTTTAATGTGCTTAAATAACCTGAAGCAAAACAAATACATGTATGTATCTATCATATATGTAAATACTGGGGAGTGAAGAGGTGAAGCATGTGTTTGACTGATCAATAAAACCCATATATATATGAAATTCTGGCATATGGTGCCACCCCTGAAAACTTCTTGCCCCTTTCTTGCCACCCCATAAATATTTTTCTAGATCCGCCCCTGCCCAGGGGCATGGTAAGGGTCGGATATGTTTAATCTTTTTGATTTCCCGCTATAGACAATAATATCTTCTGTTTTAAAATGGGGAGTAAACTCCGACGGAGTAAAATCATAGCCAGCGACGTTCATTTTGGTGAGGTTCATGCCTGCCAACATGGCGCCTACGCTCTGAGAGTCACGTGACGTCCGGAGCTCTATAAATGCCACTCGCCGTGTTTGGAGCAGTGTTGCCAACTTAGCGACTTTGCCGCTATTTCTAACGACTTTTCAGACCCCCTTAACGATTTCTTTTCCCAAAAAGCGCCTAGCGACAAACCTAGCGACATTTCTGACCACCCTTAGCTACTTTCTGTTGAACTTTGTCGCCGATATTCCCTCCTTGATCTGGATGGATCCCGACCGTCATCACCGTACTTCCTTCAAGAAGCTCAGAAAGGGAATGAATATGTGCATGTGCATGAATCATGATCACGCTACGTCTACGGACCAATCATAAACATGTTTAACTCACCCGCTCACAAACGAAGTTGTTTTCCAGATAAAATAAATTCAAAAGTAAAAAAGAAATCTGCAGGTATATAAGATCGAGCTTTCTTTTTATAAGCCCCACACGAACGTTGTTCTACACCTTCACGTGTCAAACCTCTCGTTTTAATTCTTTAGAGAATCGATATACATAAAAACAGTCTTTTTAAAGGCTAATTTATACAAATTACTTTAGCTTAAAAAGCACATGTACTTGTATAATTTCTGTTCTAGTCATTAGAAGGATTTTATTTTACTTTTGACATTTCTCTTTTCTTTTTCTAAATAAAGGTTAAAGTGTTTTTTCTTTAATTTTTATAGCTTATTTGCCATTTCCCCCCTCATCAGCAGTAACACATTAAACAGACAAAAACATTTGTAACTCGTTTTGTCCCCCCCCAACTTGTATTAACTTAATCATTGTGGTAATCATTTCAACAAAAGTAAACAGAGATTTTTGGCATTTTATTACAAAGTGGTAAAATATATACAATACAAAAATGGCACAACCTAAATCCTACTTCCAAAAATACAGGAAAGAATGGGAGTCACTACCAGAGTTCAAAGGATGGTTAAAACCCTTTGCAGGTAGCGACATCAGGGCCAGCTGTGTGTACTGTAAAACAGAGCAATGGAGCATGCAGCTACCCAGAAGCACATTGAGAAGGCTAAGCCATACAATCAGGCCACTCAACCCAAACTATCTTTTGCAAAAAAAAAAAAGAACTGACACACTGAAGCAGGCAGAGGCAACAGTTGCTTTGGCTATCAGTGATCACTGCTCTATTTTGTCATGTGACCACATCGGTTTAGCATGCAAGGTTGCTTTCCCTGATTCAAGTATAGCCCAGAATTTTCGGATGCACCGCACCAAATGCACAGAGATGATAAATGGTGTTTTGGCTCCATATTTTATCCAAAGGCTGGTGGCTGATATTGGTAATAAGAAATACAGCCTTTTACTTGATGAAAGTACGGATGTCAGTGTCTCCAAATATCTGGGCATTGTGGTTCGCTACTTTAGTGATGGAAAGGGACTTGTGGTGGAAACTTTCCTTGGCCTTCTTGAGTTGGAGGGTGGAGATGTGAAGAGCATTGCAAAAGCAGTCCTCACCTTTGACCAGTTTGGCCTCAAGAAGGAGAACCTGCTGGGCATTGGCACAGACAATGCATCAGTCATGACCGGGACATACAATGGTGTTTACAAAATTCTTAAAGAAGAAATAAAACACCTTGTTCTTATCCGTTGTGTATGTCACTTCTTACAACTAGCTGTCAGCTCTGCCTCAAAAAACACTCTGCCTCGCAGTGTTGAGTTCCTGGTCAGGGAAACCTACAATTGATACTCCATCTCTCCTAAAAGAAAAGAAGCATACAGGACAGTATATGAAACCATAAGCTGTGGGGAGAGACCATAAGCAATAACAAGAGTCTGTGCCACACGCTGGCTTTCAATAGAACCTGCGGTATCAAGACTACTAAGTCAGTGGGAGGAGCTAAAATTGCATTTCAGTCTGACCATGACAAGAGAACATTGTTACATGGCAGATGTTTTGCACTCAATGTACGCTGACCCACAGAACTTCCTGTACCTTACTTCCCTGAAATCTATCCTTAGTGAGGTGCAGAGCGCAGTCAATGCCTTTGAGGGGGAACAAACAGACCCGCTGAAGCTTCTGGATTGTCTGATAACTCTAAGATCTATCTGCAGCAGAGTCGTTCATCCTATGGCCAAAATCGACATGCTGAAAGACCCAATAGATAACCACATCTCACCTAAGCCATATCTTGGGTATGCATTTGAGTCCAAAGCAGTCCAGCTTACCATCTCCACTGAGGATGAGGACCGTGTACGAAAGAGATGCGTTAGTTACACTATTGCCCTAGCCAATGAGCTTCGAGCAAGACTCCCGGACAGCATGGAAATTCTCCAGCACATGTCCTTGTTCAGTGTCGGTGAGACCCTAGAACAAAATAAGAGTCCAGATGACATGGCTAACCTAATGGTCTTATTAGGATATGATCCAGAAACAACTGACCGCATTATCAGTCAGTGAAGATCTGTTCACTTTCAGAGATGGGAGGAAACAGCCAACACCATTGGGTTCTGGGCCGAGGTCAAACAGCATAGGGATGCAGCAGGCCTTAACCCATTTGAAGAGTTGGTGTCCGCAGCAGTTGCAGCTCTTTCTCTACCTCACTCAAAAGCTGCAGTAGAAAGACTTTTCAGCCAAATGGGTGTAGTGAAAACCAAACTAAGAAGTCGCATGTCTCTGCAAACACTCTGCTCCGTTTTACACATTAGGTATGGCTTAAGACTAGATGGAGAAGCATGCTATGAGCACAAGCTGCCAGACAAGGTGCTCCATCTCTTTGCCACATCTCCTGCCTACAAAAAAAGAAAATCTAGATTACAAATCAGATCAAAAAAGCTCGTTTTAGTTTTGTTCTATGTGTAAATATGTCAATAGTTCGTGTGAATGCGAGATGAGGGGGGTGCGATCAAGTTAAAGAACGGCGGGAGCAGATTACACCTGAATGGTTTGAGTTATTCAGTTGTGTTACAGGTTAGGTTTATTAATTATGGTCTGAACTAACAACAACATGAATAATAATCAGTAAAATAATCACTATGCACCACAACCGTATCATAACATTAAAGTTACAATCAAATAACTGTCTTTAGTTATCAAAATGTCCCAAAAAGTCAAATAATCTCTATATAAAGCTTCTAATTAACGCGAATCAGCATGCCAAATTAAACAGGGCTCTATAACGTAAAACAGCACATTCACAATTAAACAAATATGCTTGGCAATACTTAAACTATATAATAAAGTCATTAAAACTCACCTTCTGATAGTGATGTTACGATGTGTGCCGAGGCTACGAAGCGTGTGTCGAGCAGTGGAGGGAGCAATTCCACAAAGCGCGTATCGAGGCCTTCTTCATTTAGGGGAGGAGCCGAAAACGATGACGTCTGAAGCCCCGCTGCCCGGCTGTACCACATGACTGCTTCAGGAAGTGGTTCAGAGTTTATTCCAGGTAGTACCTCAGGCTCCATTCAAAATGTGGGTTTGTGTGGGAGAGTTGCAGCCAGTTTGGAGTTTGGATAGGAGAGCTTGGTTAGCGTTTATATAGTTTGGAGAGTATAGAGACAGATAGTTTGAAGATTTAGGAGAGTGAGGAGAGAAAGATAAGATTTAGGTAGGGTGACCAACAGTCCTGTTTTCCCCGGACATGTCCACTTTTCACGTGCCATCCAGGGCGTCCAGGGGGGATTTCCTAGATTGATGAAAATGTCTGGGTTTTCATCGTTTTTAAGGGGACTAATAAGCATACTTAAATTGACTGGTGCGATGCATGCAATACGACACATTTCCTCTCATCTATCGTTTAGATGCTTTAGTGGATGGTTCTGAACCCTTTCAGACATGAGACAGCTGGCTGTGATGCGCTTCACCACTTTGGCCTTCACCGTGCTGCGACTGTTTACAAGATATTAAAGTGCAAGTGTAGCTTTACAGACAAACAGAGCTGGCATATGTGTTTCTTTGTTTGACAAAAGTGGAAAAGATCTAGTAGGTCCACATGCAAACGAAATCTATAATAATTCATCTATAAACTGATTGAGGAGGATGAAGATAAAATCTAAAAAATGGAGCAGGCATTATTGTGTTTTTGAGACTGCTGCTTTTTAATTTTATTATTACATTGAAAAGAAAATAATAGCCTACCTGTCTTCTCAGAATGTTATTTCAGATTTTTGTTTAATTTTTGTCCAGTAAAGCAAACTATTACTGTTTCTGGTACATTTTCTAATTCGGAAGAGTAATTATTTCTATCATTAATTAATTTCTAGAGATTTTAAAGTCATTTTTGCACTTGTGAAAGCCTATCTGAAGTTTGTTATCAAACTGTTCATTCTAACCACATAGAGAATGCATGCTTTAAATATGTTAAAATCAAAAGCCTGGTCACAGTCATGACAGTGTTTCAGGTCTGTGCCAAGTGTCCTCTTTTTTAGAGACAGATGAGATAAGTGAGAGGATGGAACCAGCTAGGAAGAGGAGGATTCCCCCTGTTTGGGAGCCAAATATTAGCAGGCTGGAACCCCCCCTGGAATATTGGGAAAAGCAAAAATTGCTGTACCCCAATTTATATAGTCTAGCACCTGTGTTTTTGTGTGCGCCGGCATCTTCTGTGCCTTGTGAAAGAGTGTTTTCAAAGGCTGGTGAGGTGGTGTCAAGAAGAAGGATTCGCTTAAAACCTAAAACTGTTGAGAAACGGCTATTTTTGAATAAAAATGTTTTCCCCCTGTTTTGTACATCATTGCCCAAGTTACACAATCATTTTCAGTGCTCTCTTCCTAGTTCCACAAGCATTTCCACTTTCCTCTGCCTGCTTAAGCCCATGCCTTTTGCCTCAAGTGAGAGAAAAACATTATTACACAACCTGCCATAACATATGATACTACCGTTTGGGGATAATTAACAGACAGAATACATTCAAAAAATATTTTTATTGCTCACATTTGTACTATTTGATGTAGAGAAATTATTTTTTTGGAACTCATAGTCATTCCCAAGAACCATAGCAGACTTACAACTTTAATGCATCACACATTAAGTGGCTAAGAGCTACAGCTGCCTGTGATTATGTACCTGGCCTGTAGGGGGGTTTGTGTTCACATGAAGCCCCGTGAGCAGAACCCTTTCTTGAACCAATTGGCTGAAGTGGTTCAATGTCCCATGGGGCTTCATCTCGCCATCACTACCTTCTGACATTTACACACAATAATAAATGGACAAAAAACAGATAAACCGCTCCTGCAGCAAGTCGGAAAAAAGGCAGAAGCTTGTTTGTAGCTACCGCACACCTGTAGTGCATTTGAGGGACGTTTGAAATCAATGGCGAGTTCAATAACGTAGGAGATTTGAAGCTTATAACAAAAAGCACTGAAAATAATACTATAAGCCATAGACTTTTGTTTAATGGCAGTTGGCAAGAAACATTTGGTGCATACTAAATACTAAATATGCCCTACTTATTTTTACAAAGTCCTACAAAAACTATATTCTCTCTATTAATCACATAACGTCGTCACATCAACGTGACGTGATGACGTCATCAATATGCAAATTAGCGTGTGACGTCATTTGGCGACATCTAGCGACTTTCTGGGTCAACTTCAGCTACTTTCTGTCAAAGACAGTTGGCAACACTGGTTTGGAGGGGGAAGAATACTGAGTTGCATCCCAAGAACACCATACCCACTGTGAAGCATGGGGGTGGAAACCAATGGGCCGCTGGCTGCTCTGCTTTTTGACTACGACACTGGGGCCGCCATTGCTGTAGTACCGCCATATAGCCGCTAGTCCCCCACTGGAATGCATTGCACTTTAGACACCTTAAAAACAACTTTAACGCCCGGTGCCTATTTTTTTAAAACCGTCATTACGCTGGGTTAAAAACAATCAGAGGCACCAGGCTGGTTAACGTAGGATAATTTTTCAAAATCTTGCATAATTAATGAGGGCCGGACTTTGATTGACAGGCCGTTTACGTCGCTGCCTGGCCCATCGGCTTGGCTAATAGCTCGCTGCGCAGCTGCATGAAGCTAGCAGAGGCTATCTGGCTGTGGAGCTGAGCTCAACCTAACGCATTCTGTCTGAGGCTTTTCAGTTTGAAATATTAGACTATTGAAAAATGTGTGAGCCTAAGTAAAACATGTTTGTAATCACAAAATGTAAGTTTCTGGTTTTTTTCCCTTGTCTGTTTGACCACTATAACATTTTACTGCTGATTTGTGAAAAAAGTAGAGGGGGATATTTTTTTTTTTTTACTTTTTATTCTTGAAAATAACGACAGGCTGCAGGGCATCTTGCTCATACGTTTACCCTTTAAAAACTGACAGAAAATGTAAAAGACAAAATTATTGTTGACATAAAAAAAATCAAGATAAGATCAAATATATTAAGATGATTAAAATTAAAGATAAGAATTCACTTGACTTATCCAGTCATAGCAGGTGAGATGATTTTTTCCCCGTGGCAGCATCAGCAGAACCTTGTCCGCCCTCTCAGACCCATAACTCTCTCTGCATATTTTTCTGTGGTGAAAAAAATCACCTTGGAACCCAGCCGTGGTCAGGTGCCGGAATACTTTTCAGATGTAAGAATCCCTCTATAACCTCAGTTTCTTAAACTGTGCACACGGATTTGGGGTGCTGCATGAAAGTATAGATATTTGAGTCATTGTAGCCGGGACCATGTCCGCGGTAATATTGATCAATTACAGTTTTGTCCCCATCACTTAAAAACCTGATGTTCTTTTTGTTGTTTGTTTTTTAAACAGTGCATCCACCAGCACAATTTTCATATATTCAGTATCCTCTTTAATGCAAGGTGTTCTAATTATGCTGCGCTACCAGCTCCATGCTTCCCAGAGGCAAGACGGACACACACTGTGCGGTTTTAGGACCATTCCCACAAATTTTGCAATCAGTTTGTCTTCAAAGCCATATAAAAACAAATATTGCATTTGTTGTGCATGGAGTTGAAACAAACCTGGTCACTAGTGAGATCTTAGTCGTATTATTTAAAAGTTAAAGGAATAATACCCTTTTTCCAGTTTAAAGCTCTGAAAAGGTCCAGCACGATGCCCAAATCAGCGTGCACATAAAACCTGCGTATGAATTTTATTAAACTGAGGGTACATATGAACCTCAAAATTATTTCCTTACCTGACCCCTGCCGGGCTCCGTACAGAGATGAAGGAAAGATTGTTGTGGGTTCTATTCCTCTAGTCTGTCAAACGGATTCTGGGTTGATTGCGCAGAATCCCCTCTTGAGCTCTGCTGCGGAGACGGAACGTGTAAACTGCAGCCATTATTTTATGAAGGTGTTCGCCGATGTTCTTTAATAGACATTTTTAATTCACCTTACCTTAACCTATTATCAATCCAAAGATGCAAACTCTCTGAGGATCAGTATTATTTGTTCTGATAATGAAGCATATGTTTGCAGGAGAAACAGAAAGGCGTTCACAATCTTTAACAACTTTCATTTTCAAGAATAAAAAAAAATAAAAATCATCAAAAAAGGTGAAAAACATGCTCCTGACTTGACTCCAAGCCCTCCGCCCTCAAGTGTATCAGGATATTGTCGACCGTGGCCTTATTTGTATTTATTTCTGGGGAGTAGGCTTGGGCGGTATTACGGTAATACCGTCTACCAACGGTATTTAAAAATAGCAACGATATAAGTTTCAATACCGTCATGAAAAAATACTGTACATTTAGGGGATAAGAAATTAATATTAAATAAAAATTATTTGATGTGTAAAATTGACGTGTGGCTGAATTTTCTGTTTTACTTAAATAATTTTTTGGAACGTTTATTTAAATGTATAAGCGTGAAATTAATCACGTGACAGCGCGGAGGAGACGCACCAAGAGAGAGACGGGGAGAAAGATGGCAGGTCGTGCATCCACTGATTTGGTGTCAAAAAAGAACACAACTTCTGCAGTTTGGGAATATTTTGGGTTCAAAGCAGATGATAAAGGAGAGCCGGTGAACTCAGTCAGTGCAACAGTTTCAAGGCCTCCCGCTGACACCGCAGCAAGACCACCAACAACAAAGTCCACCGCCAATTACACACAGCCGACAATAATCGGGACCTTCACCAAAGCAACAAAGTACAAAAGAGACAGTCTCCGGTGGAAAACCTGCACTGATGCTGTGACAAAATACTTGGCGAAAGAAATGGTCCCTTTCCACATAGTGGAAAAAAAGTCCTTTAAAGACATGGTAAAGGTCCTAGATGCCCAGTACGAGCTACCCGGACGGAAACATTTCTCAGAAAAAGCGATCCCAAGCTTGTATATAAAAGTTAGAGATGAGGTTCAGGCGTTGCTGTCAGGGGCAGATAGTTATTCCTTAACAACTGACATGTGGTCATCTGTTAATATGACACCATACCTGTCCCTGACTGTCCACACAATTACATCTGAGTGGAAGCTTGAATCTAAATGCCTCCAAACAACGTATTTTCCTGAGAGTCATACAGCAGAGAATCTTGCTGCTGCACTCAAAGCTGCGGTACAGGACTGGAAACTTGATGAGGAAAAACTTTCAGTCATAACCACTGACAACGCTGCAAACATTTCTGCTGCAATCAGGTTACTGCAGTGGCCATGGCTTAACTGCTTCGGTCACAATCTAAACTTGGCTGTAACAAATGGATTGCATGACCATAAACAAAAAACTGAACGCGCCCTTGGACTATGCCGCAGTGTTGTCGGGGCCTTTTCACACAGCTGGCAACGTAAAAGCGAGCTGCACAAGAAGCAAGTGGAGCTGGGACTCCCAGAGCATAGTCTCATAACTGTAAGCACCATACATATATCTAAATCTGTTAATTAGTTAGTTATCATGTAGCCTTTTTATTCATTCTTTTAGTCATCCGTCGGCAGGACTGCGCAACTCGATGGGGCTCCAAACTGGCAATGGTGGAGGGCATCATTGAGCAGGCACAAGCCATCAAGCTCGTCCTTTCTGATGACAGAAAAAGCAACCTTTCCCTGCACTGGCAGGACATGGACGTCTTAAAAGCTGTGAACGACGCACTGAAACCTGTCGGCAACTTCACTGATATTTTATCAGGGGAAAATTATGTGACCAGTTCCTCCATCATCCCCATACTCCAGCTCTGCCGGGACAGTGTGTTGGTTGTGTCAGAAAACGACCTCCAGCTGACAAAGTCAATAAAAACTGCAATTCTAAAAAAGCTGGAGGCCAAGTATGAACCCGATTCAGTGCGCAAATTAATACAAAAGTGCACTTTCCTCGATCCTCGTTACCGTGGAGGATATGAGACTGATGACAACAAACTGGCTGAAATCAAAGCTGAATTACAGGCTGAGATGGTGCGCTCAGAGGGACAGTCAGCACCAGCAGCAGTGGCCATCAGACTCGGACAAGAAAAGGCACAACCCGAACCCCCACGGAAGAAACTGTCTCTGGGAACGCTCCTGCAAAAGCAACCCGCTGCAGTGGCAGGCGTCCGTAGCGCAGAGGAGCAAGCCGGAGCGGAATTAACCACCTACTGTTTGGAGCCTGTTATACAGGGTGATGAGGACCCACTTCTCTGGTGGAAATATGCTGCCAGTCGGCTTCCCCAGATGTCTCAACTGGCCCGCAAGTACCTGTGTGTCTGTGCAACAAGCTCACCATCGGA
The DNA here is from genome assembly GCA_963556495.2 of Valencia hispanica. Taxonomy (NCBI): domain Eukaryota; kingdom Metazoa; phylum Chordata; class Actinopteri; order Cyprinodontiformes; family Valenciidae; genus Valencia; species Valencia hispanica. Next base: position 12,304,576 of record OY747704.1, read on the forward strand.
GCGAGTTTTCAGCACCGCAGCGAAATCGTGGGTCCGCAACGTACCATGCTGAAGCCAGAAAAAGTTAACATGCTGGTTTTTCTGGCAAAAAATCTTGACTAGATTTTTGTTAGAAAGCTTGTTTATTTAACTATTGTTCACTGTTATGGTTTGCACTTTTTATTCTGCTGGCTGTTAAAATTCGTTCAAGCTTTATTTAATTGATTTCTGTGCGAAAACTGTTCTGTGTTAATTTAATGTTGTTTGACTGTTATATTTGCACCTTTTTTTAATAAACTACATTTTTCTATTATTAAAAGTTACTCCTACTATGTGTAACGTTATTATTGTTTCATTAATAGTGTTTGGTTTTCCGTTTCTGAGCGGTGAGGGTCCAAGCCAACAGTTGGGTGCCGCTTGAGACTTACGTCATAATTTGTTAATTAGTCACGGTAATACCGTATACTGAGGTATTTTGTTGAGGAAGTTTGACGGTATCAAAATTTGGATACCGCCCAAGCCTACTGGGGAGTAGAATTTAAATCATTATTAGATTACAATTATTACCGTATTCATCCATTCATAGCAGCACACACGAGGCACTTTCATCCACACGCATTCAACACACATACACTGCACGCACTTTTCATACAGGGAATTTAATACTTGACACATTATTATACACTATTATTATACACTGTATATATACAGTCAATGTTACACATGTAAACATATTGCAGATTAGACTAGGCTAATAAACATCCTCCACTCGGCTTTACATACATTTTGACAGCAATCTGTCTCGAGACTCTTTTTTATCCAATTGTCTTCGATATCACGTGATAATTCAGTTTAAACTGCTGTATTACTTTCAACTGTAATTATAGTAACACTTAATAATCTTAATAATTACTTTAAGTTAAGAGTTCTTACTTTATGAGATTGGGGGGAAAAGAGAGCCGTCAGAGGCGAAGATGGCTGCAGTAAAATGAAGCGGGAGCGCTGTATATACAGTCAATGAGCGGATTAGCCTTTAGCTTAGCTAGCCAGGTTTAGCATCAGAGCTAAAAGCGCGGGAGCAGAATGGGCGGGATTACGACAGAAATGCACGCCCCGCGAGGGCCAAGCAGGGCCGAGTCTACAGCGAAGATCCCGCCCTTATACCCTTTTTAAGAACATGCTGCGTCAGAACCGGGGAGGAGGAGTCTGTAAATCCGCTATGATTTCCCTCATGAACGTGGTCATTTTGGTAAATGGGAGGAGTGCAGAAACGCTGTCCAAAAGTTGCACCATTATACAAATAGAAACAAGTTTCAATAAACTTTTAAAATCATACAATGTGATTACCTGGATATTCCCAGTTGAAGTGTACCCATGATGAAAATTACAGACCTCTCCCATCTTTTAAAGTAGCACAACTTCCACAATCAGTGGCTGCGAAATACTTTTTTGCCCCACTGTAAATACAAACACACACACACACACACCCACACACACGCACACACACATGCACACAAGGGTAATCAAAAAACAAGAGACAGCTGGAGGTAATTTACAGGGGAAGATGATAACGGGACCAGGAAAACAAGCAGGAAGGAAACACCCGCTCCCTACGGCTGATACCAGACGTCAAAAAGTCCAAAGAAAAAACAACCTAGTCAGGATGGGTGGACGGGGCCTTGGATGAAGGGTCAGAAACAGGGCCACAAAGTTCTGGTCGTGCGGCCGGTGGAACCAAGGCAAAAGTTTTTGGGCCAGCTGTATGGCCAGTGGCCACCCCCAAAGCATGATGTTTCCACCCCCAAGCTCCACAGTAGAGATGGTGTTCTTGGGATGCAACTCATCCTTCTTTTTCCTCCAAATACAGAGAGTGAAGTTTAGAACAACAAGTTGTGTTTTGGTCTCATATGACCACATGAATTTCCCCCATGCCTCCTCTGCATAATCCAGATGGTCATTGACAAACTTTAGACATACCTGGACATGTGATGACTTGAGCAGGGGAACCTTCCATGCAATGCATGATTTTAAACCCTGACGGCGTAGTGTTCTACCGACAGTAACCTTTGAAACTGTGGTCCCAGCTCTCTTCATGTCATTGACCAGCTCCTCCTATGTAAACTCAGCAAAAAAAGAAACGTCCCTTTTCCAGGACTGTGTATTTAAACAATAATGTTGTAAAAATCCAAATAACTTTACAGATCTTCATTGTAAAGGGTTTCAACAATTTTTTCCATGCATGTTCAATTAACCATAATCAATTAATTAACATGCACCTGTGGAATGGTCGTTAAGACCTTAACAGCTTACAGAAAGTAGGCATTTAAGGTCACACTTCTAAAAACGCAGGACACTAAAGAGACTTGTCTACCAACTGTGAAAAACACCCAAAGAAAGATGCCCAGGGTCCCTGCTCATCTGCGTGAACGTGCATTAGGCATGCTGCAGGGAGGCATGAGGACTGCTGTTGTGGCTAGGGCAATAAATTGCCATGTCCGCACTGTGAGACGTCTAAGACAGCGCTACAGGGAGACGGGAAGGACAGCTGATCATCCTCGCAGTGGAAGACGACGTGTAACAACACCTGCACAGGATCGGTACATCCGAATATCACACCTGCGTGACTGGTACAGGATGGCCACAACAACTGCCCGAGTCACACCAGGAACACAAAATCCCTCCATCAGTGCTCAGACTGTCCGCAATAGGCTGAGAGAGGCTGGACTGAGGGCTTGTAGGCATGTTGTAAGGCAGGTCCTTACCAGACATCACCAGCAACAACGCCGCTTATGGGCACAAACCCACCTTCGCTGGACCAGACAGGAGTGGCAAAAAGTGCTCTTCACTGATGAGTCACGGTTTTGTCTCACCAGGGGTGATGGACTGATTCGTGTTTGTCGTCGAAGGAATGAGCGTTACACCGAGGCCTGTACCCTGGAGCGGGATCGATTTGGAGGTGGGGGGTACGTCATGGTCTGGGGGGGTATATCACATCACCATTGGACTGAGCTTGTTGTCATTGCAGGCAATCTCAATGCCTTGCGGTACAGGGAAGACATCCTCTTCCCTCATGTGGTACCCTTTATGCATGCTCAGCCCGGATCTTAATCCCATTAAGCGCGTCTGGGACCTGTTGGATCGCATGGTGAGGGCTAGGGCCATTCCAGGAACTTGCAAGTGCCTTGGTGGAAGAGTGGGGTAACATCTCACAGCAAGAACTGACAAATCTGGTCCAGTCCATGAGGAGGAGATGCACTGCAGTACTTCAAGCAGCTGGTGGCCACACCAGATACTGACTGGTACTTTTGATTTTGAGCCTCCCTTCATTCAAGGGCACATTGTTCTATTTCGGTTGGTCACATGTCTGTGAAACATTTTTAGTTTATGTCTTATGGTGTTGACTCTTTTAGTGTTCATACAAATATTTACACACATTAAGTTTACTGAAAGTAAAAACAGTTGAAAGTCAGAGGACATTTCTTTTTTTGCTGAGTTTAGTTCTGGGCTGATTCCTCACCTTTCTTATTATCAGTGACACCCCAAGAGGTGAGATCTTACATGGAGCCCCAGTCCGAGGGAGACTGGCAAGGCAAGGCAAGGCAATTTTATTTGTATAGCACACTTTCAACAGCAGGGTAATTCAAGGTGCTTTACATTATTTGGTGATTTAAAAAAAAACACATAAAAGAAACACACATTACACATGATACACAATAAAGCAAGAGAAAAATAAAAAAAGCAAGAGAGCATGAACACATTTCATACATATGACATCAAGCATTTACTCGAAGGCAATTCTAAACAGATGGGTTTTTAGTCTCGATTTAAAGCAGTTCAGAGTTTCAGCAGCTCTACACTCGTCAGGAAGTCTGTTCCAGATAAGGGGAGCATAGAAACTCAAAGCTGCTTCTCCATGTTTAGTTCTGAGTCTAGGGATGTTTACTAGGCTAGAGTTGGAGGACCTGAGTGGTCTTGGTGGTTGGTACCGTGACAACAGGTCTTCAACATATTTTGGTGCTAAGCCATGTAATGATTTATAAACTAGTAGGAGTATTTTGAATTCTATTCTCTGAGCTACAGGGAGCCAGTGTAAGGAGTTTAGAACTGGGGTGATGTGCTCTACTTTCCTGGTTCGTGCTCTACTTTCCTGGCAGTCATCTTTAGCCGCTTTCATTTTCTAACAATTGCTCCAACAGCTGGCAATTGCCCCGTATTCTTTTCCAGCCTTGTGGAGGTCTACAATTTTGTCTCTGGTGTCTTCTGACAGTTCTATGGTCTTGCCCATGATAGTAGTTGGAGTCTGACTGACTGTGGGGTGGACAGGTGTCTTTAACGAGCTCAGACAGGTGCTACTAATTTAGATTAATAAGTGGAGTAGAGGTGGACTTTTTAAAGGCACAGTAACAGGTCTTTGAGAGTCAGAATTCTTGCTGATTGCCAGGTGTTCAAATACTTATGTGCAGCAATAAAATACAAATAAATTCTTTAAAAATCACACAATGGGATTTCCTGAATTTAAAATCACAGTAGAAATGCACCTTCAATGTGAATTTCAGATCCCTTCATAATTTCAAAGTGGGAGAACTTGCAAAATTGCAGGGTGCAAATACTTATGTTCCTCACTGTATAAGCTTATCTTGCTTGTCTCTCTTGGGGAATCAAAATAGTCCATATAAGGTTCATATGCAGTCATGTTCAGTAAATTAGAATGTGTGCTGTTAGATTAAAAAAACCTTTTTAATTTTTTAATACTGTTGGAAAGGTGTTTTTACTCAAATTTAAAGCCTCTCTTAAAGGAACAGACACACATTTAATTTATGACCCTGGGCTCTCATTTCACCTTCCCGCGTGCTCGTTCATTTCTGTAAAAAGGAGCAATAAGAACAACAAACAACAATTATATATTTTAACAGCGAGACGTCGTTTGCTGGACTCAGTTCTGGTAACTGAGCCCAGATCTATGTCAGCTCAAAGTCTTTATTGAAACGAGAGTTTGCATGAAACTCCTCCCACATAGATCTTCGTTCATAGAATGGTCAGTTTCTTCACATAAGGAACACATGATGTACCACATTCTTCTTGATTGTTCACTGTTTCTAAGTGTTGCCACATACACTACAGAATTAAACCCTCATACAATATTTACATAATTTTTATCTCATCAACACCCAAGCCTTAGCATGCAGTTTTCATGAGTAATAACTGAGACGGAAAACTTTTTGGCTATTTTCTCCTAATCAGGTGGTGCCCCAACTTGGTAATTTTGATCTAAATTACAAATTGTGTTAATAATGGCCTTTGGAATTTATTAATATTTATTAATAGCCCAAATAAACCTTTTATTGCTCAACAAAATTGAGTTACTGAAATAAATAAACATTTCAATAATATTCAAATGTATTGAAAATGACTGTATATAAACATTATGCACTTCTATTTCTTAGGCTTTTCTCACAGTGGAATCAGGTGTTAGCTTTTCATGGAGTTGAAAATCCTTTTTTCCAGTGCTGCTAAAAATAGATGTCTTCTGCCACAAGATGACACCATTTATCTCTCAGCCTTTTAGCAACAAAGTGATCTTTCAACTGACACTTCATAGTTTGACCAGGTAAATAGTCTTTAAAAATGTTTAAACATCACATTAGATTTAGGAATTTAATCTTTAAGAAATTTTTTATTTCTATTGTATTTTTTAAAATTATATTGGAATACATGGTGGGCATTACTTCCTTTGTCATTCCTGTTTTAGTAGTTCTGGTTGTTTCTCATCTGTTAAAGTCAGACATGGAATCTATACATTAACCCAGAGCATTTTTCTAAATTAATAATGTGATTATCAATACATGACATTTAAATCCCATATTAAACATGTTTCTATATGATATCCTTCTTTCACCTCTGGAATATTGCTAAAATTAGAAACGTCCTGTCCAGGGATGATGGTGAGAAACTAGTCCATGCATTTGTTACTTCAAGGCTGGGCTACTGTAATTCTTTACTATCAGGAACTCCACAAAATGTAATTAAAAGCCGTCAGTTGATCCAAAATGCTGCATAAAGAGTTCTGATGAATATTAAAAAGAGAGATCACATTTCTCATGTTTTAGCCTCCCTTCATTGGCTCCCTGTTAAATCCAGAATAGAATTTAAGATCCTCCTTCTTACATATAAAGCCCTTAAAGTTGCTATGGCAAATCTGCTAAACAAGCTAGCTAAAAATATTTTTTTCCTGCCTCCTAACAACATTCTAACATAGTATAGCTATAAATATTTTGAGGATATTTAAAAAAAGAGAAAAAATATTTAAGTGGTTCTGTCAGATTTGTCTAAAAACCTCAGCCAATAACATAGCTCGGTCCGAAACCAACGATTGGACCATCCGGTTGTCTGTCTCACCAGACAAGCGCACTTCCACATTTATGTGGCTCATCCACTCATTAAAGTGGAACTGAACCACATGAAAAAGTATAACCCTGCCCCAGATAACATTTGAAAAATTCTCCAAAGTGGGCGGTTCCAGGAGGAACGGAGGGGTATGGGCAAGTGTGGAGGATGAGTGGAGGGGAGAACGTGGGGGTGTTGCCAGGGGGACAGTTACAGCTACCTTAATCTGACACTAAAACATGGACAGTGACCGAAGAGAAGTTGGCAGTTTTGCGACTGATCGACGTACATCTGTTTTGATCATTAGCCTGTGTTAGCATTACCACTCAGAGACTGGACCTATCCTGTCTCTCTCTGCCTCAGCAGCACCGGCAGTGCCGACCTCGGGCAGCGCTGACTCAGCGCCCTGAGCCAGCGGATCTCCTCCGCCGTCACCAGAGGTAGAGGGAGGCTTTATGGCGCCCAGCGGCCCCGAGCTGTATCAATTCGAGCCGCTGGCTCAGGGCGCTGAGTCAGCGCTGCCCGAGGCCGGCTTTGCAGGTGCTGCTGAGGCTGAGGGAGACAGGATGAGTCCAGTCTCTGAGTGGTAATGCTAACGTTCAAAACAGTATGTTAGCTAACTAAGTGCTAATGTGATAATGATGGTAATCTGAAAAACGCAATCGATCAAAACATGCAATTCCAACTCCAAAGTTGCTATGGGGCGATTGTGTCTGAGAGATGGTTTAATACCCAAACCCACAAGGCGTGTCTGTGAGAGCATGCCTGTGATGTGAAGAGTGGAAAACATGTACCGCGCTACGCCAATCACAGATTTTAAATGCAGTATCCACCGTTTAACCCTAAGAGGGCAGTACTAAGATGTTTTTAGACTAAAAAAAGTGTAGAATTAGGCACGTTTACACAAAATTGTAAAAACATTCCCAGAAACTGAAAGATTGCATTGGTAAAGACCCATTTACACAGTTTATGGGCAAAGAAAAGTTGTTTTGGGGTTTAGTTACTCTTTAAGTGCTCTCACATTTTGCAACAGAACACCACTGGTGTGAGAGGTTCTCCGCTTAATAATGTCAGAGAAGTAGAAACAGCCAGCTGCTACCACTTTGAATTTAGGACAAACGACCAGAGTCCCAAAAAGAAAAACGACATTTGAAGTCGTGGAAAACAAGATGTTTCTGCCATGTTACTTCAACTGCAGCAGGTGTTTTGTGCTCTCTCGTTTACTGTGGCAATGCACATTCCCATTTCAGGGGGGGCGTGGCCAAAGGATGATAGCCAATGGGAGGGGTGAGAGTTCTGTGTCTGTGTTTAACTTGAAAAACAAGGTTGTTCTACAGATTCGGTGTAGCAGCTTTAATAATCGACTTCCATCATACATCAGAGTTCTGATTGTTCCATATCTTCCCAACAGAGCACTTCACTCTCAGACTGCATGTCTACTTGTAGTTACTAGGATTTCGAAGTATAGAATGGGAGGCAGATCATTTAGTTATCAGGCTCCTCTTCTGTGGAACCAGCTCCCAGTTTTAGTCTGTGAGGCAGACACCCTGTCTACCTTTAAGACCAGGCTTAAAACTTTCTCTTTTTTTAAAGCTGTAGTTAAAACAGCTTTAATTTAGCCAGTCGTTGGATGAGTGGTGGAGTAAGGGAGGGGTAGTAGCCGGCATCCTAAGCCTGCTGGCTCTGCCTCTCTAATGTGTCATTCTAATGGGCTGGATTATCCTGAGCTATCTCTGTAGTTATGCTACTGTAGGCTTAGACTGTTGGAGGACAGACTGACCCCTTTTCTTCATTGTGCTTCTTTTCTCTTTTACTACTCTCATAATTTTCTATTTATTTCGACTGTTAACTTTGTTTTTTCTTAGAGTTTTTCTCTCCATAGAAGGTACACCTAGTCTGGTATCCTGCTTAGCTGCAATGCCCTGTTCGACGGGGGGCATCAACTGGGATGGCGCTCCCAGTAAATGATCGTCCTCCTTGTCGTGTTATCAACATTTTAATTTCTTTAACATAGAAAGTACTCCTACATCAGTTCTTCTGTTCTTTCCGTGTCTCTGCTCTGTCTTCTCGAACCCCCAGACGGTCGTGGCAGATGGCCGCTCAAACTGAGCCAGGTTCTGCTGGAGGTCTTTTTTCCTGTTAAAGGGGAGTTTTTCCCCTCCAATGTCGCTACATGCTTGCTCAGTATGAGGGGTTGCTGAGAGGATTGCTCTGGTTGGAGTCTGCATGAACGTGGCGCAACTTTATGACTCTGTGCAATCTTAGTATAGTGTACTTACAAAATCCCAAATGTTATCAGATTATTTTGGCTTAATCTTGCAGGAAGAGCACATGCAAAACATCCATCCATGGTTATCCTTGCATGAGTGGCTGCATGGCGCATAGTCATTGGTCAAGATATGTGGCACACTGATTCCAGACTCCATGCCAGGACTCGAACCCAGATGTTTCTGTTTTTGGATCCCAATTGTGTTTATATTTTAGATTATTATTGCCATTTATGTCTTTCTGTATCAGTTCATTTGATTGTGTTGAGTTTCTTAGTTCTTCCTTGTTTTCTGTACTCGGTCTATTTTGGTTTAGATCCTTATTTTAGTGTTAGTCATTTTCCTTTGGTAATAGATCTTATTGTGTTTTGGTTCAATTTAGTAGTCATCTCTCCTCAGCTCTTAAGCCCTGCTCTCCACTCAGCTGCCTTTCATTGTGTTGAATACACTCATCTATTTAATACTGGATTGTTCTGTTGTTCTCAACCTGGTTCTGGGTTCTGGTCTTCCTTGGGTTTTCTCTAAACTCCTTATTTATACGTCATTAAATCTTCCTACCACCATGCACCTGCCAGTGTCCTGACTGTATTTGGTACTCCTGTTCGACAAAACATGATAAAAGAATGCAGCCACCTGGATCCAGTAGAAGAGACAAAGTTAAAAGACATTTGAGGTTGGCTGGCTCCAGAAAATCTCTGCAAGGACACTTAAATCCTCCCATTACCTTTGGTGTTGGAGAAGATTGCGCGAGAGTCACCTTTCTGTTTGGAAGGTGTGTGTCCCAGTACATCTTGATCAAACTAATACAATATTTTAGAAAAAGAAGATCATACCCACCGTCAAACATTATAGGGATATTGTGGTGGTCTAGGGCTGTTTTGCTCCTTTAGAATCTGGAAGGAACAATGAATTCTGCTCCCTACCACAAAATCCTGAATTCTTAGTTTATGCACACTTGGGTTATGCAGCAAGACCATGATCAGACACACACCAGTAAGTCCACATCTTAATGGCTCAAAAAGAAACAAAAGACAGAGTAGAGGTTTTGGAGTGGCCTAGTCAAAGTCTGGACATATATCGGATGGAGATACTCTGGTGTAATGTTAAACAGGCTGTTTATGCTGGAAAGCCCTCCTATATGGATAAATAAAACAATTTTGCAAAACAAACAAACAAAAAACTCTTGATGGCAGTTGCTGCTGCCTAGGGTGACACAATAAGTTATGGTTTTAGGACCAACCAGTTTTGGGGGTAGTTACTTTTTCACCTGGGACCAGGTTAGTTTGGAATGTGTTTTTACCTTACTAAATCAAATCATCATTTGAAAACTGCTTTTTGTATTTACCCATGTTATCTTTATCTGACATTAAAGTTTGTTTGATAACCTGGTCCTTTAGATCTACCATCCTGCAAATGTTAGATGTATCCCCAAATCAAATGGTTCCATTCCCTCATCAGCAGTCTGTCACCTCTGCAGAGGCCTGATAACGAGGCCTTCATTTGATTCAGCTTTGATGAGAAAGAATGCATCTAAAAGTTGCAGGATCTTGAGGACCAGGGTTGGGCATCCCTGATCTAAAACATGTGTGGCAAAAAGTAAAAACTGAATACATCTGTAAGGGGTAAATACTTGTTTCACAGCATTATTTATGCATAGTGTTTACTTATCAGTAGGTACTAACCTTATGCCAACTAGGTTTTCACTCTTAATAATCGCTCTGCCTCATGTGCATGAACACAGACTCAAAAACACACACACCTATGTCATCTCTTGCTGCAGATCATAGATCACAGCCCTGGTAAGCAGATTACAGCTAATCACCACATTCACTTAGATCACCGTTCTGATCAAATAACAGCTCAGCTGTAATGTCAACACGCACTCACTCGGATATCCACTTGCTGAGAGATGGGTTTGAAAGCAGGGCCTCTGTTATCTTTGTTATGGTTTGGAGAGCTGACATGTTTGACAGCAGTGAATGTAAGTAGCAGTGTTATGACATGACTGAGCGGCCATGAAAAAGGCAAAGTACTGTAGGGGCCCCTGTCTAGGCTGTTCTTCACACCGGCCCTGACATGACAGAGATAAAAGTGATTAAACACAATGAACTGAAATAATCTCCTTCATTGTTGACTCACTAAAGAGCCTTTTGTTCAGGGACGCCCTTGGACTTCTTGGTCTGATGAGTGTGTGTATTGCTTGTGCCTCTGTATGTTGAGAAACCATATAGGAAAGAAAAGAGAACAAACTGGGAAAAATGATTACGTTAACCATCATCCCATCATCTTTCCAAGTCTACAATCAGCGGCATCTTCTAATCCTCACCCTAAAGCAGATAAAACAGACAGCCTGGCTCCTTCCTGCTCAGTTTATAGATATGGCCTATATCACACACCCATGCTCTCTGTCTCTCCCTCCCTCACACACACACACATACACACATTCAGAAGCTGAGCAGAGCTGTCACTGCACACATATGAGCCTCGCCTGGCCTCCGAGGAAACATGGCCCAGCTCCAGTCATAAATAATAATGGGAATGGCTACATGACATGTTGAGTGATGGGGCCCCTCTCAGAACTCATTTACATGGCTTTGTGTAGCAATCATCGGCCCCCTAATGTAGCGCTAAGCAAATGAGCCTTTCGGAATATTGTGCAATTTATCGCAAGTCAACTGGCACCAGGCAGGGGCTCTATAAATCACACTTGAACACATGCCCCCAATGACAGCTAAATCAACATGGAGTAATTGCTTTGAAATGTGGAGGAAGCGAGCAGGCAGGCTGGACAAAGCGGTGTGGTTAGTACTGGTGGTGAGGTGCTGTGCTGCTAACGTCTGTGTGACTGTGGAAATGTAACATACAGTAGTTTTGGAGAGTTAGAGGAGGCTCATAAGGGAATGAGTAAGTCCAGACAGGGAAGAGTTTATTTCTCTGACTGACCAGCAGGGGGAGTGGAAGCTGACTGAAAAACAAAAACACAAACATTTGCAGCAAAGCTGATGAGCTCTGAGGGAGCACAGTGAACACTTGTCATCTACTCTGAATGAGTAACTAGATTTGATGTGTGTGTGTAGCGGGTCTATTTGTCAGGAGGGAGGTCTGAATGTGTGTGTGTGCGTTTTAGAGAGAGAGGGAGAGGGAGAGGGGGCAAACACAATCCTGTCCATCAGTGTCCATTACCCTGACAGCAAGTGAGATTAATGGCCACATGGTCAAAGAGAGGCACAGGACCCCTCCCAATATGAAAAAAGCACACACACACACATCCACACAAACTGCATGACAAGCAGAAAAAAGCAGGAAAAAATAAAAACATAATTCTCTACTCAGCATTATGTTGGGTACAGCATCCATCCTGACACATCGTTAGATTCCAAAGTTGAAAATGATTCTTTATTTTATTTCTAAAGAAAGCTTCAACACAGACCTAAAGGACACGAAAAAGTTTTCTTTCTTTTTCCACAACTTTTCTTAACATCTTCATTAAGTACCTGGGATGTGATTTGGTCACAGTAAAATGCAAAGCAGAGGATAGCATAATTTTCCAAAGTGCTTCTTCGTTTGGCTCATTTTTACAAGTGACCTGAGCAGGACTGTTTTTCAGTCGTAATAGAAAGTAGCCGTATTTTCCAACTAATGCCCCTATCACAGCATTATATATCTGTGTTGCAATTCTGTGATGAGCAAACGGTGGAATTGATTTGTCCAAATGAACCGAGGTATCTGTCAGTTCTCCTGATGCCAATGTTGTGACACAGAGTGAGCGAATTTTGTCTGGTTTACATAACCATCAATAATTATGATCAATACTTTAACATTAATATAATTATTGATGAAGTTAAAGTTTGTATCTATTTATTTAAGATAATATAATTACTGTTTGGGGCCCCAGCTTTTTCACGAGAAGCACTTGTAATCTCAGACACCCAGTCTCTTCCCAAAGGTATCAGTTCAAAACGCCGTGGACAATAATTGTATGCATACACCAAGTAATCCCAGAAAACTTCTCGTTAAGCTAAGGGGATTTTTTAAAGAAAATAGATCAACCTTACAGCCAAAACATTTCGTCAATAATTCCCATCTATTCTAAAGCATTCAACTACCACTACTGACTTTGGAATAATGGATAATATGGAAGTTTAATGAGCAATAATAAGCTTCACAGAATCATTTCAAAACATTGCTTCTCATAAAAGAAAGGAGGGGGAAATCATGCGTTAGTTCTTCTCGTAGGTAGAACTAAGGCCACATTTACACGAAGGAAAGACGCAGATATTTCCCTGCGGGTTGGCCTCTCATTTACACTAAAACCCTGTTTTTATCACAGAAAACGATTATTTCTAAAAACTCCGGCCAAAGTGGAGATTTGCGTTTTCTCCGCTTTAAGTGTTTGAGTGTGGACAGAAATAACCGGAGTTTTTGGCTTTTTCCGTGACAAAAATCCTCTGACATCATTTGTGCGACCTGTGTTTACTCTCAGAAACAGCATCTATGCCCTCCGAGATGTGCTGGCATCATCGATTGTCCAAGCGCTTTTTGCTTGCTTGTTTTTACAAGCTCAATTTTTGCTCTATGTAGAAGTTAGAACATAGACAGTTACTCTGAGTGGATAGGATTTGTGGGAAACACTGCCCCCTACAGGTTTGGCATGTCTACGAATGTGCTTAACAACACACTTATGCGGTTAGGTGTGGACAATTTTTTTTTTTTTAACGAGGTGGTGAGGGTATTCATTTTTAAAAAGCCCCGGGTACGTGTGTACATGGCCTAAGACATGCGCACATGTGGACGCTAAAGGGGTTTTAGCATTGGGAGGTGGGTTGATCCCTCCCTCCAGGGGGCTCAAATAAGAGACAGCCTGTAGGACAAGAGTCATAAAACCTATCTCTGGGCCAAGATGGAGGACAGCACACGGCATGTAAGGAGACAAAGGACCATAAAACTAACTTTGGCTAAAATGGGGCAGAGCACATGGTGTGTACTGTCCACGTGGAAGGCCACAGCTTTAACTAACAGACAAAGAACAATGGAGTTAACCTTTCAGCTAACAGACCAGCTAACGCAGGTCGGACTGAGCCCGGCTCTGCAGACCGGGTGGTTCTTGTACTCCAAAAGCAGCCGCGGTTAAGCCACAGTCATGATCCTGATGTGTGTCTGCTTGTGTACGTGAGTGATACATCTTCCCTTATAGAAGATCTTTGTAAACGTTAATGGTGCAGTTGCGAGTGATGAGTACTTCTTGCTGGTGCGCTTGATTCTGTAAACTATTTTGATATTGTTTGCTAGCTGCTACCAGACATCATTAGCTGTCTTCTGCTTTGAAAGGAGGCCTGCTTAACCTCACAGTGCATCCAAATGTAGGTTTCCTCAGCGCCAGAAAGTTTGAGATATTCATGGAAAAATAAAGAAAATTCTTACCCACGAACCCACCGGAGGTAATGAAACTTCCAAGTTCCCGTGCTGAATTTCAACACCACCCTATCCCTGCTTGTGATTCAAATGATGTATGTCAATCAATGATACATTCATAACTGTAGATACAGTACATGCTTTTGTCAAACCACTCAGAAAGCAAATAAACGACAACTTACCGTTTGAAGCCATATTTCAAAAGCCAGAACAGAGCCATCTTAGACAGAAATGGTCTTTTTACACCCACAACAGTCCACTTAATGTCCTCTTTTAAAATAGTTAGTCCACAACAAGTCTTGTGTCTAAATTCCAACATCCTCTGCCGCTCAAAATCTTGATCATTCCCTTCCTTGTATCTATTTCTCACATTGTTTTCATCAGAACTACTGTTAGCATGCAAGTTAGCCTAACAATAACACAGCACATTTCTTCTTCTTCATCATGTCTCTAAATGGCTTGCTAACAACAAATTGGTGCATTACCACCACCGACTGGTATGGAGTGTGGACCTGAGTCAATGCATTGCATGGTTGGAACTTAAGGCATTATAATCTGTCTTGGGCGCGCCCAATACCTGAATGGGCCAACAAAACAAACGTTTGCAAAGTTACATCTGAATAGACAATAAAAATAATGGAACAATTACCTTTTGACAGGTGATAGCAAAAGTAGAAATGGTTGACCATAATCAAAGGTGTCAAGTAACGAAGTACAAATACTTCGTTACCTTACTTAAGTAGAAAGTTTGGGTATTTCTACTTTACTGAAGTAATTATCTACTGGTCTACTTTTTACTTCTACTCCTTACATTTTCACACAATTATCAGTACTTTCTACTCCTTACATTTAAAAAATAGCCTCGTTACTCCTGTTTCATTAAGTCCTTTATTAAGAACACACAAAAACCGATCTAAAAATGCACCAACTGGATAGAATTTGACAGTGGTTTGATTATAATTTTAACACCCCACTTGTATGCGATCCATTGCGTACTGTGCACACGGGGTCCCGTTAACCGAATATTTTCCATATTAGTCCGTTTTTTGTTTTTTTTTACAACGGTGACGGAAAATCCAAAGGCACTTGTCATTTTGACAGATTATAATTCACACCCCTGACCATTTGGTGCAGATGCGCGGACATTTTTAGGTTTGAGTTGAAGCGCGGAGTACAAGTAACTGAATCAATAAATTTATAATAAGATTTCAATGAAGCCACCTGGCCATCATGTCAGACCGGGAGGCTTTGGAACGTGACTGTTACCGGTGCGGCTGGTTAAAGACGCACTTCAAAGAGCCCGGTGTTGTACCAAACAGCCGAGCGAAAGAGCGCATGCTCCGACATTTTCTGCTGCTGAAGCGATATGAAGCTGGGTTCAGAGAGTCTTTCCGACTTCTGAACACTTGAATCAGAGAAATGTTCCCTGATTTCAAAACTTTGGCTGAAGTGGAGCTTTTAGTTCCAGTCTCCAGTGCGTCAGCGCGGATCCAGCCTCTAGGACAGTGGTTCCCAACATCAGGATCGCGAGCTCCAAGGGGGTCATTAGAGATATACAGGGGTCTGCACAATCTTGTCTGTGCTGAGGTTGTAGGATTTTGGTGATACTATTCTTAATTTATATATATATATATATATATATATATATATATATATATATATATATATATATATACTTATTAATGCTCAGTAGTCCACACATGGTTCTGTAATGTAATTGCATTGCACTAAAATTAATCAATTTTATGGGCATATATGCAGCTGAAACAGGTAGCCTAGTGTGTCCCAAATGTTTCAAAATTAACATTTTTATATAACATTATAATAATTATGGCCTTTCTTTACTTTTATACTTTAAGTAGTTTTGAATCAAGTACTTTTTTACTTTTACTTGAGTAAAAAACTTGACTTGATACTTCAACTTCTACAGAAGTCTTTTTAAACCCTAGAATCTATAGCCTACTTCTACTTGAGTATTGAATGTGAATACTTTTGACACCTCTGACCATAATGCACCAATCCATATTTTGAGAAAATCAAAGACCGCAAAATACAGTAGCAAACATACCAACATGTCGATGAAGGAATGATCCGTTAAATTTGTTTTGGAGTCCCAGAATCTTTATGACTTGCTTCATCGAGTCAACACTCATTGATACACCAAAGTACTTCTGAGTCAAATTGCTAGTCTATCTGTGCAACAGTTCAAACTTGACCTAAAATCGGTCACTTTTGCTTAAATTTGTCGTTTTTTTATACATTGTCTTCACAAATTAGCAAGCAATCATGCTTCAAATCACGGTCCTTACCATCCACCCCATCCCACTGCTCTGCAATGTTAGTACTGTATATTTGCCCAGAAGAAACCAACCTAAACAATGACTTTATATTGGACATTTAGCATTTTTGGCTTTTTGATTGTCAAAACTATATTTTAGGCTCAGAGTTCAAGAGTCTTGTAAAACTTTTTGAGCAGCTAAATATATAAGAACACTGGACCCTCGGTATTCATGAGGGCAAGGGACCACAGCCACCCGCGAATAGTTAAAATCAGCAAAAACTTGAGATCTTCTCTAAAAACGCTAATAACATCCTCTTTTAATAGTTCAGTCGTCCTTTTTTCCACTCTTAGGGGTACAGCCAATCAGTGCCAGGAAAGAAAAAAAGATGCTTTGCTAATGTCAGCCATTAGCGGGCCAAGTAGCATTGCTAGCATTGCTCCAAGGTAATCCAGCTTCCCAAGCCGCATTTTTGTTCCAGTTTTTCACATATGCACTATGAAAAGATTTGCAAATAGCCAGACATACCATAACATTAGGTCTTTACTACAAGCATGGATGAATGGTACACAGTGTATTTCCACATACTAGGCTGACACAATTAATACCTTCTTTGGCAGCCTTTGTCAAAGGAAGTCCTTTCAAACAAAACATCCCCATGTCTTTGTTATTAATGAGGCAGGCCGCTCAGTGATCTTAATTCCATTTGTATAATGAGCCAGAGCTGATAAGCCACTCATCAGCACTAATGGAGTGGTTTCCATTAATTAAAACATCTCATTCCCAACGCAGCCTTCATTACCACACCAGATGGTTGTCATTACACTCCTGTCAAATGCTGTCAAAGACTAGTTACCACACCATATAGGCCTTGCTAATATTACTAACACAGAAGAAGGGGAAACAGTACTGTGAAATACTTCTGGGACACATTTCTCTCTCCAGGAGAGAAACATGAAATGAAATATGAAGTGTGTAGGAAGACCACCATCAGCCCTGTGCACACATCCTTGTTCAGCTCTAGGTTCCTCCAGTGTTTGAATCATGTACATACAGTCATGTTGGGGGAAAAAAGTAGAGCCTTACAAAGGTTTCCTTCGACTTTCCCAATTTTTTTTATTTACTGCCAGAACTATCAACATATTTAGGTGGGCTGGCATACAAGAACCAGAAAAAAGAAAAAGAGAGACACTTGATTTTCCATCCTGCTCACTCCCTGTCTTAATTATTGTCTGCACCTGTGTCTAATACCAGTCACCACCTGATTCTCATTTCCCCTTCATTTAAGCCCTTCACTTCTTCTCACTCCCCATCAGTTCATACTGTTTCTTCCCTTCTGTCTCATGTCGGTCTGGTGTCCCATCTTCGTCGTTCCAGTCCTGTTTTCATTATTGTCATCACCATATCTTCATTAAACAATCATCACATCTTACCTGTGTCTGCGCTTGGGTCCATGCTGCACCCGGATCTCCTGACATGCCTTGAGTGAATTTTGTGTTATTTGCATGTGCAGGCAGTGGGAAGTTTAGACCCCCATGCTGGTCAGCTGCTGACATTATGGGCACCAGGTTATCTGACCCCTGCCCCACATCTGAAGGAATCCCTTGGATTTTCATTGGTTTTCAGGAGTTTGTGTTAATCACGTCCAAAAATAGTTTCTCACTCAGGTGAGACTTCATACATGAACCGCCATGGTGTAATAATATTCACTGGGCCTGTGCTGGTTCAAGATTCTTCCAGTAATACTGGGATAAAAGTAAGAATACCATGGTTTTTCAGTATTTATTCAAAAACTATACCAATTCAATTCAGTTTATTTATATAGCGCCAATTCACAACAGATGTCATCTCAAGGCACTTAACAAGAAGTCATTTCAATACATTTATACAAACATTCCAATCAGTTAAAAAGTTTCCTATTTAAGGAATCCCAGCAGATTGCGTCAGTCATTGGCGTGAGGTTGGGCTCCGTTGATGCAGACTTTCCAACCACAGCAATCCTTCAGCAATCCCTCATACTGAGCAAGCATGTAGTGACGGTGGAGAGGAAAAACTCCCCTTTAACAGGAAGAAACCTCCAACAGAACCAGGCTCAGTTGGAGCAGCCATCTGCCACAACCGTCTGGGGGTTTTAGAAGACAGAGCAGAGACACAGAAGGAACAGAAGATCTGATATAAGAGAACTTTCTATGTTACAGAAAGTAAAAAGTTGATAACAGGACACAGTGGATGTTCAGTTACTGGGAGGATCATCCCAATCGATGCCCCCCGTCCAACAGGGCATTGCAGCCAAGCAGGATACCAGACCAGGTATATCTTCTATGGAGAGAAAAACACTGAGAGAAAACAAAGTTAACAGTCGAAATAACAGAATGTACTGTAATACAACTGGAGAGTAGTAGGAGAAAAGGAAGTAGCAGAGTGAAGAAAAGCGGTAAGTCTGTCCTCCAGCAGTCTAAGCCTATAGCAGCATAACTACAGAGATAGCTCAGGATGACCTTAGCCACTCTAACTATAAGCTTTATCAAAAAGGAAAGTTTTAAGCCTGGCCTTAAAAGTAAAGAGAGTGTCTGCCTCACGGACTAAAGCTGGGAGCTGGTTCCACAGGAGAGGAGCCTGATAACTAAAAGATCTGCCTCCCATTCTACTTTTAGAAATCTTAGGAATTACAAGTAAACCTGAATTCTGAGAGCGAAGGGCTCTGTTAGGAACATATGGAACAATTAGATCTCGGATGTATGATGGAGCTTGATTATTAAGAGCTTTGTATGTAAGAAGAAGGATCTTAAATTCTATTCTGGATTTAACAGGGAGCCAATGAAGGGAAGCTAAAACAGGAGAAATGTGATCTTTCTTTTTAATATTCATCAGAACTCTTGCTGCCACATTTTGGATCAACTGAAGGCTTTTAATGTCATTTTGTGGACTACCTGATAGTAAATAATTACAGTAGTCCAGCCTTGAGGTAACAAATGCATGGACTAGTTTCTCAGCATCAGTCCTGGACAGGATGTTTCTAATTTTAGCAATATTCCCGAGGTGAAAGAAAGAAATCCTAGAAACCTGTTTAATATGGGATTTAAATGTCAAGTCTCGGTCAAAAATATCGCAGAGGTTCTTTACGTTATTACTGGGGGCCAATTTAATGCCATCCAGATGAGGTGATTGACTAAGCAGTTTCTGTTTAAGAACTTCTGGTCCAAAGACAGCAACTTCTGTTTTGTCAGAATTTAAAAGCAAAAAGTTTAGAGTCATCCATGTTTTTATGTATTCCAGACATGCCTGTAATCTACCTAACTGACTGGGTTCATCAGGATTTATGGATAAATATAGTTGTGTATCATCTGCATAGCTGTGGAAATTTATCCCATGCTGTCTAATGATTCTACCAATTGGAAGCATATATATGGTGTACAGAATTGGTCCAAGCACAGAACCCTGTGGAACTCCACAAGTAACCCTTGAGAGTGAAGAAGATTTATCATTTAGATGAACAAACTGGAATCTATCAGACAAATATGATTTAAACCAGCCTAGTGCTGTTCCTTTGATCCCTGCAACATGTTCAAGCCTTTCTAAGAGAATATTATGATCGACTGTGTCAAAAGCAGCACTGAGATCTAACAAAACCAGAACAGACACAAGTCCATTATCTGAGGCCTTGAGAATATCATTAGTAACCTTCACCAGTGCTGTTTCAGTGCTATGATGAGGTCTAAAACCTGACTGAAACTCTTCAAACAGCTCATTACTGTTTATATGCTCACAGACTTGATTAGCAACCATTTTCTCAAGGACTTTGGATAAGAAAGGAAGGTTAGATATAGGTCTGTAATTCACTAAGTCATCTTGATCAAGGGAAGGTTTCTTGAGTAAAGGTTTAATTACAGCTATTTTAAATTCCTGTGGTACGTATCCGTTTACTAAGGATAGATTCATCATATCCAAAATGGGGCCAGGAACCAAATGGAACACTTCTTTAAATAATTTGGTTGGAATTGGGTCCAACATACAAGTTGAAGGTTTAGATGAGGCTAATATTTTTGATTATTCCGAAAGCTCGACTGAATCAAAACAGCCTAAGCACAACTGAGGTTCTACAATTCTTTCCGATACTGCCTCATTTACTGAGGAAGAAGTAATCATGTTTGGGAGGATGCCAATGATTTTATTTTTAATAGAATTAATTTTATTTATGAAGAATCCCATAAAATCATCACTGCTAAGAGCTGGGGGAATAGTTGGCTCAGCAGAGCTATGACTCTGTGTAAGTTTGGCAACTGTACTAAAAAGAAACCTAGGATTGTTTTTATTCGCCTCTATTAATGATGAAAAATATGCTGTTCTAGCTTGTCGAAGGGTCTTTTAATACAGCAGTAGACTGGTATTCCAGGTTAAACAGGAATCCTCTAGGTGTGTAGAGCGCCATTTTCTCTCCAACTTCCTAGTATTCTGCTTTAAAGTACGCAACTCTGCGTTGAACCAAGGAGTCAGCCTCCTACGGCTAGCCACTTTCTTTTTTAAGGGGGCTACACTATCTAATGCCAAACGCAATGAGGACGTAACGCTGTGAACCAGATCATCAATTTCTGAAAGGTTAGAGATAGAATTGCTGCCATCCACTGTGTTACCCTGAGACACTAAGGAAAGAAAGAATGGAACAGATTCTTTAAAAATTGTTACAGCATTGTCTGATAAAGCTCTACTATAATGAAATTTTCTTTCAGATTTAAGATGGTCGGTTAAAGTAAATTCAAAAGCTATCAAGAAGTGGTCAGACAGGACCGGGTTATGTGGGTCGACTGTTATTTCCTCACACTCAATACCGTATGTCAGTACAAGGTCCAAAGTGTGTTTGCCCGAGTGGGTCGATCCCTGTACTTTTTGAGTAAAGCCAATTGAGTCTAAAATAGCATTAAAGGCTGCATTTAGGCTATCACTTTCAGTATCCACATGAATATTGAAGTCCCCCACTATAATAACCCTATCAGTATTTAATACTAAATCAGATAAAAAATGTGAGATCTGATCCAAGAATTGAGAGTAAGGGCCTGGTGGACGATACAAAACCACAAACAAAAATGGTCTTAATGTTTTGCAACTTGGATGAGGAAAATTAAGGGTTAGATGTTCAAAAGAACTGTAGCTATCAATTGGTCTGGGACTAATTAGTAAATCAGAATGAAAAATGGTTGCAACTCCTCCTCGCCCAGTATTTCTAGGAATGTGAAAATTTAAATGACTGGAAGGAGTTGACTCATTTATACTGACATAATCCTCCTGCTGCAACCAGGTTTCTGTGAGACAAAGGAAATCAATGTGATTATCACAAATCAAGTCATTTACTAACAAAGTCTTTGAGGAGAGAGATCTTATGTTTAATAAACCACATTTAATAGATTTATTTTTCTGTTCAGTCAAAGTTGTATTTGTTTTTATGAGATTTCCATAATTTGCTTTTGTTGGCTTAACTTTTAATCCATTTAATTTTGGCCGCGGGCAAGACAGTGTTTCTATAGGGTAATGGGTGGGTAACAGTACAGAAGCAGCAGAGAGGTGGGTTAAACTACGACTCTGCTTCCTAGTCTGGACCCTGGGTTGTCAGTGTTTTGGAGGACTAATAAATTCGGCCATATTCCTAGAAAGAAGAGCTGCTCCATCCAAAGTGGGATGGATGCCGTCTCTCCGGATCAGACCAGGTTTTCCCCAAAATGTTCTCCAGTTATCAATGTAGCCCACATCGTTTGCAGGAAATCACCTAGACAACCATTGATGGAATGACAGCATGCGGCTAAACATGTCGTCACTGGTCCGATCAGGCAGGGGACCAGAAAAGATTACAGAGTCTGACATTTTTTTGGCAAACTTACACACCGAAGCAACACTCATTTTAGTGACCTCCGATTGGCGTAACCGGGTGTCATTACCGACAGCGGGAATAACAATCTTACTGTATTTACGCTTATCTTTAGCCAGCAGTTTCAGGTAGGATTTGATGTCGCCCGTTCTGGCCCCTAGCAGACATTTGACTATGGTCAATGGTGTCTCTAATGACACGTTTCTGACTATGGAGCTGCAATTACCAGGGTCAGCTTCTCCGCGGGTGTGTCGCTGAGCGTGGAAAATCTGTTAGAAACGCGGACCGGTTGGTGGTGGCACGGGTGCTGGGTCCTAGAACTATGCTTCCTACCTACCGTCACCCAGCCGGCCTGAGGTCCCGGCTGGGTGACGGTAGGCTCTACCGGAGGACAGCTAGGGGGTTCTATCCTTGTTGGCTCCGCGCTGGCTAATGGGCTTCGGCTATCAGCTGGTTTTTCAACAGCGCGGAGCCGTGGTTCCAATTCTGATACCCTCGCCTCCAAAGCTACAAAAATATAACATTTATTACAGTTACCATTATCACTAAAGGAGGCAGAGAAGTAACTAAACATCTGACAGAGAGAGCAAGAGAGAAGAGAAGAGTTAGAGACAGGAGAGAGAAGAGTAGCCATAGCCGCAATGAAGCTAAGCTAACTGAGCTAGCGAGACCTTACCACCCCAAGAAAAGCTGTGTGAAACACAAGGAGTTCCCAAAACGTAAAGTACACCACCACAAAATGTGTGTTTTAGTGTGCTTGTGTGTTAAAATAACTTAGAAAGGCCTCAGCACAGAGAAAATAAGATCAATTCAAGAGAGTCTGAACACCCAACAGTTTACAGGGAGCGCAACAGTGACAACAGGAAATGACGCAATACGGCAAATCTGTATCACAATCTAGTTGCTTTGATTTAAAACTAAAAAACTACAATTGTTCCTATTGCTGCTAAACTATCCTAAATATCAGTTATTAAAGTTGTTTATTATATTTATTATTTTGATTTTACTACATACAGTGGACTCAAGTGCTTATTATGAATAATATTTATTTTGTGCTGTTGAGGTCTCTACAGAAAAAAACAAGCATTACAAGCTGATATTAATGAGTCAAGTTATTTTATGGATGTAGCCACTCAAAGCTTGTCAACTTTAGTTTCAAAACACTCTTAGCTTAATAACATAACTGTCTGTTAAATGCTTTGAAACATGTAATATTTTTCTTTCTTGTAAGCGACAGAAGTGTGTGGGAGTCTGTTTTTTCAGCCAGCTGACTGGCAGTGTGCAGAAATCAGAAGGGGGAAGTGCAGCCCTATATTACTTTATCCATCAAAAAGATCAAGAAAAGCTGATTACTTTTGACTGGCATCTCATTAAAACGGCTCAAATCCATAACCTTTTAAAACCTGGGTATACAAGTACAGTTGGACACTTATTTAGGTTATCTGTCAGTCCTGAAAGAAATAACATTTTAAAGAGGAGCTGTCCAGACAAGACAACAAAGTATTTCTTCATGCATGGCTGAATTTCTCCTTACTGTGAAACCATGAGTTCCACTTTGGAGGACTTAAACCAATTAAAAATTTTCACTCCAGAAAGTTTAGCAGAAAAAGTCTCACATTTAATAAGAAGTAGACAGAAGGTGGTATACGCCCTATCCAAACAGTGCCGTACACGGAACCAGTTACATTTGTTTGGGCCATGTTTCAAACCCAATGTTGATCTTTGACAAGAAATATACTCTTTGTGGCTTTAAGATTCATTTTGTGGTTTTGTTTAATATTAGAAGCAGGCCAGGATGGCAGTGCACCCTCTACCTAAGCTGAACTGAGCTATTTTGTTCCAACAAGTTTCATGAGGTATGAAGTGTCCAGGTTCGGCTCTGGTTTTGAGTGTGCCTATGTGACATGATTGTGACATTTTGTATTTGAATTCCGACTATAGCTCATTTTCTCTCTATCATCCACGCTGCTGTCACCCTCTTTGTATAACATGACAGAACTAAAGAAGAAATGCAGCTGAGTGATTAACAACCATCTTATCACAGAGGATCTTTGATGTATTTTAATCAAATTTGACCTGAAAGCAGGGACCTTCAGTGGAGACTGTGATTTCATCATTGTTTATTGTTGTTAAACAATAAACTCACTGATTAAACTTGCTTCTAAAACTGAATTACAAATTTGATTACTAAATACAGTACATGTGGGCTACATTTGATGCAGGGTACACCTTGAACAAGTCGCCAGTCCATCGCAGGGCAACACAGACATACAGGACTAACAAAGACCATGTACAAGGGTTTGTACAACTTTCCAGTTAAAGTTTTCCATGAGTTTTCCATGGCTTTTACATAGCCTTTAACCAAATTTCCATTACCAAAAATAACACATTCGTGCATCAATTTAAAGTGTCATCTGCATTTATTGGTTGATTTAGAGACTGCTTAAAAGCATTTTGCAGATTTAACTTAAACACGATAATCTTTAAAAGGAAACATATCATGCAAAACCCATTTGAGTTTTAAAGCCTATGTAGTTCTCTTGTCAGAAACGTACTTCACTGTAGTTCACCTATCAAGTGTCAACTGCCGCCCCACTCAGTTGCTAAATACTTCACTAAAATTGAAAGGTTTTTTTTTCCACTTAAGTCATTCCCACTTTTGCCAGCAGAGGGAGCTCCAAGTAAAGTGACCAACCCTAGTCTTGTGTATCACAACCACTTGACCGAATATTTTTCGTATTTGACAGGTTTTTTAAAACGGTGATGGAAAACTCTGAAGGGCGTCTGTCATTTAGACAGATTAGCATTCACATACCTGACTACTTGGTGCAGACGCATAGAACTTTGTTAATTTACACACAGAGTACAGGTAGCTAATTGAATTTGAAGGAAAAAAAAGATTCCTTTGAGAGCATCTGCACATCATCTCAGGCCTGGACACCGTACTCAATGCATCTTGCTAACTGGAAGCTGACAGCGCATTGAAGAGTTACAGAGGCTATGGAGTGTGTCTGTAACTGGTGCAGCTTTCACATACGCACTCCAAATAGCGTGGTGTCATGCCAACGACTGGTGCAGAAGCTGCACATCTGCTGCAGCTGCTGGATTTCATCCCGCTGAAGCGGAAGCTTGCGGGTCCAAAAACGGCTCGTTCAGTCTTAAAAAGCCGTGCATTGCTGAAATTGCATTTCCCTGGCATTCTTAAAGACCTCATGACACGAAGTTGACATTTTTAAACATAACATAAAATAAAGAAATCTGAACCCCATGGACTATGTCAAAATCATCAACACGCCTTGTATAATCCTACTGAGAGCAAAAAAAACGCTGCGGTGACTAGCATTTTACTACTGTATCACTGCGCACTGAACGAGCAGAAAGCCGGAAGTGACGTTAGTGAGAGAACGCATTCTGTTTGTTGGCACATTTGACAGCGGCTTTTCAGCTGTGACTGGGACCGCTATTTTCTATTTTTGACAAAGAAAAGTGATCGCAATGCCTTCATGTTGTGTTGTTTTTTTTTTTGCTCAAATACACACAAGGACTGTGTCAGTTTATTTAAGTTAACCAAAGACCCAGAGTTACTGTCTAAGGGGGTGAAACAGGTTAGACACACCCGTGAGAAGTGGGCTCCCTCCTCTCTTCTCTGTTCGGAACATTTTGAGCAGAATTGTTTGGATTACTATGATAAAGGAATCCCTGGGTTGTTTAGTTCAACACAAGCGTGTGTTGCTGCCAGCAGCTGTACATACAGTGTTCAGCAGGAGTGTGGTGGCGGTACCGTGGTGGGGCTCGTGGACTACGATGCGACACTGACAGCGTCAGCATCACTACTCCTACAAGCTCGACTTCCACTGATACCCCAGTTAGATCTTGTTTCCAGAAGCATAGGCTCATTTTAGCCGGGGACACCAGTTACATGTCCCGACCACTACCACATCTACTTGTGCTCCCAGCACAATTTCCACATAATCAGTATCTGAACGGACTATTATTTAAATGACTCCATTGCACTTTCTCATACAGTCATGATTTCTTTCTGCGCAGATGCTGCAGCGTTCTTTGCAGCGGATAGGCCTACATCAAGGTTTTAGTCCGTATGCAAACATGTTCAGGGAAGAGTCCTGCAGTGCCGCTGGTTCCCGTTTCAAGATGGAAAAATACATCAAAGAAATTTAATGGATCTAGCTGAAGTTTCTTTACTGCAGGTATAAAATATTAATTTAATACTTTTGTTTGTTTACGACTCCCAAAGAGAATGGTGTTGATATATTGTGTTCATGGAGAGAACATGGCAGAATATTCCCCCAGCTTTGCGCTGACAGCGGAATGTTCCCGCTATCCAGGCATCCTGCGCTGCCAGAGATTTTTCTGCGACAGAATTTGCGATTCAGGAACGGAGAGCGCAGATAAACCCAGGGACTGTGGACAATATTTTGTTTCTGGACAGAGATCTCTGCATTAAATTAATTTCAGATATACAATGTTTCAAAGAATTAAAAGGGACATGATTCATTGTAATATCATTTACAGTCCTTTGGGGATTGTGTTATTTTCTGTCATTGATCGTTTTTTTTTTAAACTGTAGCCTAATGGAAAAAGGTAAAGGCCGTTGTTAAAGTGCGTCAGGAAAATCGAGTGAGAAAATGAAGCAGGACATCACACAAAAGTTCACTTTCTGACGGGCGGCTCAACCACTCCACTACTCCATCAGGTAGTGAGTGCATTCACAGAAAGGAACAGCATGTGAAGAGTGTTTGAGTGAAGAGCTTTTGCCGTCAGTTTATTATGACGCAACCTCTATTCATCAGTCAGTACAATAATCAGAAACACCTGTGGACCCGCAAACTAACAGCCGTCCTTCATTGTGAAAGTTTACAATTTACGCCACTGACCACTTGATGCAGACGCACAGTTATTTTCAACTTTAAGCACAGAGTTTGGGAAACTGAATCAATCAAAAGATTCTTATTCGAGCATCTGAGCATCATCATCAGACCTGGACACCGTACTCAATGCAAGGCTATTTCATCCGGCTGAGGCAATAAGAAAGTTGAGAAAGAAGTGGCGCTTGTTATTCCAGTGTGCGACCAGAGCGGATTCAGCCTCCCTTATGCACAAGCAGGCGCACAATTCACGTCTATAGACCATGAGAAAGTTGTGAGACTGCAGGTAAAATGTTCATATTTGGTAAATGTTTTCATCTGCTCCATGTGTGATGGCACCATGGAGATTCTTTGTTCAGATTGTTCGGGCTGAATATTAACTAAATGAATGAAGAATTAAATAATATTGAATGTTTCAGATTTTTTTCAAACTTAAAAAAAAACTGTAAAAGACAGAAAATAACGGGATCCCTGATTAAATGTAAATTATAGTAGAATTAATCATTTCTTTTATTGCTTTGGAATATGCCACCCGCCCCATGCAGGACTCTGAACTGTTAAAGTTTCCCCGCACAGAACGGCAAGGGTTGTAAAGTGAACGCGTTTTATTACTGCGCATTTAGCCTTTGTAGCCAACGGCTGAATAATATTGGCTATGTGAATAATCAATAATTTCCCCCAGCAGTTTTAAAAACAAACTGACGCCCTTGTCCAGAAAAGACAGGTACATATTCAAAGCAGTTTTGCTATAATTATGAATAATTCAAAATCTATTTAGTGAGTCTGACAAAGAAATTAAATAAACGTGTTTCACCTGAAACTAATAATTTGGTACAATAATCATAAGGAAGAATTCTAATGAAGGAAGTCTTAGGCTACTTGCTTTGTTGTTTGCCTTGAATGTTTGCCTACAATATGATTTTATTTTTCCGATATCAGTCTCAGACCTTATAAAGAAGTACGTCTGGATTAGTTTATTATTTTTAGTTTTAAAACTGATTTAACATATTTACATTATGTAGGCTAATGTTTATTTTTCAGGTCACTACTAAAATCAATACACGTTAATATTATTATGCTCATTTATATAATTTAGGTAATTTTTTTTTTTTTTTTTAAAGAAGCCACGATTAAGTTATTTCTAATCCTTACCAACCTGTGTTTCCCTGACGTCACTTCTCCCGCTAGCTTCTCTGACCCGCTTTCTTCTCCCATCTCAGTCGTTGTGTACGGCTCGTACTTCTACGGTTCTATGCCTCTAGAAGCACCAGAACCGGCTGCATTTTCCACCTCTAAAACTGGAGGAAGAATCTTCCGAGCCTTCAAATATGAGCGCCTCCATCAGGCCTGACAGCGGAGTTTTCGGACTGTCCAGTCTGAGCGGTTCTGTCGCTGAAGTCACATGGAGACGTAGCTTTGAAGCCGCGGTTAAGCTAATATATTTTTGAAACTCTAATTATCGCGTAAAATCAAGTCTGTTCGGCTCATAAATTTACACAACCACATACTTTGGCAAGATGCATTATGTCATAATACATTTACATGAAGTCAGCTTCGTGTCATGAGATCTTTAACTCTTTATTTTATCTTGCATGTGCCGAATTGCTTTAGCATTAGCTTCATGAGCTATATTTAAGGGCCTTGGAGGGAGGCGTGTCACCTCCTGTATGCACCCTGATGTATGGACACACTTATACCTAAGGGTAATTTAGAGAGACAAATTAACCTAACAGTCATATTTTTGGACTGTGGGAGGAAGCCAGAATACCCAGAGGGAACCCATGCATGCACAGGGAGAACATACAACAGTGCTACCACCTGAGCCACTGTGCAGCCCATTTAACATAATTGTTCAATGCAATGTGCAATAAGTAAAATTATTTTACAGTGAAATAATCATACAACAATCTAATGTCTCCATCACGTTGGAAGGAAAGTAAAAAGTGACGTCGTATTACATGATTGGCTGAACGTTAGCACGTTGATGTAGTGTGCAGTTTTTTGGGGGAGAACCTTATTGAACAAATAGCAAGTATACAACGCACGAACAAATGAAGTGGAAGAATTCAGATACAAACAGGGTGTTATATAAATACTATAGATGCAAAAATGTATGCATACAGATGTATAGTTAAAAATGTATCATCTTTTTTGGGTATTAAAATCCCCCAGAATAAAACCTTTTTACATCTAAAGGGAAAATCCATCAAAATACTGTTAATAACAACCTGCAACACTCTTTTTAAAGCTTATGTGTGAAAGACCAGTACCAGAAAAGGGGGATGATCCCTACTGGAGATGTTATTAACATTGATGTCTCTTTTAAATTTCACCATATAGTGCTTGGCAGGGGTAAAAATGGGCTAGTTTGTCCGATTGGCGTTGCAGCAGTGTGACCTTATTGGGAAGTGCAGGGCCGTAGTCATTGGGTGTTTCTCAATGCCAGGGCGAGGTTTCTTGGCATTGAGAAACACCGATTATTTACAATCTGTCCTGCCTCCATACTTCCTGGTTCCAGAGCCAATCACATGTAAACTCGCAAGGTTGCCAAATCTTCAACACAAACACTGCGAGAGGCTAATGTTGAGCAAACATTGCTAGCAGTAAATTTGAAAAAAATAAATAGCGGGAATAACAATATCTCAAGCTACTTTTTTCAGTTACCAACAACTTGATATTGCTGTGAAATGTATTTATCTACTTATGAACTTACTGTGTATGACTCATCTTTGCTCGTGTGATAGAAATATTTCCAGGTATGTGAATTAATTGATTAAATACATGTTAGTAAATGCATCTAGGGAATATGTCACGTGGGATACCCTCAAAGTGTTTAAACAGACATCAGTGATGAGGCCTATCACCTAGTTCCCTTTAGCTGCGATGAGAAGCGTTTGGCCAACCTTGAAAGACTAAGCATGAAGACAACATGGTCTTCACAGACAGACAGAGGAGTTTCGGTCATGAGATGGTGCGGAGGACTCAGAGCGTTACCCCTGCACAAGATCGGTTGATCAACTTAATAAACTACAAGAAAACGCCGATCAGGACTCCAGCCTCATCCTTGTTTAAAGAAGGGAGACATTTTTTCCATAACACTCTTCATCTTCTGGCGCTAACCCGTAGCTGGCAACTGGCATAAAATCGCCATGAAACTCACCAAGCAGACACTTTTGTTTTTCTACGTAAAATTGGACCACAAGATGTTATTTTTACATTTTGCACCTTTAAACTACAGATTTTAGTATCACAATGCAGCAAACTAATATTATGCATTCAGCAGGAAATAAAGTTTGTTTGTATGGGTGTCTACAGTAATAAAACAGTACAATATACCTGCTATTGTCAGCGTGAGACTTGGTGAAGTAAGTGTAAGTTACTGTTATTAACCACAGATTTGAAGGTGAGTGCTTTAAGCTTTAAGGCCTTTATCTGTGTTTGAGACTCCTTTTTTTGAAGTAAGAAAGGAATTAGTTAGATTGCCGTATCATGTTGACAGACAGTTTTTAAGAGCAGGCTCAAGACTCACCTTTTCAGCCTAGTTTTTAACTGATTATTATTCATTATTGTCTGTTCAATTGCTCTGCATGTTTTACATGATTATATTTGATCATTGTTTTATTATTTAATCTCATCACATTTATTTACTGCTTATTTTTATATTTTTATTTGTTATTTTAATCCCCGTTCCAGTGTTTCCTCTGTGGGAGCCCTCTGCCTCGGGAGCGGTGGTCGGCTGTAGCTGCCTGGGTGCTCTCCAGGTGGAGCTTGGGTGGAGGTGGGGGTCTCGGACTTGCCTCCACTGGGCGCCTCGTGTCAGTGCCTCGGCTGCTGCTGTTTATATACCGCTGCCGGTGCAGATGGCTCCTCTCATGGCGTTTCCTTGCATGGTTCATCTGCACTCGGCCCAATGTCCTTTTTTACTGTTGCTTTTAACTGTGTGTGTGTGTGTGCATGGGAGTTTGGTTGGGGGGAGGGGGTATAAAAAGCGCTTCATAAATAAAGTTTGATGATGAAGTTTGATGACAGAGTTGGCTAAAGCCTCTGCATCTTTAAAGTTTTGTGTGGTAGCAATTTGGATGCTTATGAGAAAAAAGAAACAGACACAATGATTTGTAAGCACTGTGAGGCTATGGTGACAGGCTAACTTTTAAACTTTTTACTTCTTAAACGCTAACCCTATAGAGATTCTTTAATATACAATATACATTTTACATATACATATTTATTGAAGCTTTACTTGTAAAATCACAAAATAAATTGAAAGGGTTTTTTGGGATTAAGTTCAGGTAATAATTAGTTGAAAATAAAAACCCCAGTAGATGGATTCATTAAGCATGGATTAAAGTGTAATGTATATCGTCTCTGAGCACATGAATAGTGCTCAAAGGGCACTGCTGGTTGTGTGGAGAGGGTCGGCTTACGTCTGTGAAGGGCGGTTGGCCATTCCCTGGCCACCACGTTGCTCTGGCACCATACATGTCTTTCGAAGGGATTTAAAAACAGACTTTTCTGTATCTTTTCAAAGTTGTTTTTGATCAGACGTAAAAAATGTTAACCAAGCTGCTGACAGACACTAGGGTCTGTCTAAGCATCAGACCTGGATGCTCTATTCCCAGCAGGAGAAAAACAACTGATGTTAGTTTTGTTGTCTACACCTGCTTGAATGTTTTACCCTGTGACCCCAACGCAGTTGTTTGTGCCACTCAGAGCGTGTGCGTCTGGCTGAGAGAAAAAGAGCTGAGGGGCAAATTAGATTGGGACAACATTAACTTCTCAGCGTCACCTGGTAATTGTGTCTCATTCTGTTCAATCTATCTGTCTCTTCCACTCAGTGACTCTTTGGCCACACACACATGCTCCAGTAGGCTTGACAACTACAGTATGTCCGATAAAGATCCTAACACATACGAACCGTGGACGGATTTATAAATTGGTGTGTCGTCTTTCTTGACAGATAGCAACTAAAATACACAGGAAATAGAATACACTCAAACTGCACAAGTCTTGCTCTAACTGGAGCAGTAGATGTGACTCCATCTTCAAGCGTCCTAACTAGAGATGCACCAAGATATTGACTGCGGACCAAATTCAGACGACTTTTGGCATGATCTGCACTAAACAGTGACAAGGAGGTTAGAAACTCATATATCTAATCCTAATCTAATCGCTACTAGGCAACCAGACCCAGCATACTGTTTGCTTAAACAGGACAGTGAGGTGTTTCAAATAAATTCCAAATAACACTTCAAAGAACACAGCACTTTCTTTAACATACTGAAACAGGAGGGTCATTCAAGAATGTGAGAGAATGAGACTTTTAGCAGGTAACAGGAAGGCTGAACCAGGTACAGCAAAGTTGGAATTTTACACGTTTTAGCTGTTCTTCTGGAAATCTCAGAGTTAAGTATCTGCGCTTTCAAGAATATACAAAAGGGGAACTGATGTTTTAGCAATGCTGCCCAGTAGTGTGATGTTTCAGTGTTTCTCCCATGTCTTATCACACAACATTCATTAAAAAATTGAAATAAACAAAAATTGCTTTTAGCATGTCAAAGCCTTACAATAATAATGGCTTGCATTTATATAGCGCTTTTTTGAGACCCCCAAAATGCTTTACAACTCCATTACTCATTCACTTTCACATTCACTGGAAGCAAGCTATGATTATAGCCACAGCTGGCCTGGGGCAGACTGGCAAAAGCAAGGCTGCCATATCGCGTCATCAGCCCCTCTGGCCAACACCAGTAGGTGAAGTGTTTTACCCAAGGACACAAGGACATGTAGCAGGTGGTAGCAGGAATCCAACCCCTGATTTCTGGGTTGCAGGCTGACAACTCCACCACTGAACTACAGCCACCCCAATAACAGGTAGATTGGAAATTTGCCACAAAACTCTGATTGCTGCATTTCATTTTTTTAACCTAACCCACACATACACACAAACACACACACACCATCATGCCCTAGACCCATGCAACTGCTCTTTAACTTACTGCCCCGAGGTCGAGCAGCTCCAATTAGTCGGGCGCTGGCTCTCTGCTCTCACTCCTCCAGCTCCCTCCCTCCCTACGATCGCCCCACTCTGCTGTCAGAGCTAATCGAGCTGCTACCACCTCCCACTGCTGCAGACAGGACTTGTCACTGCCGCTCGGCAAAGGTCAGAGCCTGGCAATTAAAGTTACCCACTGGGGGGGATGGAGTGTTTCAGTGGAGGGGGTGGAGGGGGCTGGAGTATGGGGACAGAGCAGGGCTGTACTAACCTCTCATCATGATAACCTACCAGATTAGCTGTAGGGAGCCGTGCGTGCGTGCTGATGAAGAGCAGCCCTCTCGCATGCTTGGAGTGATAAAGTTACATTAGGAAGCTTTTACAGGAACACTCTCCGTAGGTTGGAAGTCGGCAGAAAAATAAACACACGCGCACACACAGAAGTGAGCAAACAAACCAAAGCAGACACTTTTTGTTGTCACCACTGAGTGATGCAAACTTTCCAATATACATAAATGTGAGAGAGCAGACCCCGACTCATTCATCTGTTTAACAGTCAGTCTGCCTCTGTCCTTGTCATCCTCACATCCACACCCCCCCCCCCCCCCCCCCCCCTCGCACCCCCTTTCCCTCACCCTCCTTCTCCATCCCCTCAGCGCTCCCTCACTTCCAGCCAGACTAATCTGTGCCATCGGCCCCTCCTCTGCCATCCGTCAGAGCCCTCACATTGTTTTGACATCTAGTTAATTCTGGCCGCGATGATTTGTCAAACTCTTATTACGGCCCGCTGAAAGCCTCATTTATTGTCCTGATGTATGGTAATGATAGCCCCGCGCCACCGCCTGCCCTGAATCTTAACCAATGCACTTTTGTCCTCTCTTCTCGCCTCTTCCCTTCACTCCCACTCTGTCTCCCTCCCTTTATATTCCTGTATCTCTTTTGGGCTGCTGTCTTCTCCTCAGTGGCTTTGCTTCATTGTCTTTATTCGCTTCCTTTTTGCGCTCCTGTCTTTGTGTCTTTTTTCTGTCTTTAGCTATTGCTCGCACTTTTGATCCATTCCCTCAATGCCTCGTTTAATCCCCACTGTGATACTGAGAAGTCAGTCATCTCTACTTCTGTCTCAGTCCACCTGTCTTTCCTGTTTCGGCGTGAAAAGCTTTGATGCAGCTTGGGAGGATGTTGGAATGCAGCCAGAAGCTAAATATCACTGTCACAGGCCTTTTCTCAACATGATACGGCATGAGTTGATATGCACTCATCAGAGCCCATGGCCGCTGAAAAAAAAGTCAATAGACATTTTACTCCTGCAGCAGATCATCAAGTATCACTGATCTAGAATTACCCCTGCGGCCCTGACACAAAAACAAAACACTCCTGCTGAATAATGCAAACTGCTGCAGGATCTTAGGGGCATTAGCCGTCGATAGAGTGCAATAAAAGCTGGCGAGAAATCAATGGAGCGAGACTATACCTATTGTCCACAAAGCAAGATCCATTCCTAATGTGTCTGCTGTCGTTTAAACTGAAAGCTTGGTAGGCTATTTGCTGTGCTGATGGTTGATGTCTCTTTCTCTGATGCTTTAGCTACAAGTTAATATGTGGGAGGAGCTCTTACACACATACATTGACATTAAAAAAGTGGAATGTGGATACAGGACAATGTCTTGAGACCTGTATGGTCATTCACAAATAATCTACAAACAAGGTAGAAATTGGGTGTCATCATTAACAATTGTCTAAATGTTTCCATAATCTCTTAAGCTGCTGTCACACTGTTTTCTATTTTACTATGTATAATATGTAAGTGTATAAAATGTGTTGCATGGGTTTATAAATTAAGAAATGACGCACATTTTATTTGTGCCACTGCTGAGATGTGATGGAAGCCCAGGTTCCTTTGATAGTGGCCTTTAGTGTTAGAATACTGGGTTCTTGGTTGGTGTGGTAGTTTCTGCTTTGACGTTGATCCACAGGTTACCCACTGGAGGGCACAGTGGAGGCACTGGTGTTCACCTCAGATGGGTGGAGACCTGCAGGTGTGTGTTTGCACACCTGCAAGTCATCATCATCTACAGGAAGATAAAAGGAACTGGCAGCCAGTCTTTCAGCATCTGAATGTTAACCTAATCTGGTACACCATGCAACAGAGTTCCGGAACTCCATACCTTTGAAAAGATTTGTCCTGCTACTCACCTTCCTTGTCTCTCCTCCAGGTTTTCATGTGTTGGTCTTCCTTGCTCCAAGTATCCTCATGGCTCTGCTCAAGTCTCTCCTTGTTCAACGTCCTTGACCTGCCGTCAAGTTTCCTATTCCATCTTCATCCTCCTATTGTATGTCTGCACACTCCATTGGATCTCAAGTTGACATCCCCATCTTTAATGTGCTTCCAACCAAGGCCGCCTTAATGCACGGGCCAATCGGGGCGGTGGCCAGGGGCCTATGACGCTCAGGGGGCCTATCATTTCAGGTAAAAAAAAGAAACGTTTTATTACTTGTCAGGTTTTCTGTCAGTCATCTTATATGCTAATTTAATGCTGCTGATTGATCCAAATTACAAGTGACCTACTTCCCCCATGTGGCCTCTAAAGTTCCCATTGCACCATGAGCTCACCAATCAAACAATTTAGACAATTTCAGGGCGTGGTCATCTGGATGTAAAGAAACGTGGAAAAATGTCGGAAGAAATTTGAGAGCAGTGCTCAGAAAAGAAAAGCGATTCATGAGAAGGAGCTTCGAGAAAAAGAAATAAGAAAGAAAATGCCTAAGCTGACAGAATTCATTAAGTCAGCTAAAGAAGTTGGCCATAGTTAGCTCTCTAACACACCGGGCAGAGAGGAGGATGCAGCAGCAGCAGCACCTGTAGGCATGGAGCCGCCCGCGCAGCAGGGAACCTACCGCAGGTGAAGAGGCGCAGCCGATAAGAGCGAGACATGGGAGATTTCTACTGCAGGTTTTCGTTTTTTTCACTTTCTTCTATTCTAAATACACACTGGATATTTTAGTTATTCTGGAAATAGTCATATCACGGTGGATTATTCTTTTCAGCAAGGAAAAAACAAAGGTAAGGGAAAATTTATGACCTTGTTTTTCAAATGCTGTACGTATTTTTGGGCTTATTTTGCTGCTCATTTGCTGAAATTTGCACGTAGCGTGATGAAACGTGCAGCTTTAGAATCTGTGAGATGCTGGCTTTCATGGAAGGCAAAGTTTGCTCGGTTCTGTTCGGCAGGGTGACCGACAGGTTCGGTTGAATGTGTTCATGTAAAAATCGCAAAATAGCACAACTACTCTTTTAGTTGCTTGTTATTTTTTCTGGGTTTGGAGGTCACAAAAACTATTTGAGTCTTTAGCTGAGATTCTGGGGTTTATAATGATAGGACATGCTGAGCAATCAGTGACCACACATTCTCTCCGCCCTTCCCCCACAGTGACCCGGCGGCGGGGCTGTGGGGTGGAACAGGTTAAATGTAAATCAATAAGCACTTGCTGACACATTGGCCATATTGCTGCCCATGGTGAAGAAAGGAGTGTGCGCGCGTGTGTGTGCATGATGCACAACAACCTGTTCTCAGCTGCTTTTGTTTAGGTTTTTATTCTAAGTTATAAATCTGCACGGCTTCTTTTAACATAGACTTTATTTTTCATGTTAAATCATGCTTTTTATTCCTGTACTTTTGCTTTTTCTGCACCCTGCTGTAATGCTTTTGATGTTTTATGTAAAGCACTTTGAATTGTCCTGTAACATGAATTGTGCTATACAAATAAACTTGCCTTGGCTTCTTTAAAGAAAAGGTCCTTGCACTGACTTGTTAGCTGCTGTTCTTTGTTTCTGCTGTCATCACCATTTGATGTTTATGCAGAGGTAATGGTGGTATTCACTACTTTGGTATATGTTTTATGGTGTTCAATACAAAAATAAAATAGATATGTTGGCTTTGATAATATATTTTCAATTTTCAGCATATCTATTTATCTATGATAGATAGATAGCGTATCTATCTATACACACATATAGGAGCCGTATATAACACACACATATATAAGGGCCTGGGGGGGGGCTACTGAGCCTCTCTGCCCTGGGGCCTATCGGCTGGTTAAGGTGGCTCTGCTTCCAACGCCTACCCGTAAGCTCACCTTCTGATTCATTCATCTCAGATTTTCAGATTTCTCACCTCTCAGCTTACCTTCAGTCTCCGGATCATCAACAACCATCATCTCTCTCTTCGAAGTCTGCCTCCATACCCACAGGACGGCAGAGAGAGGGGAAAAAACAAAATAAAAACGAAAAAGGAACATCGACAAAACAAACCAAACATTGTGAACTAATAACTACACAATCACATCACACAAAAACGGATATAAATATACAACGTCACTGAAAAGCTCATGGTACCAATTATTGAAGATCTAGTAATGATAACCTCAGCCCAAGAATATATCTGAACACTGGAGACCCTACATCTATGTGTGTGTGTTAGCATGCTGGTGCATATAAGGTTTCTCCATAAGAGTGTTCGATAGCTGGTGTGAGCAGGCATCAATCCGTCTCCCAGGAATCGATGCAGACATGAAGGAGATCGGAGCCAGGACGTCCAAAGGACCCCCAGAACCCCAGGCAGACCAGCCCAGGGGGACTGCATCCCCCAAGAGAGGAGCAGAGGAGAACCCCAGGGGAACATCTAGCGGCAACGAAGCACATAGACTTGTGACGCATCTTTGTAAGATTTTCTGCTGCATTCAGACGTTGTAATTTGTCCATTTTCCTGCACCCAGAATTCGAGAGGTGACTTGGTTGAGCCAGTAGAGATGTGGGTGCATCTTAAGCAGCTTTTGACTTTTTAAATACAGCCTGTCTGGAAACTGTCAGGAAAACTTAAGCATTGCAATAAATGCAGGGAACAAGTTCTGTACTTACAGAGGATGGATGTCTGTGGTCACATTCCACTTGCTCTATGTCAGGTTGACTACTGATCACTTTCAAGAAGCTGACTCCAGAGAAGCTCAGGAAATGAAAGGATACTCAGTTTGAGGTCACACTGGAAACCATTGGAAACCATCAAAACCATAACAGAACACATCTGTTTGATATTTTCTATCTGCGTACTGTTGTATCTTACCTTTCAGATGATTGGATAAGAACAATTCAAGTTTTATTAAGGTTTTGGCCTTTCTTGTGTTTTTCTGTTATGTGATCCCCTAATGTAGGTTATTTATTAGACAGATGGAAAGCCCTGTCCCCATTATAATATACGTTGTACACATCCAAGCAGTATTTTGTTGAGGTAAAACTAAATGATAATAATCAAAAAAAAACTTTCCAAACTTATTCCAAAAGATTTTTTTGAAACTCTGTTTTTAGTGTATCTCTGTAAAATAGACCGAAATAAATTTTTAGAAACAATGATGTAGTTGCGGACTTTACTTTTGCCTACAACAGATTTCTGCAGTAGTTGGTAGAACTGTTGCCTTGCAGGAAGAAGGCTTGGGTTTGAATCCCGGCCTGGGGTTTTTCTGCATATTATGCCCATATTAACCTTGACCAGAGGGTTTAAAAAAACATTCTTTACATACCATATCTGCTTCTGGCGTGGCCTGGTGACAACAAATTGGTCGGGGGTTCCCCGGGTTTTTCTGTCCCTCATGTTTTTTATGTGCCCACTACTAGAAGCATGCTGCTTGAGGTCAGTCAGTCCACCATGGGCTATGGAAAAAGTGTGCCACTTTTTCCAGCCAGGTGTTTCCCTTTTCCCATTCCTCTCTGTATTTTTGCAGCTTTTTTTTCCGGAGGAGTACATTGCTGGTCGAACGTGTACTATTGTCCGAGACCTGTAAAGCAGTGTCGGCGTCTGTGTCACTGTCGCCCATGCTGCTTTGTAATGGTCGTCTGTTGTCTTCCGGTATCTTCTTCACAAGCAACCGTACCTCGACCAATGAGATAAACGGGATTCTGTATTATCATACTAAGTGAAAGTGTGCTGTCAGCTCATTGGTCACAGAGCAGGAGAGGGCCTGGTAATAAGTTTACTTTATGTTTTCATACAAAGCGTTTTTTCCATCAATATTTCACAGACTACTTTTGATTCTCACGGTAATACGGGACAAAGTGCATCCCTTTTCAGCTCAATACAGGATGCGTACTTTTGTTTCTAAATACGGGACGATTCAGTTTTTCAAGGAACGGTTGGCAACCCAAGTGCCTACTTAATTTTCCAGTGTGTGTTGAAACGCAGAAAACACTAGGAAGAACCAATTAAGGTTAAAGTAGAGATTCGGCATACTACTTTGTTTGCATTTTAAAAGCGTCCCATATAACAGGCCTGTAGCGCTCCATTCCTGGGCCCAATTCAGTCGAAGGTTCATAGAACAAGGGTCCTGTACGGTTAGGGCGGAGCTACTGGTGTCACACAACAGAGTCTTTTGATTGGGAGACAGAAAAACGTCACTGCTTGCATCAAGCACGAGACATGAACACCAGAGTGATTTCATCTCACCTCATTGTCCACGGATTGTGTTTCTCTTCACCAAACGGAGCCTAAACACTGCGGTAAGGTTTGTATAAAGAAAGAACCGAAAACCAACAAGGCAAGCACGAGCTGATGTCATGACTCCATTGTTGTTATGGTTTATTGCATCATGTTTGTCATCACACTAGTATGACGCCAGGGTACGCTTTTAGTTTGAACCCCGCCTGCCCAGTGAGAGTCCAACTGTCGGTGGAAACGTTCTCCTGAATACACCGAACCATAAAATAGCATACCTACCAGGACCTACCTGCATCTTCCACTCAGTGGAAACGAGGCATAACACATTAATATTTTCAAACCAGTAATCAGATTAAAGT
This sequence comes from Valencia hispanica, assembly GCA_963556495.2. Classification (NCBI taxonomy): domain Eukaryota; kingdom Metazoa; phylum Chordata; class Actinopteri; order Cyprinodontiformes; family Valenciidae; genus Valencia; species Valencia hispanica. The sequence continues at coordinate 12,344,473 of OY747704.1, forward strand.
AATTTATCCAAGTTACTGTCCGTTACTATTTTTGTCATTGTCCTTAGTAAGTGGTCCTAGGTGAGTAGCGTTACGTATCCAGCAAGTCACGTTTTCAGCATGAAGACAACTCACGTGTATTTCATACCAAGCAGCCAGCAACAAACGTAAACAACAATGGAGGGAGGAGAGAGATGCCCATTTTCTAACTAGAAATACTGTCATTATTTTGAGTTTGTGTCAGCTAAATATGACAATATTAAGGGTTGTTGTAAATTCTGTGGTGGTGACAAAGTCTTATCTAGGTTCAAAAACACTACATCAAATCTGAATAAACATTTGGAGTCGCAGCAGAACACAGTCAAACTTGCAGAGAAAGTCACACAAGGTAGAGTGAAGCAGAGAGCTGCAGCTGTTTGCAGGAGGTCTCCCACCACTCACACAACACTCCACTGTTTTACTCATAATATGTCATTAACATTAGATCAGTTTTGGATAAGTAACCAAACTAGACATTAGAGCTTGCATGTGGTGTTTTACACTGTTTTGTTTTAAAAACCAATCCTTGCTATTTTAATGCTGTGAACAATGTCTTCAGTGTTTATAAAACATGTTAAAAAGATTTTATTAGTAATATTTATAAACAATGTAGATTATGCACGTTAAGTGTTGCCATTGCAGAGTTAACAAGGCAAGGCAAGGCAATTTTATTTGTATAGCACACTTACAACAACAGGGTAATTCAAGGTGCTTTACGGGATTTGTTGATTAAAAAACTAAACAAACAAACAGAATATAACAATGGTAATTAAAAGTAAAAGTAGCAAATTAGCATGAAAGTCACATTACACATGATGCACAATAAAGCAAGAGAAAGATCAATAAAGCAAGAGAGCATGAACACATTTCATACGTATGACATCAATCATTTACTCGAAGGCAATTCTAAACAGATGGGTTTTTAGTCTCGATTTAAAGCAGTTCAGAGTTTCAGCAGCTCTGCACTCGTCAGGAAGTCTGTTTCAGATAAGGGGAGCATAGAAACTGAAAGCTGCTTCTCCATGTTTAGTTCTGAGTCTAGGGATGTTTACTAGGCTAGAGTTGGAGGACCTGAGTGGTCTTGGTGGTTGGTACGGTGACAACAGGTCTTCAACATATTTTGGTGCTAAGCCATGTAATGATTATAAACTAGTAGGAGTGTTTTGAAGTCTATTCTCTGAGCTACAGGGAGCCAGTGTAAGGACTTTAGAACTGGGGTGATGTGCTCTACTTTCCTGATTCTTGTGAATACGCAAACAGCAGCATTCTGGATCAGCCGCAGCTGTCTGATTGACTTTTTAGGCAGACCCATGAGGACGCTGTTGCTGTAATCAATCCGACTAAAGATAAACGCATTGATGAGTTTTTCCAGGTCCTGTTGCAACATCAGTCCTTTAATCCTAGAAATGTTCTTCAGGTGATAGAAGGCTGACCTTGTTTTTGCCTTTATGTGACCCTGGATGTTCAGGTCTGAGTCCATAACTACACCTAGGTTTCATGCCTGATCAATAGTTCCTAGCTGTATTAATTAAAGCTGGGTACTGACTCTTGATTATTCCTCTTTGGGTCTAAAAATAATTACTTCAGTTTTGTTTCTATTCAGCTGGAGAAAGTTATGGCACATCCACCCACTTATTTGGTCGATGCATTCATTTAGGGTTTAAATGGGTTCAGAGTCACCTGGTGACATTGTGATGTAAAGCTGAGTATCATCCGCATAGTTATGGTGGCTAATCTTATTGGTTTCTATAATTTTGCCTAGTGGGAGCATGTCGATATTAAATAAGAGGGGCCCTAAGATGGAGCCCTGGGGCACCCCACATGTGATTTCTGTTCGTTCTGATAAAAAGTTTCCTATTGAAACAAAGAAGTCCCTGTTCTTTAGGTAAGACTCAAACCAGCCAAGTACTGTACCAGAGAGTCCGAACCAGCAGTTAACAGTTAAATATGTCTGTCATTTTTTAAATGAAAAATAATTTATATAGTAAATTAAAGACTATCATGATTTTATTTTGTATTCAAGAAAGGACGTTTTTTTTATCTTTTATGAAAAAATGTGTTCTTTCAGAAATTAGTTTATAAGTTCAACTTAAAATGTCAACATTAACCCAAATCTTTTCAAATAGAGTGGACAGATATGTAAACATTCCCTTTAAGTAAAAATTGCTAGATGTGTTTCACTCTTAAAGCTGCTCTCAGAAGCTTTTTTGCCTGTGTTGCTTAAACAGTAGAAGCATGTGTATTAGCAGGAGAATTTTCAGCTGTGAGTTTATACATATTTTGCGTTCAGCAGCTGCACAGTGAATGTGTGATTGATCCTGTTTATTGCAATAAGAATCCATGGTGCAACAGTGTGGCTCAGTGGTGTGCGCTGATATTTATTGCACAACAACTGAACTCTGTGACTCAGAGGGATAAACCTTGAGACCCTGAAAACAAATATGGCTTAATAACAGCAGGAATGCATTGCTGGAGAGTCTGAAACTCAAAAAAACTATCATTACACAAGTCATGTGACCATACATCAGAGAGATGAAGCCATGGAGTCATGCAGCTTCCACATGTGATTTATTTGTGATGGGAACGTCTTCTGACATATTTGTGTCTCACTGGACTCTTCATCGGGAATGGAACATTTCTGAGGCTGCCGTCCTCTGGCTTAAAAAAAAAAATCCAACTATGATCGTAAAGGTTCCTGTCAAGACCATTTTAGAATGAAGGATTTAATTCACATTTACTGAAAGTAGCTATAAAACATGTCAGATTTAGGCCCTCTCATTCCAGCCTTTCCCTCCATCACCTTTTTTCTATGCAGGACACCCCCCTGTGTTGTTACCCCACCCTGTTACCCCCCCCTGTGCTGGCACCCAGGGGGCTTTAAATACTTTATAAGCTTGTAACATTACCTTAATGTCTCCAAACATTTCATTCAAATGGAGGCTAATGAGGAGTGAAGGCAGGGTGTGCAGCAACAGCAAACACATGTGGCTTCAGTAGGCCCACGCACATGTGTTTGTATGCATACATGTCACTCCTGAAGTGTGTGTGTGTGTGTGTATATGTGTATATATATATATATATATATATATATATATATATATATATATATATATATATATATATATATATATATATATATATATATATATATATATATATATATATGTGTGTGTGTGTGTGTGTGTGTGTGTGTGTGTGTCCAGGGAGTTGGAGTTGGGAAAGCTGGTTGATGTTAATGGCACCTGACAAACTGAGGAAAACAAGTAACAAGTAAATTGAGATTGTATCGACATGCAGACATACCAGCGACCCACAATTCTCAGCACACACTTTCCCACACAAACCACAAACTAAGCCGCTTTTTATTTTCTCGTCTTCTCCTTTCTTTTCTCTGTGTCGCCACTGAAGGACATGTAGTGAGTGAGGTCAGGTTTTAGCAGTGTTATCGGATGACTATGTGTGTGTTTAAGTGCGTGTGTGTTTGCTGGTGTCAAGCCATCCATCAGCCAGCTGTCTGCCAGGACTCTCCATTTGGCCTTGGACCTGAGTGATGGCTGCACCAGTCCTCCGCCCACCACACCTCATGCCCATGCATTATACACAGACACACACACACACACACACACACACACACACACACGCTCACGCACGCACACCTGGGGGCTGCAGAATGAATGCGACCCATACTATAATTCATATGTCTGACACTGTCTGTCTCAGCACACGCACTCACACTCAGATCTCTTCACCCGGCACTCTGTGGAGCTGCAGTTTGATGTGACTGCACTCTCCTGGTGACTTCATTAAAGAATATGTATAGGGCCATTAGGTAACCGGAGGTCACCTTTAGTGTCTCAGCTCCTCAAACACTGTTCCGTTTTCTTCCTGCACATAAAATCCAATCATTCCTCTTTTTTCTGTCTCTACAACTCATTCCTCTCTAATTCATCCATCAGCCTGTGCCTCTGCTCTCCTTGACCTAATTAGAGAGTAGACACCTGATCTTTTACCTCCCAAATGGTGTCACCTGCAGACTAGTTTATCACATCACCTCCACTGTTCTCTTTCTTTTTCCTCTCTGTCTATCACTCTCTTAGACTCTCGCTTCTTCCTCTTTTCCACATCATACTCCCCACCCCTCCCATCTGTCCTTTTATCATCTTGCACTCTGCAATCCCCCGTTCCCTCGCCTTCCTGTCCTCCTCCTCCTGCATGTCTGCATCAGCTACTCTCCACTCCTCGGCTCCTTATTGCTCTATCAATCTCTGTGGCAGATGATCGATATCGGCTAGGCGGCCGCTTTTCTTCCCTCCCTTCTCCGCCCCGCTGCTCTCAGTTTCGAGCTCATCGCCTCTCCTGCAGCAGGATTCCTTTTTAGTGGGCTGCTGACCGCTTCCACCACAATTTTACTGCCTGCTCCACTTAAGCTGTTATCAACAGTAAACGCCTGCTTCTGCTTTATTCCCCGTTTGCTTGTTTTTCTTTGCTAAAATGTAGGATTCAATTGTATTCCACAGTGTTATTTTTAATTAATCAGCTGGTATACATTTATATTCAAAGTAAAATATTGTTTTAGATCAATCTGTTTTTTCAAATCTGATAGTCCAATAACTAAATAAAACAAGCAGTCTGGGTTTGGCAGAATTTTATTCTGTCTCTGTCACAAACTTCAATGTATTTTATTGGTATTTCATGTTTTTCTGATGAGGGATACAAATTCTAAACGCTGATATTCACATACTCTACCAAATACTAACAAACAAGCAAGCAAACAAACAATAAAAAACTATGTTCAGTGATTCAAAGTCATGATTGGGTTACAGGATCAGAGTTAAGATATTAATCTTCCATTCTTCCATTCCATTCATGCTAATTGTATGAAAACGTGACCTCCAAAATCAAAGATTTATTGATTATTTTGATAACTTCATCCTATGGAGGAAACAAAAGAGAAATGTTTTATTTAGTAAGTCCTTATTTCAGAGTTTAGACCTAAGATTGAATTTTGGACTGCAATTTTTGCATGATTTGTTTGTTATTACTATTAAAAACAGTTACCAGAATTTTCACTATAAATCCCCAAAAAAACATGTAATTACTCTTATAGCAACACCTAGTGTCACAGTGATCTGGTGAAATGAATGGGCTCTTCTGGGTTTGTTCTAATCATTTCTTGCTGAAATGAAATGTGAATTCAAATCTGGACAGACATACACACGGTGCTGTGAAGAAGTATTTGGCCCCTTACAGATATACAGTTTTTATTATTTTTTGTCTCAAATAATGTTTTAGAAATTATTATTTTAATAATACATTAAAATACACTCTTCTTTGCAGAATTGCTTTAATTTAGCCACACTGGAGAAATTTGGATCATGAATGCGCCTAAGGTATAGCCACAACATCTAAAAGGGATTTTATTCCTGACTTTGATCAGGCTGCTCCAAAATCTGTTTTGAGTCGTTTGGAGATGGATTTCTTGGTGTGCTTTGGATCATTGTCCTGGTCCCCAGTTGGTTGAGGTTCCGATAGTGGAAAGGCACCACGTTTCTCTTCTGTTCACAATATATGTCCTAAATTGTGGATCAGGGATAATAAAGATGTTTTTTTTCGCAAATGTAAGATGGATCTTTGAGCACTTTTTGGTAAGCAGTAGTTTTGACATAGGATCTCTCCTATACATGCCATTTTTGCTTAGTCTGTTATGACTGAATCATAAACTCTGACCTTAGCTTTAAATAAACTGTTGGGTTCTTTCATGACCTCCTGAATGAGTTGTCAGTGTAGTCTTGTAGTAGTTCTGGTAGGCTAGGCACTTCTGGTAAGGTTCACCACTGTTCCATGTTATCTCCATATATAGATAATGGCTCTCACTGTCAGTCCTAAAGTCTGATACGTTTATTTTACAACAGTATTTAACGTTAGCCTTTCTATCCATTATCTATTAGATGCATGTCATTTCTGACAATCCTACTTTGGCTTGCTATCGTTAGCCTGCTATCATTCATTCTTTTTACTTAGCTTACTGACGCTGGTTATCTTAGGTTTGCATTTCTTCAACTGGAACTCTTCATATCGGTTATTTGATAAATAAATAAATACATACTACAAGCGCTGTTTCTCGGGTGCGCCCCCTCACCCCAGAGGTACACTTACCCCCCGGTCGCCGGTAGGAGCTACGGTTACGCAACTAGCACCGATAGGAGATACGGTTGGCCTGCTTCCAGTGTTCTATATTATAGTAGAGGTTTTATCCAATCATATTTCAGCTAGCTAGTGTCAGGTTGTATGAAATCTGCCTGAGGCTTTCAGAATCAACAGAGCAGGCTCCTGTGTGCTGTACGTGAATGGACACAGTGAGTTGCGATAGCCAATCAGCTCTCGAGTCGGTGACACCAAGACCAGCTAGAAGGTCTTATTGTTAGGAGTCTGGGGTGTTTGTTTCTGTCTCGAGTTGAGGACCAGTCCTTCAAACTTGAGGGCGGAGCTGTGTCTGGCAGCTTATTGTACCTCATTGAGGCTCATCACTGGGTGTATAAAGGAATCTGGCTGTCAGATCTTCTTTGCCAGAGTGTTGCATCTCCATGGAAACCCATAGCCCACCATGTCTCTTAGTAACTTCCTAATTAAAAGTATTTCTTGTGACGTACAGTGTGTGAATGTGAGGGTGAATGACTGAATGTAGTGTGAATCACTTTGAGGTCCTCAGGGACTAAATAATGCGCTATACAAGTACAGGCCATTTACCATTTATTTGAGTTAATCCTTCCTGTGCTCCTTCCAAGGTTCCTCCGAGACCCCGCTGTGTTTCCAGCCATCTACCTGTGATCCATTCTCCAGCTTCTCCATAAGCTCTGGTTTTCCTTCCATGTCTGACAGTTCCCTGGCTCCTGGCTCACCCGTGTTGTCGCTCTAGCGTGAAGTTCTGCCTGTCTGCCCTGAGTACTCAGTCCTGACTCTCAGGATCCCTCATCACCTCCCAGAACTTCCTTGGAAGATCTCACAGATGTCCCGCACTTCTAGCTTCTCCTCCTTGGCATCATCACCACCTGTTGACAGTTAGCCTGAGTACAATCAAACAATTCTCATTTATCAAGGACAACTACTCACCTTCATTCTTCCCATTCTGCAGTTCTTCTCATCTCCATTCCTCCGTGCAGAGTTCCTGGTTCCTACAATCTACTTACATTTGTTACAATAAACTTTTTTATTATATTTCAACTGGTCTCCCTCATGGTGTTCTGCATTTGGGTCACAAAGCTAACTTAAACATGACACTCTGAACTAAACACAGAGATTCGTCAGCTACCTGTGCTTTTTGTTTGTTTTGTTTTTTTAACCCATAATGGCTGAAGGAGTAGGGATACATTCAATTGCAGAAATACTTGCCGGGCCATTTTCAAGACGTACCATTCAAGAAACAAAACCGGAGAGACACGACTTTCAGCATTAGCCTCCATGTCCATAGAAAAGGACTTACTGGTACACCTGTAGCGCACAGATAAACTGTACAACTGAGCCATTGAGGCCTTCTTGAGAAAAGAAGGAAGGATGTATTTTGTTTTCAAATAAGCAGGCGATATGGAGAGCATCCATGTTGGTGAGTGCAAAAATTCTCTTTGTATTTTTAATGTGTTTTTGTCATTTTTATTTCGTCAGTAATCAATCAATGGTGATGAAATAAAATGGCAAAAATGCTACAAATGAAAAAATAAATTTTGATCCACTGCAATATATAATGTAAATAACGTGGTGCGGTCAGCTGCGGTCACAGGTTCAATTGTTTTGCTGTTGCATTTTCTCCAACACAAATGCAAATACTGTTTGGTTGACTTTTTTTTACATTTTCCTTGAATTGTTGGTTTTCTTATCGCCTCATTGATGTCTTATATGAAATGGCGGCAATGCACATTTTATTGGACAAACCTGTTTAAGCTTACATATGTAGAATTATTAAAACTTTGTTAACCAATATTTTAAAATAGTCTTTTATTTTTGAGATTTGACAGTATCTGTGATCTTAGTCACCTACTCCTAAATCTAAATCAGTGTGGCTTGACCAGCCTGTGCTGTAACGTGTATGTGTGATTCTGTATGGGTTCTCAAGCTGTGGTGCTGTATTGACGGTATTGGTGGGTGTAAGAGTTTAGGATGGACTAAGTAGGAAATCACTGAATTTCTATGAATAGGGCAATTGTTAATAAAATTACAAATCTTCTTTAAAATTACCAAGTTGGGGCACCATCCTGGAATCCAGGAAATAATACTAATAGCCAAACAATTCAGTCTGAGTTATTGTTTATGTGGTTGTTCTATATCCTGTTGGTGCTTAGTGATTTGTCTAGATTGACTGTAAATACAGCACTGGCGTTCTTCGAACCGGACATGAACAGGACTACACATGCATATGAAATAACACACACACACAAAACTAAACCACTAAGTAAAAGAAGGATAAATAATACAACTAATTACCACAATTAGAAATGGTATAAATGCACCAATATGCAGAGAAGTCGAAACAATGACCAGTAAACTAATAGTGATGTCACAGTCCAGTTTGAATATGCAGGCTTAAAGACCAAGGTTAGCATTAAAGAGTTTTGGAAGTGAGGCTAAATTAGTTTTAAACTAATTACGATTAGTTTAAGACTAATTAGCACAATTTGGTTTGTGTTCAAACAAACAATTCCCAATGCAAAGCAGAAGTGAAGACAAAACATTATCTGGAGGAAGTAATATTTCATTAGATAATTTGCTGAATTAGAAATCAATAACTTTTTGGAAAATTTATTTGATTTTATGGATCAGTCACACCAGTGATGGATCTATATTTACTATTTTGGGATAGGCTACTGAGAGGAGTTAGTACTAATGACTTATAAAACTAGTTTTTGGCGTTTAAACTGTCTATTTTAAAGCTGATTTGTATATTGAATACTGTAAATAACAATCCTAATTGTTTAGGAACACCAGCAGTCTGTTGAGGCAGACTGCGCAAAAAAGATAAACATTTATCCGCACTAGCGCATGGAGCTATTTTTAGCATGTAGCGCAGGCTAATGATCACTCTGTGTAGGGGGTTAGGGATACATTTTATTTACCTCGGAATTCGGAACTGGGAATGATGTCACACCCGAGTTGCGAGCGTTCCAGTCAACAAAGTTGAAGAAGTCGGGAGTTCAACATGGTGATGCCCAAGAAAGCAGCAATTGTTTGTAGTAGATCGTACAAACATTGTGTTGTTGTACGCTTTACATTCCAGATGCAAATATCCCTTTCGGTTTGTTCAGTGAGGAGTTGCATGGACTACATGTAACATTGATTTTAAATGCACTTTTACAAGTGTGTTGTGTAAAAAAAAGCAAGTTTACAACACAACTTACTGTTGTTGACGAGCTGAGTGGCCATTTTGAAATCAAATGTCGGCGCAAAAAACAATCTCCGACTTTCCGAGTGGGAAGTCTGACTTCGGGGGGGCGTTCCAGTTGTTTTTTCCCACTCGGAAGTTGGAGTTTCTGAGTTCCGAGTACAAATAGAACGCACCATTAACACCAGAGAACAAAGGAAGACTCAGATGGGACGGAAAAAATTGCTCTTTCAATCGGTCAATAAACCTTTTTAAAAAAAACACTGTTTATACCACTGGCCGAACGGCCTGCCCGTACCCAAACAATAGCAAAATGAAATCTTACAAATTAGGGATGTGTCGGTCGAGAAGGAAACGGCTCTTAGAGCTGGCTCTTTGAAGTGACCGATCGGAGCCCGCTCCTTGTTGGGAGCCGAACCCAACTGCTTTTTCTTTTTGTTCAAGCTGCACTTGATTGGTCAACTCCACAATGTGTGTTGAGCATCGTCTGTGTGACTGCATGGAGCAGGAGGGGGACGGGAGAGGAAAGAAAGGGAGGAGGGTACAGACACAGATAATGCTACAAACAGAGAGAAACGGGAGGGAGAGGAGAAAAAAAGCACCACATTATATTGACAATTCAGCACTAAATCAGCACTAAAGAGGGAAATCAGCTGTGGTTAGCTGATTGACTAGCAGTAGCTGAGTGACTAGCAGTGGTTGCGGCTAGCAGCTAGGCCTCGTGGATGTGTGGCTAATGACAGTTGCAGCTAGCCTACATTAGCGCAAAGCATAGGGTTGTCCTCTCAGCTCTGCTCAGCAGCTTTGGCAAAACACATTTTTCTCTCACAGCAGGGCCTCAGTCACAAATAGAGGCTGTCTCTCCCTTTGGTGGAAATTTGGTGGAATTTTTTACCCTTTGGTGGAATCTGTATTTTAAAGATTTATTTTGCAGAGTTTGAACAGTGTCAAGTTCAAGACTTATTCCATCTGCCTGAATACAGTTAACTAATCCACAATCACCAGACTGTACTATTATTTTTGTATCCAAGGAGCTTCTCCCAGAAGCTCGCTCCAACCCTCACCAGCGAAGGATGGATGTTGTGCGCTGGTCTCCCCAATGTTCCCGGTCTGATCATGGTGACAAAAGAGGCCAGAGTGAGGGCAGAGTATAGGCTATATCGGGGTGATGAAGTCACATTCACCCGGTGAAGTTCTTCCTGTTCCTGTTAAAAATGTAGGTTGGTTTAATGCAGTGCATTGTGGGATTAATAGTCCTTACAGCCAGAGGTCTGTCTCTGTAGTCCAGTTCCATGATACAGTAGCCCAACATAACCTACTGCCACATTGCTTCGTATCAGGCCCTGTATGTTGGTGCATCACTAATCATATGTTAAATGGTCTTAAAGAGTAATAATAAAACATCTTGCATTTAAGGTAAATATTTTGTGTGGAAAAGCCTTAACTAAACTATTGACTCTGTGTTATAGGAAACCCAATCTTTTAGGTTAATGTAGAGGGGCTATTGCTGGCTGTATACATTTTGATTTCTGTGCATTTATTCTACACATAAGCAAGAATTTACCAGCACAACTCAGGAATATTCATTCAATATATCTGTTATCAAGATTTTTGCAAGGAAGCAAAGATTTGATGGACAGCCGCTCACTGGGGATGGAAGTGTTATTTAAACAGTTTTAATATGTAGATGGTAAGATGCCCTCAGTGGCTGCTGAATAGCCTCCTGACCTTCTGAAATGGGCAGCAACACATGACTTCCATGCCAAAGCATCAGTCAGACAGGCTGCACTCCCAGCCATTCCAATTACAGACATTAGCAAGCAGTGAGCAGCAGCTGATTTGACAAGCTAAGATGATGCCCATTCATATCCACCCTGCTTCAGTGGCCCAGGGTAAATATTTCCCCAAGTTCAGTATAAATAGAAAGACAATATTTGAACAGCTGAGAGTAGAGACAGACTGGGTGAGGAAGAAAGAGTCAGAGAGGAACTGGAGAGGAGATCTTAATCCTTTATGTATACATGCAATACATATTCATAAAGTGGCTGCTCCTTAAGGTGAAACCCGAGATGTGCTGCAGGAGAACAACGTGTAATCAGATACAACCCAATTTTGTGGAACAAATGACAACTGTTGTTGAAGCTGGATTTCTGGTGTTTTGATTGAAGGAAACTTGGGGATATTAGGTTTAGTAAAAAAGCAGAGAGTGGTTGAACTAAACGTTTTTCTTTTATTATTACTGGACTTTTCACTGGACTTCACAGTAGATAGGGAAAAAATCTGAATATATCAATCAATATCTGAAGATTTTGAAAAGGATAATTTAATTTCGGTGACTTTCTGGGTGAAATATCAGTATGCAGCTGGAGTATGAGAAAAACAGGAACTTAACACTCTTCTGTAACAACAGCTTAATGTATCCGATCTTTCTTGTCCATTGGGTCTCAGTTAAGGAAACATGAGCTTGATGGGAACGTTTTGAAAACAAAACTCCTATCCTCATACTAGTACTAAATGAAAAATACCCACAAGTCAGGACTTTTTTTGTAAAAATACAAGATGACAGTGATAGAACTACGTTTTATCTAGCCAGACAGTAACATAACAAGAGGTATTTTTTCAAGGGAAATGTCAGAATATCTGAGATGAAGTTCTGCTGAAAAGTTTTAAGCATCTCGTATGTAATCTGTGGTAAATTGTCTCTTCATTTGGGATAAATCCAAATTAGTTTAGAGGATGAAGGTAACAACTAATCTGAAAGGGGCCATGAGCAAAATATGTTTTAAAACAGTTACCATAGACAAGTTAGGCCGATTAATAATAAATAAAACAGAGTTCACTTAATTACCACTTAAGTACCACTTTTACGTAAAGTAAGACAGGAGTCTGACTGGAAACGTTTGATGTCAACTCAGCATCTGTTTCATATAGGAAGATGATTGGTGGCTCACCGTCTTCAACTTCCACTTACTGTGTCAATAATCATCGGTTGTCTAAAGGGTCGTAAAGTAACATTTTTTAAAATAGAGACCGGGACAGTAAGGGAACAACATATAGAACAATCAACCACTTAAACTTCCCCATAAGAATTAGTTCTGACAGTTTTAAGTCCTTTAGTAAAATTATTTAATAAAACTGGGGCAGAATATTTAAAATAATTTTTTTCCTAGTTCTGAATGTCTTGAGAAATCCGACCGTACTGAGATTTGCACATATAAGAACTTAACACATGTAGAGATTTGCATTAAATAATCTGCCATGACCTCTTTGAGACTGTAGTTGTGTTAATGATGGTGGAAGTGCGCTTTGGTCTTAACCCCCTTTCAGACTAGCGATAAGCTTTTGTCTCCATGCTGCTGCATTGGATGGGAGAGGCGTAGGGCAGAAAAACAGATATCAGCCAGCTCTTCTAGAATTTATTCGGATATATCCCTCTTTTCCCCAGCATGATTTTTAGAGAAACAGTCAGTTAGAAGAAATGATCATTGTTCCCATGAGATTACCATTGATTCTGCTAATCACTTCATTTGCCCCCTTATTAATGATCCTTGTGGTCTTCTTGTCACTAAAGACCTTGATCGATCTACATTTGGGTGGTGGAATCTTGAAGATGAAACACACCTAATGAAAACAAAGACACAGATGTTTGCACACATGCACAGAAAAACCAAATTCTTTGCTAACAGACAGGTGTCAGTAGAAAAAAAGAGAGATAGAGATGTTAGATGGTTGTTAGGTTCCCCAGGACTCCATGAAAATGCTTCATTTATGCTTCAGTGACCCACAAACGGACACACAACCACTGACCCACACATGTTTTTTCTATGTTTTGTCATTTCTATCAGAATCTTTTTGCATAAATTAATCACCTTTATTTGGACAAAATTAGTCAACTTTATCCTGATAAGTTAGAAACTGGATTTCTAAAGCTTTCATTCCAATACATATGCACTTTATAGAACAGGGGAACATCAAAAACAGCACACATACTTCAAAGATGCAACAACGCTTGATATTGCACGAAATCTGAATCCTTTCCTTACAATAAAAGTGACGTATTATGTATTTTTAGACATGCAATCAAACATAACAAGATAGAAATCGTGGTGACAGCAGCTTAAAAATTGATAACCTTGCACCAAACGTTGTTGTATACATTTTATTCTAAGACGGCAGGATCCTGCTTTGCAGCGCATCACACTGACTGACTATCTATTCAAAACCTCTGTCTTTTTCTTCAAAATGAAGCAACTCTGAAAGCTGTTCACTGTAAGCTCTTTATAAAACCTCACTTCAATCTAAATGAGCCTTTAACGGGATCCTAAAATTCAAAACGGCATTTACCCTTTGAATATAGGCAGCTCAGGGTGTCCCATGTACCATACCATAAAGTCTGTTCCATATCCGACCTGCTTTCTAATGCAAATTTGGAATTTTGTAACAGCCGCAGAGAAACGGTTTGAAACAGTCTGAGCAAAGCTCTGATAATAGATCACAGAAGCTGTAGCCCCCTTAGCCCCTTTAAATTCATGCAATCTTTGCTATAAATGTTTTAAAAACGCATACCCAAATTAAAATATTTTGAGACATGGCTGGGGTCTCTTTGGAAAGAGAACACTCTGACATTTTCTCACAGTTTTAGAGGAAACTTCGAAGTGCTATAATTACCAAGTAGCCTAATATGATTTTGAATACACTGGAAATAATGGAATTTTATTTCAACCTATTAATTTTCTAAAAATATATGCTCTAAAAGCGGCTTTAGAATGGAGTGGTGACCTGAAACACAGTGTGGGTCTAAAGCCTAAACTATTACCTTCATCCACAATAAATTTGATAACAATAACCCCAAAAATTATATTTTGCACATATTTTTCTAACTAAAGGTCGAATGGTGCCAAAAGTGTGCACCCATCACTGTTCCCCTCTAGTTAAAAAAAAGAAGGTCAGAATCATTACTCTCACTTCTCTAACAACGCTCAATGGCTTCCTCTATGTTGTATTTTGTATTAGAAGTGTGTTTTTACACGTTGCCAAAAACATCTCTTACTAGTGCGTAACTGTGCGCAATTCTGTCACATCTGTGTTTGGATAAGCGCTTTTACACTGGACATTTACATGTCCAGTGAGAAATTCCACCCTGTCATGTGAGATATCTGCGTTTACAGCATTCTATTGGCTAGACAATCCTGTGCCACGATTGGTTGGAATTACACACGGAAGAATGACAAACTGACTTTCCACCCATCAGCTATTGGTGGAAGATGTACTAAAGTAGAAGTTGTGAACCATCCCCTATTGGATCAAGTAAGCTGTCAATGGAAAACTAACCTTTCTAGCCATGCGCAATGTTATTTGTAGGCTTTTGTTAGCATATTAGCGGACATGATGACAATGGAAAGGGGAAGCAGAAGAATACAGTACAGAAAATACAGTTGGTGGATGTAGCCTTTTTTATGGACCTGAGACTTGTCATGGATTATTTCATATGGAGGATTTTGGCAAAAGCACGTGCTGTATCTACAGTTATAATTGTATCCTCGATCGGCATATATTATTGGAATCTCAAGACTCTTAGGGTTCCAATATGATCTGTTAAATTTCATAAAAGTTGGTCGAGAAGATCGTTGAAAGATCGTCCTGCCCGTGGGACACAGGAACGTTAACGGGCAACTTAGACACACCTCTTTAAGTTTTCATGTCTCAACTCACTTCAATGTTGACAATATATAAACGTTGGTGGCGGCAATGCAGCACATCGTTGTGTACCAGTCGCACAACAACGCCAGCCCGAGCTACCGCTAACGTCCTTGTTGGACGTGACGAGAGCAAAATAACAAAGAAGAATGTTGGAGCACACATGTAATGTTCCAGGATGTAGAAAGAGTTTCTAGCTTCAGGCAGCATCATATAGCCATCGGGGTAAATGGGCCAATCAACACGCAGCTCATTTAATATTCAGGTCCTGGCCGAGTGGGCGGGGAAAACCAGTCTTTCCATTGTAAGCTATATAGAGGTTGAAAGAAGTTTCCAATTGTCAAAAAATATTTTTCAATGAATAATATTTTGATGAGGCTTTAAGTTCAACTGATGTATTGTCCTATCTTTCTTATGATCAGGCTTTTTTCTCCATCAGCTAGTTCCACTGCTGGCGAGCATCCACCACCACACCAATGTGTGGAGCTGTTGTTGAACAAGAACCCAGTTTTTTCTTAGCGTATTGTCTGTCATACTCCTGGTCTTTATTTTATTGTTACATGTCAGGTGCTGAATGTAGGTCAGTGAATCATATCAACCTTTTTAGGTTTTCACGTAAACATATACACTGTAAACACATTTATGACTTCATTTATAAACACTGTAGATCTGTTAGGAATATCAACTGGCATTTATAAATGCAGCTTGAAACTATGTGCTTAAATCTAGTTTTCAGATTTGTTTCTATGATGAGACAAAAATATGTGACTGTGAGAGGTAAAACTGTCTCCCTACTCAGTGATCATCTATCTCAGATTACACCAAATGGAGGAGGAAACATTTGCTAAGGGACATTTTTAGTGACGTAATGATATGTGGGAAAACCACACTGTTAAGAACTGACCTTAATACCAGCTTTGGTTTTCTTTGGTGGAAAAGCCCTACTATTCACCTGGCTGAGTGTGTAGGGAATAAAATAACAATGATGTCTTTTTTGTTGTTTTTGTTTTGGTTTACCTCTCAGCATCTCAGAAAAATGTTGGGACGATATAGCAAGAAAAAACAACAAAGAGGTGAAAGGAAAAGGGAGAGGATGTCTGTGGGAGTGCAGGATGGAAGAAGTGGGATGTGATGGATGGTTTTTGTGAGCCTGGAGATTCTTGTTGTAAACGCCTCTCCCATGAGAATTAAGACTGCTAAGTGGTGACTCAGCTTGTGCGTGCGCAAGCTGAGTCACCACGATTAACAGAAAGACAAAAGACTGTGGAGGATAAATTTTTTAAATGACCCACAAATCTTAGGGCAATGGTTAAAAATATGTTAGCTTATAAAGATAATGGTTATCATAACCAGTCTAAAAATATATCAAAATTCTGTCTGTAGGGAGAATTCTTTTCTGTCCAGGGAGTAAGTGATTGTTCAAACAAGCAAGAGATTCAGTATATTTTTCAGATTTAAAAATTATCCACCAAATTCACCGATCCAAGCAAGTACACACAGTCAAGGATTTTTTGTTGATCATTATTCACACTAAGATATATTTCTTAATGACTAAGTTCACTAGCAAGGACCACGCATCATAGATAGAGATTAAAGGTTTATTATTATTTATATTTATATATTATTTATATTATTTAGGTTGAGTGAACGGCGGGAACGGAAGTCTGGGGAGATAGGACCAATGAGGCCAGGAGGTAGACTCAGTGTGGGGGTGCAGTCTTCAGGAGTTCGTCTTCCTGTGCCTGCTCAGGACCCCCCAGACAAACCTGAAAGAAAGAGATGTTAGGAGAGGCTAGAACTGTAAATAAGCTAAAACGAGAGGTAGAGGATGGAGGGATGAGGGAAGGGTCGAAGGGATGAGTGTCAAAGGGATGAGGGAAGGGTTAAGGGAAGGGTCGAAGGGATGAGGGTCAAAGGGATGAGGGTCAAAGGGATGAGGGAAGGGTCGAAGGGATGAGGGAAGGGATGAGGGAAGGGTCAAAAGGATGAGGGTTGAAGGGATGAGGGAAGGGTCGAAGGGACTAGGGTCAAAGGGATGAGGGAAGGTTCGAAGGGATGAGGGTCAAAGGGATGAGGGAAGGGTCGAAGGGAGGAGGGATGAGGGTCGAAGGGATGAGGGTCGAAGGGATGAGGGTCGAAGGGATGAGGGAAGGGTCGAAGGGATGAGAGAAGGGATGAGGGTCGAAGGGAGGAGGGATGAGGGAAGGGTCGAAGGGACGAGGGTCGAAGGGATGAGAATCAAAGGAATGAGTGAAGGGTCGAAGGGATGAAGGTCGAAGGGATTAAGGGATGGGGGTTGAAGGACTGAAAGAAGTGGTTTCAAGGGGACGAAACTTGAGGGTATGGAGCAGTAAAGTAGATCGAAGTTAGACCACGGACTGGGTCGGGTAGGGAGGGCTGTGAAACAAACGTGACAGACGTGGAACATGAGGCGAGCCTGGCTTATAAAGATCACTAATTGAAGTGCTAGAGATCTGGGAGGCCAGGTGGGTTGAGTTAGTGTTGATTACTGCGTACGACTAGAGTTAAAGCGTGGTCCTGCTCCTGAACTTAAGCTAACAAGTTAACTCCATTTAAGTAAAAAGCAACATTAAACAAATCTGATAAAACAAAGATGCTAACACAAATTCCACAGAGACTTACTACAGATAGTATGGTATAGGTAGTATTATCTGAGCTGATGAAAGGTTTCATGTCTCTCAAACGTTTACTGGTCTCTTGGGAGTTTAAAGAAAGGTTTTAACATCCTAAAATTGTGATTTCTAATACCTGACATTTATATTAATTGGAGAGTTTGCAAGACATTTCTGAATGTTTGATCATTCAGTTTCATCAGCACCAGAAAGCTGCCCAAGCAAAAGTAACAGAAAGCCCTACTGTGGTCCAGACCTTGCCTGTTTCACCTCCTGGTGAACAAGACTGCAACCAGTCTTCTATTCAATTCAATTCAGTTTATTTATATAGCGCAGATTCACAACAAATGTCATCTCAAGGCACTTAACAAGAAAAGTCATTTCAATACATTTATACAAACATTCCAATCAGCTAAAAAGTTTCCTATTTAAGGAATCCAGCAGATTGCGTCAGTCATTGGCGTGAGGTTGGGCCCCGTTGATCCAGACTTCCCAACCACAGCAATCCTTCAGCAATCCCTCATACTGAGCAAACATGTAGCGACGGTGGAGAGAAAAAACTCTCCTTTATCAGGAAGAAACCTCCAACAGAACCAGGCTCAGTCGGATCTGCCATGACCGTCTGGGGGTTTGAGAGGACAGAGCAGAGACACAGAGGGAACAGAAGATCTGGATATAAGGAATTCTTCTATCACCCGAAAAACATTTCTAGGATCAAAGGACTGATGTCGCAACAGGACCTCGATAAACTCATCCATGTTTATCTTTAGCCTGATTGATTATGGCAACAGCGTTAACACAGATCTGCCTAAAAAGTCAATCAGACAGCTGCAGGGGATCCAGAACGCTGCTGCTCGCGTCCTCACTAGAACCAGGAAAGTAGAGCTCATAACCCCAGTTCTAAAGTCCTTACACTGGCTCCCTGTAGCTCAGAGAATAGACTTCAAAATGCTTTTACTAGTTGATACATCAGTGAATGGCTTAGCA
The DNA here is from genome assembly GCA_963556495.2 of Valencia hispanica. Lineage (NCBI taxonomy): Eukaryota > Metazoa > Chordata > Actinopteri > Cyprinodontiformes > Valenciidae > Valencia > Valencia hispanica. The sequence goes on from OY747704.1 coordinate 12,363,178, forward strand.
CCAAAGTATGTTGAATATCTACTGTTACAATACCAACCCTCCAGACCACTCAGGTCCTCTAATTCCATTCTACTCAACATCCCTAGAATTAGAACCAAACATGGAGAAGCAGCTTTCAGTTTCTATCCTCCTCTAATCTGGAACAGACTTCCAGACAAATTGCCTTGCCTTGCCTTGCCTTGCCTTATATACTTCTCCATTGTTGCAAAGCAATTCCCCACCAGTACAGCATGGAGCACAGACCTTTTCTGGCGGGTCTGCCTACCATTGCAGTGACGCCTTTGGTCAACTTCAATTTGTAAACCCACATCTACTGTTTGGATTGGGTTGGATAGCTTTTTACTGGAAGTGCAGCTCATAGAATACTCTACAAACTCATGTAAACAAACAAACACAGTGGTCTGTTCTGTTGTTCTCAAACCTCCTGGTGTTCATAATTGCCAAAAGACCATATTAGATCAGCTGGCCTTGCAATATAAAGCATCTGGTGCCCAAAAGATGCATTGACTATAGAGCACCATTCTGGTGAAAGATCTTGGGCTGACTTTGGGCTGGTCAATCACAGACGTGCGCTCTCCGTTATGTTCGACGTATAGTTAAAAAATTCATCTCTATTCCATCTGTGCTTGCGTGCCTGTCAGAGAGCCCTTGCGTCAATGGATAAATGTGTGTGAAAACTACGATCTAATGTGTTCTTGTCACATTACATAAAGTATTAGTTACTCAAAAATGTAATTGTCTCTAATGTTGAAAATTGACATTTAGATTTTTTTTATTGAGGTCTGAATGTTATCAAGCAGTGGACGTGAATGGAATTTTGGTCAAAAACTGGAAAATGAATAAAATAAAGCTGAGCTAAAGAAAAGAACCTCTGATTATCCGAAGGTCTGCTTGTTTTAGATTTGGAACTAGCATGTGCTGCTTCTTTTACAACACTTTGGGAATGGAAAGGATCTGCTTTCACCTGTGATTAGCAGGAAAAGTAACTATCTCCCTTGTGCTACAGATGATTTGTGTGCATTAATTCGTGCAGCTTGGTAAATGTGCCTCTTAGTCTTCTTTAATGTGCCTAATGAAAAAGTGACTGAGCAATGTCCAAGTAATGAATCCTGGAAAGTATAATTTTGTAATTATTTTCCACTTAGTCCCCCTATCTTTTCCCCTTAATGATTTTTGCTTTTCAGTACATTCAATAATCTCCTTTGCTGCATTAATATCTCTACTGTTAATAAATCATAACTGATATGTGAGTGGCTGAATGTGGCCTTACTAAATATATTCAGTCTTTTTAATTGTCTGTTTTCAGTCTAAGCTTGCAGTTGGGAACTGTAGCAAGATATTAATGTATTTCTGATGTTTATCTGTTCTATGATGGTGTGGAATGTCATCTTTGAACCAAATCCACCGTGTTTAGCTACTTTTCATAAATTTAAACTGTTTCATATTTTACTACGTTACTAACAGGCTCAAAGTAACTCAGGAGGAGCTGCCAAGATAAACAGCTCAGTTGGGAGAATCTGTCGACAAGAGAACTATTAGACACACACTCCACTAATCTGGCCTTTATGGACGAGTACCCTTGTTAAAAAAGTCCTAAGTTGTCCCATTAGTATTTAACCACAACCCAAATAGGAGAAGGAGGTACACTGGTCAGATGAGGCAAAAACGACACTTCACTGCTTTGGGTTGGTATATTACATAAAATCCCAATGAAATACATTAAGATTTGGGGTTGTAACATGCTGAAATCTGAATTCATAAGAGTAAGAATGCTTTTGTCAGGATTTTGGGTTGTTTGTCTCTGTTTGGTTAAAGGTTTCATTCACTCGTCATTTTAATAATTTAATTGCTGTGGTCTCTAGTTTGAATTAATGCATTGTGAGTCTTTTTCTGTGGAAAAAAGCTCTCTTGCTCCTGTTTCAGGAGGCTCCAGTTTGTTGGATGAGTGGGCGGAGGGAAACGTCAGGATTACGAGTCTTGCTCAATAATATTCAAAATATGCAAATATCTTGCCACTAATTTGCTAACAGCAATGCGACTTTTGGAACAAATAACTTTACTTACTTCACTGGTGGTCTTCCAAGACAAATTAACTGTTTCTTACTCAGCTCCTTTTTCTTGGGTAAAAAATACAACACTGATGTCTATGTCAATAGATAACACAAGCTCGACCGTGTTCTTCCATGTTGTGGAGTTGCTAATGGTTAGCTTCACCTCTCTCTGGTTGCCGCCTTACCGTGGGCGGTTGTGGCCAGGTTACACTTCTGCGTAAATAACATGGCTTTCTCTGATTCACTCTTTTTCCACTCAGATTCCTTTTTGGGGTTGAAGCAGGCATCAGAGGTGGGACAACAGTATCAGTTGTACACCTGCTTGATCAAGGCTCTCTACATACTGGGTAAGAAGAGCTGGCTGCCAGTCACTCAGTACCAGAGTGTCAACCAATGTGCTAATTCTGAGCCTTCTAAGTTCCTTGGGTTTTCATGTTCCTTGCCACTCCCTTTAGGATTATTATTTCCCTATGTCTTCATTCTAAGTTTTCCCTCATTGCAACGTCCTGGACCTGTGCCTTCATGTTCACTGTGTTGATCTCCTCATACCAACTAACCCTCGTGAAATAACTCCTGCATCATCATCTTCAGACTGGCAGCCTTCGGGCTTCACTTATCATTCTCCACCTCCTCGAGCAACCTGTCCGCCTTCCAACATTCCACCAACTTCTCCACCTTAGCATCCCCATATCACCAACCTGTGGTTGTTTCCTGGATCACCAAACATGGCAAAAGCCACTCACCCTCCCTGGCGAAAAAACCTCAGCATCTACAGTAAGGCGTTTCCACAGCTTCTACAATGATCTATTTATTCTCATATATCATCTGCTTCCCTCAGTCTTCCTGGACCAGAACCCCTGAATTGAATTGAATTGAATGTGGGTCAGATCGCTTAACAGAACAATGACAGCTTTGCCTTTGTCTATTATGGTTTCACTTCTGATTTCATAACTTTTGCAGAACCTTTTATGGGCCTTTTCCTCTACTACCTACTCAGTCCATCTCTACTCCGCACGACTTAGCCTTACCTGACCTGGTTGCTTTTCCACTGTATGGACCTGACCATCTCAAGTAGGTGGGCTCGTCATATGGTGGGCAGCCTCAGAATGCGTTGCTATGCGACTCTTTAACAAAATAACGATAGAAGACACGGTAGCGATGCTGAACGTCTGTGGCTTTTGATAGACTACTAAAACAAGACACCCAGAAGACGAAGTACAGGAGAGTAGGGGACGCCATAAAGGGGTACACCGTAGACAGGTCGCCAGTCCATCATAGGCCAACAAAGAGACACACAATCATACCTAAAGACCAATTAACCTAACAGTCAAGTTTTTGGTCAGTGGGAGGAAATCAGAGTACCTGAAGGGAACCCACGCATTCACAGGGAGAACATGCAAACTCCATACAGAAATACCCGTTGCCAGATTTGAACCCATGACCTTCTTGTTGCAAGGCAACAGTGCTACAAACTGCACTACTGTGGAGCCCAGCATGATGACGACCTGGCCCGGTGTTGATGCCACTGATAGTCCAGAGGCAGAGGCTGGAGAGCTTGGAGGGTCCAAATTAAGCAAAGAGTACCCCTCACATGGCGAAAGAGATTCTAGAAGAAAAGAAAAACACAACTTAATTACACATACAGTAAGTAGTTGCAGAGCAAACATTGAAAAACACAGAGCATAGAGTTAGAAATGTTACCCATTCGTTCTCCTGCTGTCATGGAGGGAACCATGGCTTCAGTTTTCTTTCTTTGTTCACAGTGTGCTTACCACATATAGGACGAGTAACATTATTAAAGCCACACAAAAAATTCACCATCATCTGTTATTGAATCCAGCATAGCAGGGGCTGTGGAAGGTCTCTTTCCTTTCCATTGCTCTCTCGGTTGCCGTCTATTTGGTCTAACTGCTTCCAAGATTTTCGGCTTGACCGGCTTCACTGTTGTGGTTCTTTATGGTGCGGAAATCTGACTTTAGCTTTCTCAGTGTGTCTTGGCATTGCTTTGGTGTGCTGGTAGCCATAAGAAGCCATCAGCTCCGACACTTCCTTGAAAACCCTCTCAGAGTGAGTAGCTCCATCTAGCTCGCACTGAATCTTATCTTCAGCCAACAAGCTCAGAAACTCCTGACCTCCGCATTGGACCACGGCACTGGTTTTGGTAAGGTCATTGTTCTTCAGCAAAAACTATACACATCCAGTCGCTGTAGTGAGTTCTAAAAATGGTGGTCCAATTGTTGTTAAAAGAGTCTGTCATGTTACCCAACCAGTGACTCCACCCTCTAGCCAATCACTGACTGACAGCCTTCTGACGTTGCTTTTTTGGCCTAGCTTAGCCCTTATGGAACCACAGCAAAGTTGGTACTAAAAGCGGGATAGGCACGGTTCGACGTCTGCTAGTGAAAAAGCCTTGGAACCAGGGCTGAGTCGAGTCAGGCCGAGTAGGTACTTGTGGAAAAGGGCCATTAGGTTGTGTTAACAAAGATTTTATGTGCCGTATCTCTGTCTGGGTCTTAGAGAACAGTGTAAGTTTAAGTCATGGGAATCTTTCCACAATTGCATGATAGTTGCTATTGCTCAAAATGAATGCAAAATAAATACTTTCACTGAATGCAATGAATCTTCATCTCTCCTTGCATAAAACATCTGAAATGTTTTAAGTTTTTATAGCAAACCAGTCAAAACCAGATGGGGTATTTTCAGATGAATAATCATTCACTTCAGATGTTTTTGTTTTAAATATAGACTAACATGAAAATACTGCTTCCAGAGTTGAAATGGTAGCTTCTACACACAAATGCCTCCAGTCTGATTAATGAGATTTCCAGTTTGGTTTAAAATAAACATTCTATTTTCTACTTTTGTAAGTTTAACAGATGCGCAGTCCACCCTGATATGCTGCCTGGCAGCTTGCATTGCCCCATCTTACTGTTAGGTGAGGCCACAACCCATGTCCAAAACCAAGGGCCCACACTGGCCCCTGCAATGAAAAGCAGATGGCTGTTCCTCTGATGGGAGCCGGCTCCAGTCAGCAGTCCAGGAGAGGAAACTTCTCATTCGCTGTCATCCATCATCGGGCAGGCTGTGGGTTGGAGAAGGGGGGCAGAGGAGGGAAGACAGAGTAACGCCTGACAGCCGGCGTCTGGCCTCTTTCAAACGCCTCTGCATGGCACATTTAGGGCTCACACTCACATGTAAAAACACACACACACATTTCCATGAAGAGGGATTCTTCTTCACACTCAGAGCGGCTGAAATATTCTGGCTCACGCTCCTGTGACTTGCCTTTCATTGGCGGTAATATTCCGTTCAGCGTCGGGTCAATGGCAAAAGGTCAGTTCCGGTCAATCTTCATGTCTCGATGGAAAAACAGAAAAGGTTCTGGTTAATGTTGTTCGCTTCTGCTCATTTTTGATGTTTTTCCATGTATCCTCTTATGAGGTTCCAAAGGATTCTGAGTACAGAGAAGATGTAAAAGTAGAGGAGGAGGTAGAATGAGGGAAAAAAGAGAGAGCTGGAGCACAGTGAGTAATGTACCTGACAGCTGAGGATCATTAATCACTGTCAGAGTTGAAAGGAAAGGAGGGAGGACAGGGGTGGAAGGAGGTGGGGGTGACATTTGACGTGGCAACACAGACAAAAAGCCCAACTGGCCTCTCTCCTACACACAGCTTCACACATTCTTTCACAGACCTCCTGCGTTTCCATCCCTCTCTTCACTACAATTCTTCCTCATGACAGAACAGTTTTCCCAAAATGTCAAAAAGAAGGAGTGAATGGCTGACGATAAAAAGGACAGAAACAAGCTAACCAGTAAACACACATCCATACATGCGCACACACACGCACACACTTATGCACACACACACGCGCACACTTATGCACACACCCGGAGTCCTGTCATGTTTGTGCATTGCTTGCACTAATAGGGGCTACCGAGGGTTTGACTCCGCGCGGCAGGCCGCCACTGCACAGCAAGGACAGCCATTCACAGCCTGTCAACCCGCCCTGCAGCGAGAGGCATCGACAAAGACATGCAGAATGGGGGGCTCTCACAAAGAGATGAAGGCGACATAGTGACTTCAAATCTCAAACATGCAGGCATGCACAAAAAGACAGACAGACACACACACACACACACACACACACACACAAATCCCTGTCTTCCACACTCATTCTGTCCTCCTTCCTCCATGCAACGGGACAGCAGCTGGCCTGTTCCATTGTCACTCACACTGATGAATCTACTCAGCTGCGTCCAAGTACTGTCTTCCCACCTTTCTGCAACTATGTGTTTGATTTTCCTTTACACTTGATTCGAAATACTTGGCAGATTTTTTCTTTTGCATCATTCAAGTACTAACATATGCAGAAATGTATTAAAGGTCAATAAATGATTGCATGAACTGACAACACTGCTGAAACCACAGTTGGAAAAAAGTAGCTATTAAACAGATAGTTCACATTTTGAATATTAGGCTACGTTCACACTGCAGGTCTCAATGCTCCATTCCTATTTTTTGATTAAATCCAATTTTTTGTGTAGTTGTTTGCACTATAACTGAAATGTGACAACAAACAACATGCTTCACTGTGTAAAGTTTACAGCCTTTAAACGGCCCACATGCACAAGAAGTAGACAAGACGTCACACACAGCGCACTCTGTTTACGGAAGTAAAAATGGCGGCTACAGATATTTGTGTTTTTGCAGCATCTTGGCAGTTAAATCGGAACCGAACAAAATTTTGACAAATTATTTAGAGAAAGAAAGGCAGTGAAAAAAAAGAGAAGCCACACTTTAACAATGGCCTTTAGTGGAGCAGTCACTGCTACCTCCGTACAGAGGTATATGCGGATGCAGGTTCGGATACAGGAGTGGTGGAATTGTGATATGAAGGGCTTCACAGACACAGAGTTTGTCCACAATTCCAGGATGTCAAGACAGACCTCTGTCAGTGCCTCTACCTTAAGAATGTCAAGACAGGATGCTCATCTCCGTCGATCCATCCCTACATGCGTATATGATGTACAAGGCGGATTCAATGTGACATGACGATTCAAAATGCAGTCGCTTTCAAAAACATCAGATATGTATCGGATTTCATATCGCATATGAAAGTGACCTGGGTTGGATTTGAAAAAATAAAGAAAAAAACGGATTTGTGCTGTTCAGACTGTCATAATAAAATCAGATATGGGTTGCATATGGGCAAAAAAGTCAGATTTGGTGCCCTTTTGCTTCCAATGTGAACGTAGCCTTAAATACGTTGACTTGGCTTGAAATTTTACTGAATTGTTTAAAGAGCACTTATTGATGTTTACCCTAACTGTAAAGCTCTGAGTTGTTGTAGCCCCTTTTTTACAGCTAATATCTTTGGGAAAAGCTTTGGCACGAGAAGGTCATTGATCTCAGGGTTAAACTTTTAACAATCTGAGAAACATTTAACTGTTCCCATTTTTCTCTACAAACCTAAGTATATTTCAATAGGATTTTATGTGACACACTGACAGAGTGGTTCAAAATTTTGAAGTGAAAGAAAAATAATAATCACTTTCAAATCGTTTTACAAATGAAGCATTGGACTAGTTTGTTGTGCATTTCTATTCACCCCTCTTTACTCCAAGAACCCTAGATAAAATCTAGTGTAATCATTTGTGTACCACAGTTCAATCAAGGCATGCCCAGGCCACAATGTCGGTGAAATTCTAACCATACAATGTATTGACTCTGGCCCACACTCATTACCAGTTGGTGGCGGTAATGCACCATTTCTTCTTCTTCTGATTTTTATTGGCGGTTGGCAAACAACAAACGGTGCATTACCGCCACCGATTAGTGTGGAGTGTGGACTGAAACGACTCTAATGCACCATTTAGTTGTTTGCAGGCCATTACCATGTCAGAGCCATCAGCACACCGTCCTGCTCAGTCCTGTCTAATCATTGTCTGCACCTGTCTCCAATCTGTCACACCTGATCCTCCTTCCCTTTTGTCTATTTAAACCCTTCACTTCCTCTCACTCCCCGTCTGATCATTCACATGCTGTCTCACCCTGCTGTTCTCCCTCCTACTCATTCCCGGCAGTCTGGTGTCCTGTACCGTCTTCACCATCGTCATCATCCAATAAACAACCGCGGACTTACCACCGTCTATGTTTGGGTCCATGCCGCTCTACACACACCTGACATTATAAACACAAAGAAGAAGAAGTGTGCTGTGCTGTGTTATTTGTTAGGCCAACTTGCATGCTAGCAGTAGTTCTGATGAAACTGAGACATACACACAAGGAAGGAATTAAGGTTTTGAGCGGCAGATGATGTTGGATTTCAGACATAAGACTTATTTCAAAGGAGGACATTACTGGACCATTGTGGATGTAAAAAGACTCTTTGTTTGAGATGGCTCTGTCCAGGGTTTTGATATGTAGCTTTGAACGGTAAGTTGTCATTTACGAACTTTCTCAGTGGTTTGACAAAAGCAAACTTTCTGACACCGAGGCAACCTATATTTGGAAGCACTGTGAGGTTAGGCAGGCTTCATTTCAATACAATCATAAAAAACATTCCAATCAGTCCTATCAAATTTTCTGTTTAAGGAATGCCAGCAGGTTGCATCAAGTCATTGACTTAAGGTTGTGTCTTGTTCATGCAGATTCCAAACTCAGCAATCCCTCATACTGAGCAAGTGTGTAGCGACCGTGGAGAAGAAAAACTCTCCTTTAACAGGAAGAAACCTCCAGCAGAACCTGGCTCAGTACAAGCGGCCATCTGCCACGACCGTCAGGGTTATAAAATGAAACATTACCAATTAGACACAAACACCTACAATAAATTAGATAAGAGACAAGAAAAACAGCCTAAGTTATGCTCAACTGGAATTAAAGGGTAGCTGTTGCCACACATACAGCTTACCCCCATCCGCGTTCCTATGTGTGTGTGTGTATGAATGTAGTTTGAAGCACATTGGGGTCCTTTGGATTAGATAAAGCGCCATTTATCATTCTTCTGGGAACATGCTTGTTTAAAAATGCTATTAAATAAGATGGTCCCTGACCTTTAAAAAAGAAAATTCTTATCTTAAAATGAATCCTAAAATGTAAAGGCAGACACGCAACAGCCTTTTGAACGAGCTGCTGGTGATGCATAATGGGGTTGTTCAACCCAGCATTAAAAAAGTTGCAGTAGTCCAGTTTAGAGGTAAAACAAGCATGTAATACCTTTTCAAGGCCATCATAAGGCAAATAAGGTTTGATTTAGCTAATTTTGCAATTAGAAAACTGCCCTTAACACCAACAGACTGGTCCAGACGTGATAATAAAACATAATGGTCCACCGGGTCAAAAGCAGGAGTCAGATCCAGAAAGATTAAAACAGAAGAATCTCTCGTGTCTCTAGAATGAGTCTCTGATTCAGGAGGAACACTGTGGTTGAGGTGGCATGGGCATCTGATTAGGATCCCTCCTAGACGCCCCCTGCTGAGGTGTTTCAGGCACATCCCATCGGAAGAGGACCCATAGGAAGATCCAGGACACGCTGGAGGGACTATGTTTCTCAGCTAGCCTGGGAACACCTTGGGATTCCCCTGGAGGAGTTGGCCCGTTGGCCCAAGTGGCTGGGGAGAAGGAAGTCTGGGTCTCTCTGCTTAGGCTAATGCCCCAGCTACCTGACCCTGGATTAAGCAGAAGACAATGAATGAATGAATGAATGGGTGGATGGTAATCAAAGGCTCTAACACTGATTGGCCCAGGACAGTTACACAATAAGAAAGTTCTGAGGATTGTTGCAACATCTAAAGGCAAACATGATGTAGAATATGAAAATCCATTAGATAAGAAAAAGATGGTGTGACTACAGTTCCTCTTACAAACTACACAACTACTCTATGAGTAGTTATACTATATACTGAGATAAACTCACTACACTATGTAAAAGAAATATATAGCCTACCTACTTTGAAGCATTAGGTAGGTTTCATTTTGCATTTTTACAGCCAGAGGTGGCCTGCAACAGATAGATCTACTGAGTACACCCTATTCTCCATGACAACCATAAACAAGGAAGTGTTGAAGGTGAACAGAAATAGTTTTTGGGCACAAACCAACCAGGCCTGGATGCCTCGCTAGTGAAGTGTTCATTGCACATCCCACCAGGAGGACACCCAGAAGAAGACTGAGGACGGATGAACAGATGGACAGATGGATGGAACCGAACCAGTGGAATCCTCAAATGAAAACCAACTGTGGATGTCTAGATTTGAAACAAAATTTTGTCACCTCTTTCATGAGGAAATTCCAAGGCCCCATGCACCTTATTTTCCTCACTGACTGAATTTAAATCATGCCAAACTTCTCTTGTTTTTGGTGTTTGAATCACAATTTTTTTATTTGCTAAATGCCACAGTAATGAGAGAGAATATGTCAAAGATTTATTTATTAATGTCTTCAACATTAGAAGTTTACAAACATTTCCTCAGTGTTTGGTAGCTTTGAATTTAAACTGCATGACTTGGATCAAGCGTTTTGGGTGTCCTTCAATCAATTTTTCACAATAGTTGGCTGGATTTCTGACCCATTTCTACTGGCAGAACTGCTGGAACTGAGTCAGGTTTGTGGGCCGCCTCGCTTGCACAAGCCTTTTCAGATCTGACAACAACTTTTCTACAGGACAGAGATCAGAGCTTTGCAATGTTCACACCAAAGCATTGACTTTGTGTCGTATCGATGAGTATGAATCCCACTATCACCACCAAAGAGGTCTCAGACACTCTGTTGTTGTTAAACGGTCTCATGAAGAAAATGCTCAGGATTGTCTGTAAAATTCTTCACTTTATGAAGAATCCTTCTTTGCACAATAATCTCCAGAGGTTACAGAGCAGTCCGAAGAACACAGCCAGCCTTCCTAATCAGCTTGTTTAGTTTTTTTTGCGTTCAGCCGAAGTACTCTGAACTCATTGTCATGTGGATTTGTGCTGCAATGAATATGGTGACCAAGTGTAACACAATCTGATATCAGTGTTGTGCACGAAAGTGTACAAATAAATGAGTTCATGAGTGGAGTCCATGTTTTTTTTCAAAACTTGAAAGAGGCTCATCCTAATGTCAGTTTAACAGGGCTCTATGTGGGTAAAATGAAAGTTTTATTCAGCATTTTTTAGTGGCAAATATTTGATGTTTCAGGCAGAACAAGCATATCCTGTCAAGGTGAGCACTAAGTGAAGCTGTGTGCGACCAGGCGGCACAGACGAAGTTCAGCAGGTGGAGCACATGTGGTTGAGGTGGCATGGGCATCTGATTAGGATTTACTGTTTTTGTGAGGATCAGTTTAGTAACATAGGAAAATATGTCTCCTCTCGGTTTAAATATGGATTTGCTGCTTTTGCCTTCACCTTATATGTAACAGTATTAACCGACGGCTCAAGACCTAATCATTAACACTAACAGATTAAACTGAGGTTTTTTATTTGCACCCCTGCTTTATTGTTTACGGGACATAGATACAGCAAAGATGAGTACAGATGCAGCAGCTGGATTCTGTTACTCTTCAAACTTTACAAATATGAAGCAGAAATAGGAACTGATTAATTTAAATAATTGAGGAGATTGTCAGATAACAGGCTTAAGGCTTAAGCAGAATCCATATTTTTTGCATTTTTAAACTCTCATGAAAAATATTACATACAGCATTCTCCATCTGGATCTGTTTTTGATTTATTTGCTGTAGATTATAAAATAATGTGCAATCAGTGAGTGCTTCTACTCGTATTTCCTGCTGTAACACTTTCATTATTTAGCAGTAATTAAATTCAATTCAATCCAGTTTATTTAAATAGTGCCGATTCACAACAGATGTAATCTCAAGGCACTTTACAAGAAAAGGCATTTCAATACAATCATACAAACATTCCAATTAGTTTAAAGTTTTAGTTAGTTTCCTATTTAAGGAATCCCAGCAGATTGCATCGAGTCATTGACTTGATTCCCAGCCAGAGTTCCCCGAAAGATGACACGGCCCCAGGGACCAGTCAAAGCCACCAGGAGAAACCCAGTCGCATTAAGCGGACACATAACAAAGTAAGAGCCCCCCCCCCCCAACAAAGATTGTTATCTTACAAGATGGATCGATTAATGGAATTGAGGTTTTTTGTAGCAAGAACACCAGACTTTATAGCTGCTACAAAAATACAGTGAGAGAAATATCAGAAAAAATCCAGAAAATCTTGGACCAACACCCTACAAGCTCGTTATCCATACTGGATCATCAGATATCGCGATGAGACAATCAGAGATTCTGATGAGAGACTTTTCTGATCTCCTACAGACTTGACAGACTTAACGTGAACATCTTTATCAGCTGACCAATCCCTGAAGGGAATGATGAAAGATTTAGCAGACTCCGCATGCTCCATAAATGGTTGAAGAAACAATCAGCTGAGAAATCGTTCACATTTATTAATAATTTCAAAGTATTTGGAAGTGCAAACCATCTATTCAAAGCAAGCCAACGTTATCTTAACAAGGGCGGAGTAAGGCTGTTAGTAGCAAACACTTTCTCTTATCAAAATCAGAAAGCAAAACACTTGCTCCCAAAAACTGACCTTGAGGCGCCCATGGATATCAGAGAACAAAAACAGCAAGTCATGATGACGCCACAGGCCCTAACAGATAAACAAACATCAGAGATTTAGTCTTCATCTTCCTGTGACTCAGCCACAATAAATGAGTCTCCATTTAGAAACTTTACAGACAGACTGAACGAGCAAATCAAATTTGGGACACAATTAACACCAAAACCTAGACTACACCAAACCCCTGGGACTAGTGTCAATAAGCTTGGGAGCTTTCCCCCACTGATTACTACAGATATATTTTATATTTGAGGGAACTGGGCAGTGAATCTACCTAGGGCTGCAGGATTAACCTTTATCGCATCGATATTGAGGTTTTAACTCCTGCGATAACCTAACCATAGGAGGCTGAGGTTTTTTTCCCGCCCTCGACATTTGAGTGACAAACCTATTCACCAATCAAAATGGTTGAGTCTCACATTCCTGGCTTGCTGGCCAATCAGAAATGGTGATGGGAAACAAGCTTGTATGGAGAGCAGTGTTGCCAACTTGGCGACTTTGTCACTATATTTAGCGACTTTTCCAACCCCCTGGCAACATTTCTTTTCAAAAAGTGACTATTGACAAATCTAGCAACTTTTCCATGTGTTGCTAGAGACTTTTGGCGACTTGTTCAATGTGAAAGCAGAATGTATTTCTCACTGTTCTCAGTGGGTAGCAGGAGAGGAACCTGGCTGCAGATTTCTGCTGTCAGTCTCTCTCCGCTGCCGCGCTGTTGTAACTACTAATAATAAAAAGTTGTTGTCTGGTTTTCTGAGCATCGATAATTATAATCAATAATTTAATATTAATATAATTATTGATGACGTTCGAGTTTAAACTGTTTATTAAAGATATAGGGGCACCAATCTCATAAATAAGATAATTTTAATTAAACCAGACTGTCAGTCTCTCTGAAAAGGCGTAGAGTTTGTCCGCGGGGTTAAAACAAACTTCACAGCACACACTGAAATAGCACAGAAAACTTCTCGTTACTTAAGGGAATTTATTAATGAAATAGGTCAACCTTACAGATTATTTCATTCATAATTTCCATCTATTCTAACGCATGCAAAAATATAGAACAAAGTTAACGTCGAGGGAAGGGTGTGTGTGTGTGTGTGTATGCGGCTGTGTGTGTGTGTGTGGGGGGGAGGCAGCGAGCGAATGGGGGGGGTTCAGCTCACCCTCTCAATGCGATAAATAACTCAAGCCTCAAGGCTAGTTTCATTAGCAATGGTGGCTTGGACAAAGGAAAAGGGGGCGACGGAGAAAGGAGATCTACTGAGTCCACGCGACCTGTCGAAACAGACACGCGCCGACCGCAGCGGACAATAAACAAACAAGGAAATAATACAATATAATATACTGCTTCTGGTTGCAACCAAAGTCAAATAATAAAACACAAAAAGCATGCACATTCAGGGTCGGTGTACGGCGACAGATGACCAAGAATAACAGTGGTTAACAAATTGACAGACTTATTTTAACCAACACAAAACGGATATTAACCGTCAAGACCTATTCTCCTCTACCCAGACCGAGAGATATAAATCAGTTTAATCCTACTTGGTGGGGGCAGCTCTCCACAGTCCATGACGAAGAACATAGAAAGTGTCCAGTTTAAAGGAGCGGTTTGCGCAAAACCGAGGTCAGAAAAACCGGACGTCCACATTTAGGCTCTGAGGGACTCAGGCCTGTTTCAATAGAGCTCAGACGGCCAGCTGACTCCCTGGTACGCCGACGGGGAGTCTGTTTGCTCGGCCGATTCACTTCGAAGTTTAAAAGGGAAGTTCTTTCTGGTCCAGTAGGTTTGAACGAAAAAAGGGAAAATACTAGCAGTGGATTAAAGCGTCTCCTCGCGGCACCGCTGGGGAACCACAAGACCAAGATTTCAATATTCGCGCTGCTTTTATCAAATCTGTGATGTCATCACTGGCCACAGACCAATGAGAATGGGTCGAGGGCAGCACAATGGGTGCTGGGAGATGCAGTTTGTTCAGTGGAAGGATGCTGGGAGATCCAGTTCGTTCAGTAAAGGCCATAGCCTCAACACGCGCTCAGGCTAATCTTCACTGTCAGGTAGGGTTGCCAATCGTCCCGTGAATAACGGAATCGTCTCGTATTCAGAGAAAATATTACACGTTCCGTATTGAGGTGAGAAGAAACGCGATTTGTCCCGTATTTCAGCTAGAATGAAAATAAGAGTTATTCTGTCTTTACACTGCGCAGCTGCCTCTTCTTCTCTCATTCTCTCCCCTCCCTCTCCTGTTGCTCCTTCAATCATGAAACTGATCAATGATCAGGTGATCGGCTTTTCTGTTGCAGTCACGTCTCTGTTTGTTTATCGCGGACTTTGCCCTAGAAAGAGGAAACCAGTGGATATCGCACTAAACAACAGCAGCACGTTTAAGCTTGATGAACTGTTTTTAGAATTGATTTAATATTACTTTCTGATGTTTGCTGAAAGCTGCTGGTCATGATATCGGTTTGGATATCTGGTGAGATGGAAACATGAAGATGAAGGAGATGTTTTTACTGAATCATCAGAGCTGAACAGGTGATGGAGAAACAAGTTTACCTTTTAGGTGACATGAATGAGTTGAAGGGAAGTTATAAACTGTTTCAGAGAGACAAATAACACAAGGATCCTTTTCTACCTAGCTGACTGCTGGTAACTGTGCAGGGGCAGCTCTAGCAAAGTTTTGCCCGGGGGCCAGGTAGGGCATTTACAGGAAAAGGGGGGCACAAATACATACTTTTCTTTCTTATTCTCGTTTAAAACGTCTAGATTTTATTAAATAATTATATATTATTAATTATTATAATTAAGTTACAACCAAGTGGATATAGTGGTCATAAATCCTTTATCGTATACAGTAAATATTAAGTCTAATACAGTATATATACTAGTAAGCTATAGTACTTTTTTCTTCGGGAAGGTACCATCTGTGCAGTCTGCAGTTCTGTCAAAGAAAGATGTTGAATCTATTTAATTATTATAGAAAAATTATTATTATTATTATTAATTTCTATGCATTTGTTTTACACGTGCATTAAATTAAAGTCGATTAGGTCGATTAAGCATCATGAGGCGGAGGGTGGGGGTGGTTCCTTATTTTTTTTGCTGGGAGTTGGCAACCCTACTGTCAGGTTACTACGTCTTATCTTGCAGAAGGCTGGATAAGGTCTTGTTTTTAATTGCCATTTATTTTAAAATGTGTGCAATATAACAGTTTCATGTTTAGTAAATGGCAATGGACTGCAGAAGATTTTGTTTTCTAATTGTGAATCTAAATCTAATAAGAGTTCATTTTCTATTTTTCAATAGCAAAAATTTGTCAATTTAAAAAGAAAAAAATTAGGTTACCTGTTTAAGTTAATTTCCAATATGTCTTATTATTCTTTGGTATTTAGGTTCAGGTATTTAATAATCACGAAGCATTGAACAATCTCATTACTAGGCATGGGCTGGTTACCGGTTTCAAGGTATACCGCGGTATGAAAAAGTCAAGGTTTCAAAACCACTAAAATTTTCCTTCATACCGTCCCTGCGGTATAAGCGTTTTTTGCTTTTTTTTCATGTGCGTCTCATCGGGGAGAAAGTAAAGATCCCTCATGAAGCTGCAGAGTAAAGCGCCACTCCTCCCCCCCGCACACCTGCATTTGTTGTGAGTGACAAACAGCCAGCGCTGCAGGCTGTGTGATGACTGAACTTTTTCCACCGTCTCTAAGCGGATGTTTGGGAATACTTCGGCTATCGTAAAATGCCAGACGTTCACGGCTTGGAAGAAGAAGGTCGCCCGACGTGCAAAACGTGCTTGAGAACAGTGGCAGCCCCAGGAGACAATACATCGAATATGATAGCGCATGTTCTGGAGCACCACCCATCATTGTATGCTAAATTCAAGGTAAAGTTAATGCTGTCTTGAAATGAACGAGCGTATTAGCGTCTGACATTAGTGAAATGAGCTTGTTACCTTGGCATATATGGTAACTACCTTATCTTATATTTTCTTCATCTCTATCCTTAGTAACTTTTTTTAATTGAGGCAGATAATGGTAACTAGCATGCTAATTATGATTTATCTTAGCATGCTAGTTAGTTACCATATCTGCCTCACTAAAAAGTGTTTTTTCCTTTAAAGGAGTCATAACCTAATATTATCTTGGGTACCCACGCTCTATTATAGTCTTTCAGGCCCTTCTAAAAAAGAAAAGTTGAAAAAAAGTGAAAAAAATAAACACAGAGCTCCTCTGACCCTTATTTCTGAAGGCATTATTGTCTCTCGAGATCTGATGCGATATTTTGGCTGTCGTGGACGGGCATTGTAATAATGCAAATGAGGGACGCGTTGATTGGTGTTGGAATTGCCCCTTTTTCCAAACGGAGCTTCGATGCCAACTACGCCTGATATTGTCCCAAATTTGTAAAGGATTCAGGCGTAAAAAAAATAGAAAAAATATTTCCATGTTGATTCTGGCAGTCACCAACAGAGCAACTCACGTGTGCACTACGATTCTGGCAGAAATTGTTTCAGCTGATTTAGCTGATTAAAATAAAAGGCTGACACGAATATGTCTACTTCATGCATCATTGCGTGAAGAAACTTTCTGCATCTTTCACGGTCGAGTTCGTACTTTGAATCGGTGATGTGTCGGTTGCGAACGAACCGGCTCTAAGAGCTAACTCTTTGAAGTGAACGATGGGAGCCGGCTCGTCATTGGGAGCCGTTTTTTTTTTTTTTTTTCATTCCCCCCGCTTGTTTTGGTACATTTGGTACACATCGTTTTGCATTAATATTGGTAATAAATACACTTTAAGCAACAGAAAATCTGAGGAGCCACTTGGGAGCCGAAAGAGCCGGCTCTTTATGGTGAGCCAGACCAAAAGAACTTGCTCTCGAAAAAGAGCTGGAATTCCCATCACTAGAATTCAGTAATGGCGGCGCTCGACTGAATATGAGGGGGAGAGGAGCCAGGGAGAGGGGCGAGGGGGAGGGCAGGCTTCCTGCAGCAGAGGTCTGCGATGTCTATATATGGTATATCCTGCGCCGACTTGGTGTCAAGTCGTATTTGAGTGCGCGTGCACTTGGGCTGGTGGACGAACCAAGGGATAAACAGACGCTTCACTTGTAAATATCGGCTTCCCGGGCGGTGTATAGTTGTTAGGCAATCATAACATACATTTTTTGTCATGGAAAAGTTAAAATTACAGGTCATGACTCCTTTAAAAAAAAATACAGACATTCAAAATACACATTTTAGAGATGTAATCATAATACAGTGAAACCGTGATATTTTTGCCTACGGTTATCATACCGTCAGAATCTCATACCGGCCCATGCCTACTCATTACCTCAATCACTATGTAGTTTATATTAGAGATTTTTCAGGTTCAACAGCAGACAAAAGCCAGAAGAGGGCCCTGGCCACATAAATATTTTTTAGATTATTGTATATTGTTTGCATGTTTGTCAAGTTGTACAAGACTGTGTTGTAAAAGCAACGATATATTTCATTCATAATTTTAGTTTTATGCACATAAAAGTATCGAAAGTAAAAATCGAAAATCGCATTGCAATCACAATATTTGTCAGAAAAACTGCAATTAGGTTTTTTGTCAAAATCGTGCACCCCTAAATCTACCCCTACCGTCTCCCAGAACTTGCCTGGCATCCCTAAGTTTAGCATTCCAGTGCTTATCAGCAGCAGGAAACATAAATCGTTAACCACACGCTCTCATATTAAACAAAATCTCAAATTGATAACCTGTCAGAAGGTTCAGCTGCCCATCATCACAGTACTTAAGTTAGCTTTATTAAATATTAGATCTCTATCCGGGAAGTCTTTTTTTATCAATTACTTCATCATTGAGCATAATTTATACGCCCTTTTTTTATCAGAAACCTGGCTAGATGTAAATACTGAAACAACTGCACTGATAGAATCTACTCCTGCAAATTACAATTTCTTAAGCGAGAACAGAAAACACAGATGAGGTGGAGGTGTAGCCACCATTTTTCACAACTCAATGAACTTTAAAAAGGTAACCCTGGGCACATTTGATTCTTTTGAATACCTAGCCACCCAGATAAACGAACTTAAAGCTTTATTTCTAAGTTTATATAACCCCCCAAAACTTAACTCTAACTTCTTTAATGATTTCAATGACCATCTTTCTGTAATATGTATCGACTATGACCAATTAATAATTGTGGGGTATTTTAACATCCATACCGACAATCCCCAATATAGACAAGCAAAAACATTAGATGATACTCTCCACAACTTCGGCCTGACCCAGCATGTCAAACAACCAACTATCACGACACCAAGGACACACTCTGGACTTAATTATCAGCAAAGGTTTAAATGTATCCAAAATCTCGGTAATTAATATTGCATTATCTGACCATTTCTGTATTTTCTTTGAAAGTACCATCTGCTAAATTGTCACAGTAAGAACAATATAAAAAAAAGCGTTTTCTAGGGGACAGCTCAGTTGAAACTTTTAAACATATTTACCCTTCCACCGCATCCCCCTCATCAAATCAAATCAAACTTTATTTATAAAGTGCTTTTCATAGAAGAGGTTGCATCACAAAGTGCTTTACAGATTAAAATGACCCCACATAAAACCACATTCCCTTTCCTCCCCCACAGATTTAAAAGCATGGTCATCTCCCAACTCAAACTCAGTAAACAAGCTGGTAGGTAATTTCTTTGCGAAAATCTCAGACATCATTATTTCCTTTGCTCCAACTAAAGTGAAAGTAGTCTCAGGTAGAAAGAAGTCTCCGTGGGCAAGTAATCCACTGGTATGTAGTGGCAAAAGGGAGTGTCGACGAGCCGAGAGAAAATGGCGGAAAACTCAACTCTGGGTTCACTGTGATATCTACAAAGAGAGACTGAATAGATATCAGCCAACTATAAAAGATGCTATGGAATCGTTCTTTTCTGAAATCATCAACAGAAACATTAATAATGCACGGACTCTATTTGCAACAGTGGAAAGACTAATTAATCCTCCAGTGACAGTAGCCCCTGAACTTAACTCTACAAGGGCTGCAATGAATTTGCCATTTTTTTCCACTGAAAAGATTATAACAATTGTTCGGTCAATCTGTACCTCAATACCGAACCCCCAACCAGTGCCATACGCAATCAACAACAATGTGGAGAAAATGTCTGAATTGCACAAATTAAACCAAAAAAACCTTAAGAAAATCATTATCCAATGAAGCTCCTCCTCCTGCTGTCTTGATATCGTACCCACAGCTTTTCTAAAGAAAGTTCTTCCTGTCATTGGGTCTGATCTTGTTTAAATAGTGAACTCATCCCTGCTATCAGGTATCTTCCCCCAGGCTTTTAAAAACAGCAGTTATTAAACCACTACTAAAGAAGAAGAATCTGGACAACACGTTAATGCAGAACTACAGACCGATCTCTAATCTTCCATTCATCAGTAAGATTATTGAAAAAGCAGTGTTTCACCAAATAAATAGCTTCCTAACAATGACAAACTGTTTTGTTGTTTTTCAGTCTGGTTTCCATGCTCAACATAGCACTAAGACTGCCCTCGTCAAAATTTTCAATGACATCCGCATAAATACAGACTATGGTAGAACCACAGTGCTGGTTCTGTTGGACCTTAGTGCAGCATTTGACACTATTGATCATGATATATTATTGGAACGACTGGAGAGCTGGGTCGGACTCTCCGGTACAGTACTTGGCTAGTTTAAGTCTCACCTAAAGAACAGGGACTTCTTTGTTTCAACAGGAAACTTTTCATCAGAACAAACAGAAATCACATGTGGGGTGCCCCAGGGCTCCATCTTAGGCCCCCTCCTATTTAATATCTACATGCTCCCACTAGCTGAGATTATAACAACCAATAAGATTAGCTACCATAACTACGAGGATGACACTCATCTTTACATTACAATGTCAGCAGGTGACTCTGGACCCATTCAAACCCTAAATCAATGCATCAACCAAATAAATGGATGGATGTGCCATAACTTTCTCCAGCTGAATAAAAACAAAACTGAAGTAATTATTTTTGGATCCAAAGATGAACGATCAAGAGTCAGCACACAGCTTCAATTAATACAGCTAGGAACTACTGATCAGGCATGAAACTTAGGTGTAGTTATGGACTCAGACTTGAACCTCCAGGGTCACATAAAGGCAATAACAAGGCCAGCCTTCTATCACCTGAAGAACATTTCTAGGATTAAAGGACTAATGTTTCAACAGGACCTGGAAAAACTCATCCATGCGTTTATCTTCAGTTGGACTGATTACTGCAACAGCGTCCTCATGGGTCTGCCTAAAAAGTCAATCAGACAGCTGCAGCTGATCCAGAATACTGCTGCTCGTGTTCTTACTAGAACCAGGAAAGTAGAGCACATCACCCCAGTTCTAAAGTCATTACACTGGCTCCCTGTAGCCCTGTAACTTCAAAATACTCCTACTAGTTTATAAATCATTACATTGCCTAGCACCAAAATATGTTGAAGACCTGTTGTCACGGTACAAACCACCAAGACCACTAAGGTCCTCCAACTCTAGCCTACTAAACATCCCTAGACTCAGAACTAGAGAAGCAGCTTTCAGTTTCTATGCTCCCCTTATCTGGAACAGACCCCCTGAGGAGTGCAGAGCTGCTGAAACTCTGAACTGCTTTAAATCGAGACTAAAAACCCATCTGTTTACAATTGCCTTCGAGTAAATGATTCATGTCATATGTATGAAATGTGTTCATGCTCTCTTGCTTTATTGATCTTTCTCTTGCTTTATTGTGTATCATGTGTTATTGTGCATCATGTGTAATGTGTGCTTCATGCTAACTTGCTACTTTTACTTTTAATTTCCAATGTTATATTCCATGTTTGTTTGTTTTTGTTTTTATATCACCAAATCGTAAAAAACAACTTGAATTACAGTGTTGTTGAAAGTGTGCTATACAAATAAAATTGTCTTGAGGTTGTGTCCCGTTAAGACTGCAAACTTCCAACAACAGCAATCCCTCATACTCAGCAAGCATGTAGCAACAGTGGAGAGGAAAAACTCCCCTTTAAAAGGAAGAAACCTCCAACAGAACCAGGCTCAGTACAAGCGGCCATCTGCCACGACCGCCTGGGGGTTTAAGAAGACACAGACAGAACAGAAGATCTTATATGAGTACCAGCAGGATACCAGACCAGGTGTAGCTTCTATAGAGAGAATAACACTGAGAGAAAACAAAGTTAAACAGTCGAAATAACAGCATATAATACAACTGGAGAGTAGTAGAAAAGAAAGGAGTAGATTGAAGAAAAGTGTGTATATATATATATATATATATATATATATATATATATATATATATATATATATATATATATATATATATATATATAGTGAAAAGAATTGGTCGAAGCACAGAACGCTGTGGAACTCCACAGGTAACCCTTGTGTGTAAAGAAGATTTATCATTTACATGAAAAAAACTGGAATCTGTCAGACAAATATGATTTAAACCAGCCTTGTGCTGATCCTTTGATCCCTGCAACATCTTCAAGCCTTTCTAAGAGAATATTATGACCGACTGTGTCAAAAGCAGCACTGAGATCTTACAAAACCAGAACAGACACTCATTGTTACTGTGTGTTTTTGACTGTGCATTAACAGTTTAAAGCGCAAGACAAAAAAAAGCTTAATCCAAATCAGGGCTTTGCTGATGTGATGTTAACACAAGGGTTAAAAGTGACGACAGTTGCAAACCTTGTCTACTTTAGACCACTTTGAAGTAAAAACTGCAGCTTCATTTTCTGATGACGAAGTAATTTTGACATATAACTAAATGTAGCTGTTCTTGGAACTTAGACATTATAAAATACAGTTTATGTGGAAAAAGACAACCAGAGAGAGTAAGATAGATGTGAACTAATGATCCTACTTACAGTTCAGTTCATCATTCCAATCCAGTTTAAAAAGTTTTCTATCTAAAGAAACCCAACAGATTGCATCAAGTCATTCACTCCTTCTGGACGAACATGTAGCGAGAGTAGACAGTCGCCTACATTGTGTTGTTGACTGTATAGCAATCCTTTATACTGAGCATGCAGGTAGCGACAGTGGATATGAAAAACTCCCCTTTAACAGGATGAAACCTCCAAAAAAAATCTGCCTCTGTGTGAGTGGCCATCTGCCGTTATGGGGGTGTCGACTGGGGGTTTGAGAAGACAGAGCATACAACCTTAGAACTAGTTCTTGTTAGTGGTGAGCTGGCACATCACTGGATATTGTCTATGCATCTTTGAGGCATTCTATAACAAGATTTGAATAAAACTCAAATTGCTTTCCAATTGGGTTCCCCCACCAGATTCATGGAATCTCTCAAAAAGACTGAATTACCAATGAAACCATCTCAGAACAATACCAGAAGTAGCCAACCACTAAAGAACTCCGCTAAAATAGGCTGCAGAGGTTCGGCTGCATCAGTGGAATGAGCACCGATATGACTGCTACATAAACTTGTGGCACCAGCGACCTGTACGCTTGAGAGTTCAACATGATAAGGCATACACAAAGCAGATTGAGATTAACCAGAATTTTTAGCCTAATGACCTTTCAAACAAAGACCAGCACTATGGACAATAAAGTATGGAGAAACATTGTTGACACTATCCTATATCCAGTGGCACCCAAAACAGCATGCTGGTTGTCAGGACAACCTCCCTATTTGGGGACAAAGGAGAAGAAAAAGGAAGAAAAACAGAAAATAAGTTTTCCATTCAGACTTTTATACTTTTAACCCACATTAAAGAGCATCTAATATCCTACTTAACTAGGACTAACTAAACAGTGTCAGGAATGAAGATCTTTAAAGAGTATCCTCATTTTGAATACCGTGAAAGTCTTTTTATTCATGATTCTGATGTGGAAAGGATACATGCAAATATTTAATCTTGAAAGTTGCCTTCAAACAGTTGTATTTATTTTAAAATGTCATAAAATAATCGAGATAAAATTTGAGTACATTGTGATTATGTACCACTTTTCTAGGTCTTTGATGAGCAAACCACCAGCAGATAGCTCCAGGGAATAGATTGTCAGCTGAGGCTGAACTTGGCACATTGAGAATTGTATTTAATTACCAGTTATGCTGCTGTGAAGAAATTATTAAAAAGGAGACATCAAAGTCTCAATAACAAAGCAGTACAACAGTATTACAGATCCCAAGGCCAAAAGCTCTTGTCATGCTTAAAACATGCAATAAATAATTATTCAGGGAACACTGGGAACCAACCGTTTTCAGAACAATTGATCCTTGTCCACACAATAAGCTTTTATATTTGAGCATAATTACTGATGTGCTTATGACCTCATGATGAAAGTTCAAAAAGTCGTTCTCCTTCTACTTGCTACTGAGGAATTAGAGATGAAAATAGAGTCAAGTCCTGCTCTCATGTGATGCAGTTTTACTTTACAGTTTTTTAAAAACGTTTTTAAGGGTTTATGAATTTATTATAAAAAAACGACTGGGTTGTCCTAGTTAACATATCTAGATTTTTATTACCTTGTGAAAAGTGTCCTCCTGAATGTGTCATGATGTGATGTTTGGACCCAAATGGAGAGAGGCATTTAGAAGCTAGCAAACTCATTTAATGATGAATATTGCAGATTTACAATCAAACTCCGAAGAAGCGCTACAATGTTGACAAGGATACACGAGGACAATTAAAACGATCAGACAAAGGGCAGGGAACATAAAGGGGTTTAAATACACAGGGACGGCAATAAGGGAGACAATCAGGGAAACTCGGAACAGCCGGGGACATTCAAGGTTGCAGGGACTGACAGAGACAGGGAAAGACACCACACTGTGACAGAATGTACATGATTATGGCAGAACACACCTATTGATGCAAAATTGCACAGTTAATAATGCAGCATCTTACAAAAAAAGTTATACCCCTTGAGGTTTTCCATATTTAGTAAAATTTCAACCACAAAATTCAGTGTATTTTATCTGAATTTTATGTGATGGACCAATACACAGTTACCTCAGTTTGTTAGAGAACATTATTGAACAAAAAGCAAAGGAACACAGCAGATAGATCAGTAAGAAGATGTGGAAACGTTTCAAGCTTAAAGAAAATGTTCTAGTAAAGTCATTAAGAAAGTATTACTAAGTAGTTCAATGCCAAAACTGCAAATGTAGCCAGTTGCAGGTCTTTAGACAAAACATGTTCTTGAGATGGTAACAGTCAATTTAATTTTTTCCCATTAGCTGGATTGAGCTATGAAATCTAAAGCAGAAATACTTTCACACAGTTTAGTTAAGAATTTGTCCGTTTATTGTAGGTCGTCATCATCATCATGACATTCACCAACATCATCACATATCGTGTGTTTTCCAAACATTGAGCAACTGCAAACCTACCATGACCTGGATGTCCTTACCAAAACTGAAAAGGTAGAAAAGGAAGGCATTAATCAGAGAAACAGCCAAAATGACTACAGTAACTCTGGAAGAGCTGCAGAGATCTGCAGTTCAGGTGCAACACTTTAGCTGTTTTCAGACAGAATTTCTGGAATATTTATGGACAATTCTATCCGGTCTTTAACCGGAGTTGTGTTTTCAAATACACCACTTTTCTCCGGAACATTGCTTTTCGGCTGCTTTCACACAGCAAGAAAAGTACCGGAGGATCCTGATGAATGTCTGGGGGAGTGGGGGGTTGTATGTGGATATGACGTTAACTTAGTGCGGCGGGCGTACATGTCATTTTCCCAAACAAAGGGATTATTGCAAAGATGGTCGAAGAAACAGAAGATCTACTCACAGTGCTCGTCTTTGTGATGTGTGCAATTTTGCGCACATGGAAACGCTTAAGAGACATCGACGAAGATGCTGTGAGGAAAATAGTGACATTTATACATCATCAATGTGTGCGCTCACAGCGTTCCCTGCCCCTGGCCCTTTTCCCCACCGCCCCACACCCCTCCAGCTTTTCCGGAACATTTCCTGATAATATGAATGCAAGCACCATATCACGAAAAGTCCGCTCTTGTTACAAGGTCTTGTTCCGTAAAATTACCGGTAAAGGGTATCCGGACAAAGTCCGGAAGATTGCTTTCAGACTCAAAAGCAAAACAGACAGAGTCTGGAAAATTACCGTTTTTCATGGCCTGTTTGAAAGAGCCTTTAGTTTAATGGACAACTATTATGCATTCTACAAGTCTGGCCCTTACAGAAGAGTGGCAAAAAGAAATTCATTGCTAAAATAAACTGTTGTTGAGTTACGTTTGCATTTTGGTGAAAACTATGTAGAGGACACAGCAAACATGAGAATGAAGGTGCTCTGGAGAGAGGATACCAAATTTAAACTTTCTGGCCTGAATGCACATCACCCTGAACACACCAACCCAATGGTGAAACGTGAAGGGTTGTTGGCAGAATCATTCTATAGGGATGCTTTTCTTCAGCAAGGACAGTGGATATCCAGTGAAGCTCCAGCCATACATGGATGGATGGATGGATGGACCCATAGACCTTCTAGCAAGATAGCAACCCTAAACATATTACCAGAGTGACAATGCAATGGAATATATCAAACTTTATTCATGTGTTAGAATAACCCAGTTAAAGTCCAAACCTAAATTCAATTTTAAATCTGTATCAAGCCTTGAAAATTGATGTTTACAGCGGCTCTCCATCCTGTCTGGCTGAGCTTGAGCTATTTTGCAAAGAATGCTGGGTAAATAGTTCAGTCTATACATGTGCAGAGGTGGTGGAGAAATACCTCTAAAGACCTGCAGCTGAAAAAGCATTGAAAGGTAGTTCTACAGAGTATTGACTCAGGGGGGCTGAATACCAATAGAAGCCGCACTAATTAAAATAAATATGTATCATTTTCCTTCTACTTCAAAAATGTACATATTTTTATAGTCTGTCACATAAAGTTTGGATTAAATACATTAAGTTCTATAGTTGGAATTTTCCAAAATGTGAAAAAGTGTATGTATACTTTTGCAAGGCACTGTCTATGTTGAATAAAAGATTGAGTTATAAGGAACTGGTGAGAAATGTCTAAGGAAAGATGGTGTCATTGTTCAAGTCAGGGTAAAAAAAACCCACCACCCACGATTAAGGCACAGGTAAGTGACAGGACAATGGTTTGTTGGAGAGTAGCAAGCCACAGGCCTTTCTGCACAAAAAAAAGAATGTGGCAGTCCATGACCGCCTTATTTTTCTTCAAGAGAGAATTGGTTATTTCAGTGCCGGCAGCTATTCTTTATGTTGCATGGCTACTTCGTGCAGACAGAGCATGCCCACTGTCTTCAGATATTATTTAAAGAAGCAGGGCAGCAAGATGAAGAGAGAAATAACTGGAGGAGAGGCAGACTAGAGGATGAAGACTCCCTTACTGGGTGGCAGCGCTGATTCAACAGCTGACAGACCCAAAGCAGGATCATCTGTCTCCATTATGGTCTCTCTACAAATCATCTACATTTCCCCTCTACTCCGTTGCTGCCCACATGCTCATAAAGCTAGCTTTTCCATGCTGCCTTTGGCTGGAAGAGTGAGAGAAACATCCAAAGACGTGTACTGTGGGTGGTCGGAACCATGCATAGTGACACACACTCAAGCACCGCATGCTATTTGGTTTCATCAGTGTGTACCACAAGACTGCTATTCTTTCCAGAATTATATATTTGCCGTTTTTGATTTCAGCTGAATAAATGCAGTTGAGGGAAAACACTGATTTGGGATGCCTGTACTTCCCACAAGCCTTCCTTTTGGTTCAGAGGTCAGGGGAGAATGTTTGTGCTTGTTCTGCACATTTTCGTCAACTCCTTTCATGGACTGATGGACATGGGTAATATCCACTCCCTAGTATTAAGAGTCAGTTGGTGAGTGTGGGTTTCACAAAATGTACACTTTTAACAGTTTCACTGGTCTCAGCATATAATACTGAAGGTAAAATATCACTTCTTAAGCCACCCCCTATAGACCACTTTCTTAGCTACATTTACACAACTGTGCCCGTTCCGTATTTTTCCATAATGCTTTGTACAAATGAAGTGCACAACTTCCATACCAACAGTCTTACATGTAAACTATCTCTAGAAAGACAAATATAGATAAAAACACAAACTTTTGCTCCTCAAATAGGATGATACAATCACAACATCTTCATCTTATGGCCACAGTGTAGTGAAGTCAGGGTAGGCACTACAACCTAGCCTATCTGCCCCAAGTAATGTGCAACTTCAAAATATGTTGACTAAATTTTTATTTAATAATCACTTTAAAGCAACATGAAAACCCTAAATTTAAGCAATGCTTATAGGCCAACAGAGCCAGATGGCTGTGTAAGTTATTTAGTTTATTATCCTATTGACTTGTTTGATGATGTGCATAGTATTAAAATACACAGTTGAAACTAGATACGTATTTACATACACTTCAGAAAAAAACATAAAATTTTTTTTTCTTTACTGTTAAACATCAAATCAGAGTAAACGTTTTTGTTTTAGATAAATAAATAAATAAACATATTTTATGTATTTGTGAAATATAAGAATAAAGGGAGAGAGAATTATGTAGTTTTATTACTTTCATCAAAGCCAAAAGTATAAATACACTAAGTTTATTGTGTCTCTGAACAAAAAGAAAACTCCAGATGATTCCATTCTGAGCTTAAGAAGCTTAAGTTTCTGATTTGTTAATAAAGTCAAATGAGTTAATTGGTGGCACACCTGTGGATGCATATAAAGGCAAAGGCCAAACAAAGAGCCTCTTTCTATGACATCATGGGAAAATCAAGAGAAATCAACCAAGACATCAGGAGACAAATTGTGGACTTCCACAAGTGGGGTTAATCCTTAGGTGCAATTTCCAGATGCCTGAATGTCCCACGTTCATCCGTTCAGACAATAATACGCAAGTAGAAAAAACAGTCATCATACCGCTGGGGAAGGAGACAGATTCTAAGTCCCAGAGAGGAACGCTGTTTGGTGCAGAATGTGCAAATTGGCACCAGGACAACAGCAAGATCCCAGCGGGACATCCTCTGACCTTGTTCCTTATACTCTACGGTGTGAAGTGATTTAACCTTGTCGGACCAGACATCAGGACTGTGTAGGAGGGACTGAAGAAGATAATCATTGATTACCAAAAACCATATAATATTAGGAATAGGGGGTTGCACGAAGAGTTTAAACATGGCATAAATCTGGGTGCACGGTTTGCCAGACCGTGTTCTGCCATGTTGTGGGGTTGCTAACGGTTAGCTTCCACCAGCCAAGATTCGCCATCGCTCTCTCTTGCCCCCACCTTCCTGCGGGCAGTCGCAAGCTAAAGTGGGTGTGGCCAGGATACACTTCTATCCTTATGCATTCTTTTTGTGGTCCATTTCCAAATAAAACGTGCATTAAAACAGAGTAACAGGGGTTACCTGTACTTTAAGATAGACCCTCTGAAAATTTTTAAAACAAAAGCAAATCTATAAGCTACATGTTATAAGCTCCTAGCAAAGGAGTAAACTTTTGATTCAAGACAGAGACCTACAAGACAGAAACTGAGACAGAACCAGACTCAGGAACGTGGACAGGCGGAACTGAAACCAAATACGTTTCAGTTCCGCCTGTCCATTCTGTTTTTATTATTTTTTTGAGAAAGACAATTCTATAAGTGGGAAAAAAAAACTTTCTTGTTACTAAGAACCCACGCTGTGTTTACTGTAACAAGGAACTGCCCCTCCTTTAAAGTTGTGTTTTACACATTTTCTGCATATTTAAGGTTCAAAAAGTCTTCAACAAACTTTCCCATTTTTGATTTACTAAATAATGGCCTTGCAGAATCTGTGGTGTGTTGTTTTGTATTCTTAAAATTAGAATTAGATCCTCATAGAAGATGACTGGAAACGGGTTGCTGTATAATGCCTTGAAGAAATATTCATAACTCTAAAACATTTTGTATTCTATTTAAATTTTCATCAAAATATCAACACAAAGTAGTGCTTAATTGTGAAGTGGAAGAAAAAAGACAAGGTTAAGGGCTATAAATGCTTTTGCAAGGTACTGTTTGTTTTAATTTTTAGGATTGACAACGGCTGTACTTTCTTTTAGACTGTATTTCTGTAATTGTACAACTTTTAAAAATATGGGAATTAAACATTTGGCCCACTTATCTGTATAGAGCTTTACCTTCCTCTATTGAGTTTCTATAAGACTAAGGTCTGGACACTGACTAGGCTACTCTATAACCTTAATGTACTTCTTTAGCCACTCCTTTGTTGCCTATGCAGTACACTTAGGATCATGATTATATTGGAAGACCAATCTCTTGTAGTGTGGTGAGTTAGGGATGAAGGTTCTTGTCCAAAGTTTTATGGTCCATTGTCCTGCACATCTACTCTGTCAGGACATAAAAACAAGTCCAAAGCATAATGTTTCCCCTCCATGCTTTAACTGTGTGCTGTTTTGTAGGTCATGCTAAATATTTCTGTTCCCCCCCAAACATGGTGGTTTGAGTTTATACCAAAAAGCTTGCTTTTGCTCTCATCTGACCACAGCCCTTTCTCCCAAGCCACTCTGAATCATTTAGATGTTTACTGAGAATTTTCGGATTTGATTCTACATGTGTCTTCTGTAGCATGTACCAGGATCCTTAGGACTCTGATTTAGTGGTTTTGGTTTTGTCATTGTGATGGGCTAAGTTTAAAAGCTGGAGGGGTCAAAGGACTTATTGGACAAATAGGGTTTTTTTAAATCCCAAAAGCTGAATTTACAAAATAAAGCTGTCATGTCCTTTGGCTAGTCTGAGGATAGGATGGGCAAAGTTTCAGCTTTGAGGAAAACCAAGCTCTACATAATAAACAAAACATCCCTAAAATAAAATAAAAGTTCAACTTACTAACTCCAAAGAAAACAAAATACACAAACCTACAAGACAACTTACCAAACCAGCACATAAACAGGAGAAAACTAGAGCTAACATAAAAGGCACTTCTCCCCTACAAAGCTCAGTCTGAACAAAGCTACATTAGCTTTAAAAAGTACATCCCAAAACTGTATAGCAGTCAAAACGGCTAGAAGCACAGCTGCACAGTCATTCTATAGGGCATGGCTGATGACTGACCTGAGCTTCTGGAAATTGAACCCAGTTAGGTTGGAGGAGAAGAGTGGAACAAAACAAACCAAACAAAAAAAATTGACATCTTCATTAGGGATGTAACAAATTCTGAGTCCATAAAAAAGATCAAACAAAATTTTTGAACTTAGGGAAAAGATCTGAACAAATATTACTGACCTAACAAAGAAATGACCGGGAATGGCTGATCAGACAATTACAACACAATATGGATAACTATGTAAACACAATGCGAAATACTACAAGAAAACTACACAGTAAAGTCAAGTTTGTTGATAAACAAACACCAAGAAAGGAAATGGAAAAAGGTCAACTTTAAATACGAATCTTTCGTTAAATAAAAAAAGGTTAAAAAAAATATGAATGCACAAACAGGAGGGACTTTTTGTGCACTCTAATTATGCTGTCCACATATTTAGGTCTTTTTTCTCTTTTTTCCGAGCAAACTCCCAGGGATCACGGGAGGTAGGAAACCAGTAAACAACCTAGAATTATAATAAACACAAACCAAAGACGAGAAGTGAGTAAAACAAAATACATAAGTGAACTAAATGGCTGTGTTTACAAATCAAAAGAAGTATTTAAACCACTCAATAAACCTTTACTACGAATAAAAGTGTGTCATTGTGTTTACATTTTGGAAAAAAACATAAATGTACAAACAATGAATCAAAGTTCATGAGAGTTAGCAACTTTATGGAGTATGGCTATGGGTTTTGCCATAGCTGTCATCTGTCTTGTTCCATATTTGGGTCATTAGTTTGTTTTCAGATTCCTTTATACTTTTTACTTGTCAGGTTTTCCGTGTGTTAATTTTTGTAGCTTCTGTTAGTTTCATTGTGCATTCATCCTGTTCATTGCTCACTTTCCTTCAGCCCTTCTGTCCTGCTCCTCTTACAGTAGACATTCACTCTGTTAGTTGCGACTTGATAAATTAGTTGAACTTTTCTAGTTACACCAATCTCTCTAAATTTGCCTTGGAGGAAGCTGGGATTAAATCCATAGTTTTCAGACTCTTCAAAGTCAGTCACAGCATCCCCAAATATTAATTTACCCCCTTGTGAAACATTCCACGAGTCACTCCTCCTCAGTATTTAATTTTGTTTTCTGTCATAGGTTATTCTGTTATACTACATCCATGGTTTCTGCCCCCCAAACACCCCCCCTTCTCCAATGTTTCAGTTTCTTAATAAAAAAAAAAGGATTCCAGTGTTTACAGATGCATTGTTGGGCTTAGGTTACCATTACTAAATCTTGTGTAGTTCTCAGTTGTTGTTTGATTTGTTTTATCGTTGTTGGGGTTTTTTTCCCTCTGGCTGCCGT
The DNA here is from genome assembly GCA_963556495.2 of Valencia hispanica. Classification (NCBI taxonomy): domain Eukaryota; kingdom Metazoa; phylum Chordata; class Actinopteri; order Cyprinodontiformes; family Valenciidae; genus Valencia; species Valencia hispanica. The sequence goes on from OY747704.1 coordinate 12,395,312, forward strand.
CCTGGGGGTGTGGAGGTGGACTGGGATATTTTCTTTGTTCCCCTTCCTCTCCTGTATCTTCAACTTACCCTCTCCCTCTTAACTCTTCTTTCTTTCTTCCCCTTAAATTTCCGTCTCAGTGTCCATAACATCAGAAAAACCCCCACAGCAATATCTAATAAAGATTTCTTACCCATATACGCACGTTGAATGGTGTTGTTTTTATCTGGGTAATTTCATGCATGCGCACAACAGTGGAGGGCAAAAAGAGCTTCTAGATCCGCTACCCAGAGCCGTGCTGCTGCGGTTGAACAATTTGGCTAACAAAATGAAACCTAGGAATGCAAGCATTACAACTTTAGATCATCTAAACCATCTTTGTGCAGATGATCGAAAAAGCTACATCGCGAAGCCAACGCTATTTGGCACAAAGCTTCCGGACGCGTTCGAAATAGCTAATGAACTATGGGATAACAGCCCTCAGAAATGGCCACCAGTTCAGTATGGGGATATCTACAATTATTTGATCAACATGCATGGACTTTACACCACAGAAGCAATGAAGGCATACAAATCGTTAGATGGATATAACTTTTCGTGTCTGGACACGTGGGGCAGATTTATTACCACAACAATGAATGCATGAACTCTTGAAGTGTGCTGTTATACCATCACAGAAGATACCTGACAAGAAAGGAAGACATCAGGTGTGGGTCTGCTTGGATAAATTGAAAGGCTATGTGATGTCTGCCCACTGCACCTGCAAAGCAGGGTAAGTTTTATTATTTAATTTGAAATATATGTGAAAATTATAGAAACATGGCATAAACTGTGGTGTTATGAATTATAGAATGGACCAACGGTCTGCAACCTTTACAATTCAAAGAGCAGTTTTTGCCTTCAGGCAAACTAAATGACTTGTTCTTATCATTTTAATGGTAATATCTACTTTAGGTTAAATATATCTTTTAGATACGTGGGCGTATTTTGTCAGCTGGAAACCTATTAAATTTAACAATACTATTCTTTTATCTTCTATTTGTGCATACTACAGCACTGCAAGTGTTAACCATGCTGATATATTTTATTTTACCGCTAAACACACAGACTATTGAGATCTGACCGCTACTAACAATGATAGTCAGCGGGGGTGCGCAGTCTGACGTCACCTTACATCATATATATATATATATATATATATATATATATATATATATATATATATATATATATATATATATATATATATATTATCAAGCGGCGTACTATAGCAAAGGCTGTAATACTCCACTTGTGAAAGTAAATCTGTTGGGCTTCTACTTCGTACTCAGACACCAATTCTGAGCGCCACAATGCCAGAAAGGACACGTTCAAAAATAAAAATAAAAAAATGTAACAAAAAAATGGCTATGTTGTTTACATCATGATTCACTTATGAGACTGCCTCACTCCTGCCAGCACTTGGGTCCTCTCACTCAAAATAAGCAAACGATGACAACAAGGGAATTGAAGAACCCAGCCTAATACAGTGTAGTGTGTTCCCTATGATGTTTTTGGTGATTGTGGTCCAACTGCCGTCAGCTCATTAACATCACCTCCCGTAAAGTTGTAAGCCAAGAGAAAGGTGAGAGATCAGAATACGACATGGGTGCCCATGTCCAGTCCTGAAGTGTTACTGTCCTGCAAATGCTCAGATGCATCCCTTGTCCAGCACATTTAAGCACCCCTGTCTGTACAACCCTGGAGCAAGCAACATAAATAATTTTATAAATATATGATCTTGTTGATGCCTGGACACAGGATAACATGAACCTCGCCTTGCATCTTTGATTAGAATACTGAAATAGCAGCATCGGTGTTGACATAGACGACTGCCTGGTGTAAACCAATCTAACATACTTCTAAACACATTCTATCACACAGTGTAGACAAATGCACTAAAACAAGCATTTCAGTGTGAATGTTGTTGCTGTGAGCAATTACAGCACCTTATCTAACAGCGCGGATAATGAGGTTACAGAGAGAGCAACTTCTATCATGTCGACATAATGAGAATTGGGCCTCTGACTCGTGTCCTGGGGTCGAGGACAGAGACGAGGACAGACACACACACGCACGCACACAAAAACGTATTCAGTTTTTCTTATCTGCCCCACCTCGCGTCTCTGCCTGACATTCAGGGGAAATTGCATTTGGGCTGAAAGTGTGATGCAGTTTGCGAATGACTTGGAGGCTCTACCCCTCTTGCTCCCTCGTTCCATCCCTCCACCCCCTCTTCATGTTCTCCAACAAACCCCACCGCTACTTCTGACAGGCTGTTTGATTTATGACTCCAATTCCCGAGTGCAGACACATAGACGCAGGTCATACTCCCAACTATATGTATGTATTTTAGTCCCCCTCAACAGCCCTCCCTGTTCCTTGGCTACTCTTTTGCTCTCTCTCTCCCTCTCTCTCTCGCTCTCTCTCTCTCTCATTTTCTCTGCTTCCCTCTCAAGCACAATCACATACACGCAGCTTAACTGTGGTGATTGATTATCCTTGCAGGACCGTCTTGTGTATTTTTGATCCTTTTGAAATTTAATCTCTATGAGCAGTACAAGGAATGTCTTAACATACACTCACACACACACACCCACACACAAGCTCAAAGTTTCCAAAATGAAATGAAAGCTAGCAGTGAAGTGCTTTCTGGCAACATGCAGTATTTAAAGCTGTATACATTAAGAACTTAATCAAAGGTTAGGGCATAAAATCGGTGCCAAATAACTTTCAAAACTCTGCTCTTCATTTTCTGTTCAAGGTAAGATGACGTCTGAAAAACAATCCAGGATTTTATTCTTTTTTCATCCAGAAAGAATCTGAAAATGAAAACACAAACTCAGGAACAGAACAGGGCCTATTTCTCTGTTCTTAAATATAAAAAATGGTCCAGTCTTTCCCACAGGAGCTGCTCAGTGACTCAGCAAGCCCTATTAGTTTAAAAAAAAACCAGCAAGAGTTTACTCCACATGCCTGATTGTTGTCAAGAGTTGTGGTAATCAAACTTTCTTAGTTGCTATGCTTAATCTCTTTTCTTTCTCTCGGTGTCCTTGTGTCAACTACCTGGAACTCACCTCATGATTCCACCAGAGCTTTGCCTGGATTCTCCAGCAGCATTGTGATCTGCTTCATCTCATACGCTTCAACTCTCTCAAGAGTTGTTGGCTGGTCAACTCATCTGCAACAACATGCCCATCTGCTCTCCTAACTCCTAACCAAACTCAGCTAGCTCTGGAGCCATGGTAACCGCATCCTAAGCCTCAAACCAAACCACCAACAAGTAAATAATCAGCTTTTTATTCAGACCTAAATGAGTGCCTTTAATTTTCCCACTGTGTCCTCCAGATGACTCATTAGACCACATCTTACTACCACATTTGCCATTTATAAAATAAGCATTATTATCACACTTTCCAATGGTTTGTTTGTTGCTCTGTTCTTGTACCAGAGTCCACAAAAAACCCTAAAAAACCCTAAAAACCCTAATAACAAACTATGCAAAGGATGTAAAGTTCTGCAACAAATCAACTCTGGAACAGACGGCAATCCATCTTCTTTCTGTCAAAACATTTTAGTTAAAGCTGATAATTTCTAAGCTACAGTTGTGCCAAGCCTCAATGTCACGGAAAATGAAGCCAACCTGTCAGTGCAAAAAACTGCAGCTGCTGACAGAGCTCCTTGGCGCCACCTTCAAAAGTAAGTCAAACCTGATACACAATCCAAGTTGAAATGCACAGAGCTCATCTGTGAAAGACATATGTTTAAGGCATAGAATGAAAAACTGCTCCAACAAATCTTCCTGTTCATACTCTGTGACCTAACTGTGGATTTTGCAATGCAGTGCATATCTGTCAAACAAAGGTATTCAGTTGTAATTCTATGAATCAGGCAGACTATACCCTGTTATACAATTCAATTCAATTCAATTCAACAATATTTTATTAATCCCAGAGGGAAATTAAGTAATGAGGATTACTCACTGTGGTTAGTGTCCATAACTTTGCTGCCATCCTATGGACGAAGCAGATCTTAGTTTTGGCCAGTGAAAGAGTTGCTGTTCAGGACGTACCACTTGTGAGCAGTCTCAGACGGTGGTTTGGTTTGTCGGTACATATATTCCCATTAGGTTCATTAGCAACTCTAGATTGCTCTGAGGTGTGTGTGGTTGCATGGCTCTTTGTTTTTTGCTGTAATGCAGGCCACTTTCTACACCTCCACATTGAATTTAAATAAATCCATGATCTATAGTCTAGTCTTTTTGACTAATGTTGAAATAGCATAAAGTAATTGAAAATGAGATGACCATACCATAATGACACCTCAAACAATTATAATAGTTCCTAATTCCTTCACTGCAAAAATTCTGCTTCTATTATCAAGTTCATAAAACAAACTAGACATTTTTGGAACCAAACCCTGCTTTCTGCAGTGTTTTTCTATTTTTACTCAAAATTGGACTCTAATTTACAAAATGAGAATAATTTCATATTGTAGAAATCAGCAATTGCAGTCCTAAACACTTCAGAAAAGTATATAATTAATAAATCAAGTTGGAAATAGGGTCATTTTCTCATAGGTTTCTCATAGACGTTTATGAAATTTGACTCATAATGGTCACATGGATAATTGGAGTGTTTATGCCTGTGAACCAAAATCCCTTTGAGTATTCCAAACTTGGAACACTGAGTTGTGTTATCCCAGTTAAGTTTATGTGTCAGTCAGTGTCTGTGATCAGCACGGACAAACACATTGAGACAGTCATAATGCAGCCAATGTTCTTTAGACAACCACAAATATGTGAACTGTGCACATTTCCCTAGGCTCACATTCAGCTGGTTCACCACAAGAAGATCCAGACACTCTTTCCCATGGTACACTGCTTCAAGCAAATCCACTCGGGGGAGCAATGAAGATTAAGGGCCTAACTAGATGACTGAGTCGGTTCAGCTTGTGACTACTTTAACTACCCCCTGCTCTATAGTTAATCAACAGAACTTTACTTCCCATCATGCATGAAACAATAAAGTAGAATATTATATATATATATATATATATATATATATATATATATATATATATATATATATATATATATATATATATATAGTTATAATAGTTATATAGTAACAGAAGATCTATAATGTGTCAGAAAAAAAAAAAAAAAATTTCTAGAATTGCGCTGCTCTGGGTGGCTGCATGTTGGAGTGGCTCTGTTGGCTACATATTAAGTTTTGTTTTTTTGTACATTGGTTCCTCTTTTTTCTTAAAGAAGATTGCATTTTTTTGACCTGTATACTTTCTAGTTTTTGGTGCTGTGGAGCTGGAAGGATTTTTGCTGTAAATTTTTCCCTTTTTGACAATTTGTTATGATGCGTAACCATGGCAACAATGTGGTTTACAGCCGGGAGCAGCTGATTAACATAGCAAAAGCTGAAATAATACCTCAACTGAAACCACAAATCCCCGATGAGTTGATAAGGAGGAGACGTGGATGCAGAGCAGGAGCGAAAAGGAGACAGAGAAAGAGGAAGTTCAAGCCATCGCTTCCATCGATCATAATGGGCAACGTAAGATCACTGGCTAACAAGATGGATGAACTCCAAGCCCTTACAAGGACTCAGCCAGAGTACCATGAATGCAGTGTTATGTGTTTTACGGAGACGTGGCTGCTGGATCATATCCCCGACTCCAACGTCTGTCTGCCAGGCTTCCTGACTGTACGAGCAGACAGAGATCTGAAGACGAGCAGAAAAAGGAAAGGTGGTGGAGTAGCAGTGCTTGTCAACAACAGATGGTGTCATCCAGGACATGTTACTGTGAAGTGTCGTCTCTGCAGCCCAGATCTCGAACTCTTTTTCGTCCATATTATTTGCCAAGAGAGTTCACCAGTGTAATTTTGGCAGTTGTTTACATTCCACCTTCAGCCGTTGCCGACAATGCATGTGATGTCATCAGTTCCATTGTTGCTAAGCTACAGACACAGCACCCCAATGCATTTGTGGCAATATCTGGTGATTTTAATCATGCCTCGCTCTCTACTACACTTCCAACATTTCAACAATTTGTCAGCTGCTCTACAAGAGAAAACAGGACCTTGGATTTGTTTTATGCAAATGTAAAGGATTCATACACGTCCAAACCAAGACCTCCTCTGGGACAATCAGATCACAATCTTGTTTTTCTCTGTTCAGAATATAAACCACTTGTTCAGAGGCAACCTGTGACAAAACGAACTGTGAGAAAATGGTCACAGGAAGCTGAAGAAGCCCTGCAGGATTGTTTTGCAACCACAGACTGGATGACTCTTTGCCAAGCACATGGAGAGGACATCAATGACATGACTGAGTGTGTGACTGACTATATAAACTTCTGTGTGGACAACATCATCCCCACCAGAACAGTGAGATGCTTCCCTAATAACAAACCCTGGATCACCAGTGACCTGAAGGAACTGCTAAACAAGAAAAAAAGAGCCTTCATGGAGGGAGACAGGGAATTACTGAGGAGTATACAGAAGCAACTTAAGGTCAAGATCAGAGACAGCAAGGAGGCATACAGGAAGAAGCTGGAGAACAAACTACAGAGGAACAATATCAGAGATGTCTGGTCAGGAATGAGAAAGATCACAGGTTTTAAGGACAGGAAAGATTGGATAGATGGAAGTCTGGACAGAGCCAATGAACTGAACACATTCTTCAACAGGTTCAGTTCAGGAACTAGCTCAGCATCCCCCTCTCCTGTTCCCAGCCAAACAGACATCCCACTATCCTCTGATCAACAGCTTTCCTGTTACACCTCGGATGTTTTATCCTTCACCTCAGCCATGGACTCTTCTAATTCCACAAGTTTGACTTCAACCAAGTCAGGAAATGCTGCTACCCCCTTTGCCTCCCCCTCCCACTTGTCTGTCTCCAAAAGTCAGGTGAAGAGGCAGCTGGAGAAACTGAACCGGAACAAGGCTGCAGGTCCAGATGGTGTCAGCCCCAGAGTCCTGAAGGCCTGTGGAGAGCAGCTCTGTGGGATTCTGCAGCACCTCTTCAACCTTAGCTTAACTCAGGAGAAGGTCCCAGTGTTGTGGAAGACATCCTGCCTTGTTCCAGTACCCAAAAGAACTCACCCATCAGTCATCAATGACTATAGACCCGTTGCCCTGACATCCCACATCATGAAGGTCCTGGAGAGACTCCTGTTGGCACCCCTGAGTAAGCAAACAAGAACGTATCAGGACCCACTGCAGTTTGCTTATCGCTGTGGAGTTGGAGTTGAAGATGCCATCATCCACCTACTTCAACCAACCCACTGTCATCTGGACAAAGCAGGCAGCACTGTGAGGATCATGTTCTTTGATTTCTCTAGTGCATTTAACACAATTCAGCCTGATTTGCTTTGTCAGAAACTCCTGAAGACACAGGTGGAGCCCTCAACAATCGCCTGGATCAATGACTACCTGACCAACAGACCACAATTTGTGAAACTGAAGAATTGTGTGTCAAACCAGGTGGTCAGCAGCACAGGAGCGCCACAGGGGACCGTACTCTCACCATTCCTTTTTACTCTGTACACCTCAGACTTCCAGTACAAATCAGAGACCTGTCATCTGCAGAAATACTCAGATGACTCTGCAATTGTCGGGTGTATCAGAGATGGACAAGATGCTGAATACAGAGAGTTGGTGGACCGCTTTGTGACATGGTGTGGAAACAATCGTCTCACCTTGAATGTGAACAAAACAAAGGAGATGATTGTAGATTTCAGAAGAAACAGGGATAAGTCAAACACTGTTTCCATCATGGGAGAAGAAGTGGAGGTGGTTGAGGAGTATAAATACCTCGGAGTTCACCTTGACAACAGACTGGACTGGAGGCGCAACAGTGAAGCCGTCTACAAGAAGGGACAGAGCAGACTGTACTTCTTGAGGAAGCTTAGGTCCTTCAAGGTTTGCAGCAAGATGCTGCAGATCTTCTACAAGTCTGTTGTGGAGAGTGTAATCTCTTCAGCCGTCATCTGTTGGGGTAGCAGCATCAGAGCCAGGGATTTAAAAAGGCTCAACAACCTGATAAAGAAGGCTGGTTCTGTTCTTGGGACAACTGTGGAAAATCTGGAGATGATAATGCAAAGAAGGATTCTTCATAAAATCAAAAAAATTATGGACAACCCTGAGCATCCTCTTCATGAGACAGTCACACAACAACAGAGCATCTTCAGTCGGAGGCTTCTTCAGTTTCGCTGCAATACAGACCGCTACAGGAAATCCTTCCTGCCCACAGCCATCATTATCTACAACAACTCCTTAAAGAATTGATTATATGAGCTATACCAACACTTAATTTCCCTCTGGGATCAATAAAGTATTTTTGAATTGAATTGAATTGAATTGAAAATACAGTGACTTGTCATTTTCTACATTTTGGGCTTAAAAAAAGACATTTAATTTTTTTAAACTAATATTCTTCATTGGATCATCAAAGATGTTTTCTCTAGCTGCTGTCCCTATGTTTCCTGTCTTGCCATGGATGCCTTGGAAAATAAGGTTTTGTGGAACAAAAAGTCCTGTTATATATTTGAATTATGTGTATCATTTTAATGTGCTCCCATTCTAAATATTCCAGGATCAATAGTGTGGAATTCACAGTGTTCTGCTGGAGGATAGCCAGGTACATTGCTTTTCCGTGATATCCCTGCCTCCTTGAATATAGCTTTTATATTAAAGCATTAACTAACTGTGTTTCACAGTTTAGCAGAGAAAGGGAAGCTCGTCAGAGCAGACTGGATGATGGCAGGAGCTAAAAATGACATGTTAGACCTTTTAAAGGCTGCAAAGATCCAGCTGTTTCGTAAAGAAGATTGGGCAAATTTTACAGTGTGTGGATGTGGAAAGCAGGTCTAAAAGACGCTCAGCTGCGAATGTACTGAAAGATGGTTCTTCAAAGTAATAAATACACACAAAGGTTTTCACAGTTCTATTTGTAAAACAATGTGAAAACAGTACATTATTCTCTTTCCATTTCAAAATTATGAGCTACTTTGAGTTAATGTATCACATACATTTCCAATAAAAACACCTGAATGTTTTTGTGCCAATAAAATGATAGATGTGAGAAAGCTTAATCTGTATGAATACTTTTGGAAGGCACTGTACATTGCAGAGAAATTTGTCTCTTTATATCCCTGCTGCTTTCTCCATGCCTTGAGATGATAATTTTGCAACCATTAAAACCAACATTTTCTCATTTTTGATGACACCCTATGGTCCATTACTTCCCTTGAGACTGATAGTAAAATAAAGGTTGCCAATTCCCATCATACATACACACTTCTACTTTCACCATATATAGCTGCAGTAATAAAAAATACAATAAACTTTGAGATTTTGTTTAAAATGAGGGAGAGTTTCATTGTAGATCAAAGGTAAGCCAAACATACCCAATAGAGACATATCTACCATGTACAGTTTGACTAAATCAGCATATAACAGAGCCCACACATAATAAGGGTCATGTTTTGGACTTACTGATCTCGAAGAGTCTGGACATTTCCAAGAATAATGTGCGTGATGTGGGCTTGTCTGACCATTGTGTTTTCTTTGAGAGTATAATTTCGGTTCACATAAATGTTTTAACGGAGGCCATCACAAAACGATGTATAACTGAAAACACTAGTGAGATCTTTAACCAGGTCTTCTCTCTAACACCTGCCCTGTCAGGGGGTTCAGTCAATGAACTTGTCAACAGCTTTAATGCTAAAATATTAAATGTTATGGATACTATTGCTCCCTATAAGGTGAAGGTTATCTCTGGAAGGAAAAAGTCTCCATGGAGAAATTCCACACTGGTGAGAAATGAAAATAGGGAGTGTCGGAAAGCTGAGCGCAGATGGAGAAAAACAAAACTTCAGGTTCATTATGACATCTATAAAGAGAAACTTCACTCTTTTAACTTACAACTGAGGAATGCAAGGAAGTCATATTTTTCTGAAATCATGATCCAGAAATAGTCATAGTGCTCGCGCATTTTTTGCTGTAGTCGACAGGCTAACAAACTCAGCAGCACCTGAACTCTATTCCACCAAGGCCTGCAATGACTGCCAAATTCTTCACAGACAAAATCCAAAATTTTAGACAAGCGGTTGGTTCAGGTTATGTACAGTGTCCACGAAAAATCAGTTTAAACACTATGAAACAGTTTTATCTCATAAACAGCAAAGATCTGGAGGACATCTTATGTCAACTGAACTCCTCTTGCTGCTTAGACATCCTGCCCACAGGCTTTTTCAAAAAAGTCTCAAAGATCTTGGAATCAGATCTGGTACAGATTGTGAACTCATCTTTAATGTCGGGTGTTTTCCCAGAGCCCCTGAAAACAGCTGTAGTTAAACCCCTGCTTAAAAGAGACAATCTGGACAAGACACAAATGAACAACTACAGGTCCATATCCAATCTTCCATTTTTAAGTAAGATCATTGAAAAGGCAGTTTTTCATCAGCTAAATTACTTCTTAAGACAAAGCAACTGCTATGACGTCTTTCAGTCAGGTTTTAGACAGCACCACAGCACTGAGACTGCTCTGACCAAAGTCATCAATGACATCCGTTTGAATACTGACAGTGGAAAAATGTCAGTGTTAGTTTTACTGGATCTCAGTGCTGCATTTGATACAGTTGATCACATTATTTTACTCAAACAAGTGGAGAACTGGGTGGGTCTCTCTGGCACTGTACTAAACTGGTTCAAAACGTACTTAGAGAACAGGAAGTACTTTGTGTCAATAGGTAACTTTACATCTGAGCAGACGGGAATTACATGTGGGGTTCCCCAGGGTTCCATCCTGGGACCTCTTCTGTGTAACATCTATTTGCTCCCACTAGCACAGGTAATAAATAACAACAATATAAGTTACCATAGCTACGCAGATGACACACAGATATATATTAGAATGTCACCAGAAGACTAAGGGCCTATACAGGCTCTTGGCAAATGCATTGAGGAAATTAATGACTGGATGTGCCACAATTTTCTGCAGTTGAACAAAAACAAAACTGAAGTAATTGTCTTTGAAGCTAAAGAGAAAAGATTGAAGGTCACCACAGGGCTTCAGTCCATACACCTAAAAACCACCAACCACGTCAGAAATCTGGGTATAGACGGCCTCTAGCTCCATATCTGATCAATCTCTCTGGGCTCCTTTGATCGGCTCCATCACCTAGTGGGGGTGGGGGGCACTTGGTTTTGTCGTTTGGGATACTGTTGCTGATGTGGGGGTTTTGGGGTTGGAGGCGTCTGGGGGGACCCCAGGGGGTGGGATCACTGGGCGGATGGGGCGCTGGACGTCGTGGCCGGCCTGGGGTTGGGCTTTGGGTGGTAACTCCTGATGGCTGCATGCGGTGCCTTAGGGGGGTTGCACTGGCGGACATGGGTTACTGGCCTGGTGGCCGTGCTGCGCCTGGGTAGGGTCTGGTGTGGGCCTGGGGATTCGGGGCTCTGGGGCGCTGTGCCCCCCTAGCTGTGGTCCTGGCTGGGGGTCGGCTGGCGCGGGGTCTCTGTTGCCTGTGGGTGGTCGGGGCCGGCCAGCGGCCGGCATGTGCAGCCGCCTCTCTCTATTTCTCTGGGCCGATTGTCATCGCCGGTCACTGTGTGGCGTCTCGCCTTGTATGCTGGTTGGGGTGCCTGGCTGCTGGTCGCGGCGGCTGGGTGGCATTTCTGGGCCGGATCAGTCCTTTTTCGCACTGGACTTGGCTCCTGGCTCTTGGTCTTTGTGCGGGGCGCTGGGGTCGGGCATTTGGCCGGGTTCGGTCGGACTTGGAGGTGGACTGGCCGGGTGGTGGGCGTGGAGGGCAGGTGGGTGGGGCGCTGGGTTTGGTCTCCTGCCGGGCCGTTGAGCAGCAGTGGTCGCTCCACAAGGAATGGGGCTGGTGGATGTCGGCCTGGTGGGTCGGCCGCCCGGCTCATCGGTTTGCTCCTGGTCTGGGCAGGTACGTCGCCGTGGTTCGGGCTACGGGGGCCTCCAGTGTGCGGGTGGCGCTGGGGGCCTCCTTTGCTGGCGGGGAGGCTGTTGCTGTGTAGCGAGAGGTGCTCTCCCCCTACGAGGGCACTTGGGCGGGGGGGAGGGATGTGCAGGGGGGGCGAACTCGACCTGGGTGTCTAGTGTCTTTTGTGTTTTGAGAGTAGAGCGAATGCCCGAGTGGGTTTAGTTCTCCTTCTGGGATGGGGCTGGGGGGACTGCCTTGGGGTCCGTGGGGCTTTGTGGTGTTGTGGCCGTGGGCCCCTGCCAGTGCATCGGTGGTCAATCCGGTTTGGACCTGGTGCGTGCCTGGCCGGGCCTGGGGGGGTCGGTGTGTCGGTCGGCCGATGCGCTTGGCCGATATCTTCCTTTGGTTGGTTGGAGCACCTCTTTTAGGGGTGCCAGGTTTTTTGGATTGTTGGGTGGTGCCTGCTTGGTGGCTGGGCGGGATGTGGATCCGGCGTCTCTGCTCGTTTGATCACCTGTTCTGTGCGCACTGTGCGTGGTCAGTTCATTGTCGGGTTGGACCGGCCCTGGCCCTCGTTGGATGCCTGGTCTCGGCGGTCTCGGGGATCAGGACCCGGGAGCTGGTACAACTTGGTGTCCAGATGTAGGCTGATCCCGGCCTGGGGATGCTGTCCGTCCCCTGCGGCTATCGGTGGGGCGCCCCGACGTAGGGCAGGGGTGGGGCGCTGGGATGTTGGCGGTGGGGATTGGCCTAGGGTGGTGGCGGCGCATGGCGGCCGGCCGCGGCCTCTGCAGTGCCGGGGGCCCCTCGTCGGCCGGTCCCTTGTCGGGTCCCTGCTGGGGGTTGGGGTGTCCCTGGGCCCCGGCTCTCCCGGTCCATTGACCGGCCCGCCCTGGCGCGGCCGGCGGGGCCAGTGGGCTCGTCACTGCTGCCCCCCCGGGCCCCTGCATAGTAGCCGCTGGACGTTCCCCTGGGGTTCTCCTTTGCTCCACTCTTGGGGGATGCGGTCGGCCTCGCCGGGTCCGCCTGGGGCTCTGGGGGTCCTGTGGACGTCTTTGCTCCGATCTCCTTCATGTCTGCATTGATCCCTGGGAGACAGATTGATGCCTGCTCACACTAACTATCGAACACTCTTATAGAGAAACCTTATATGCACTAGTATGCTAACACACACACATAGATGTGGGGTCTCTGGTGTTTAAGGATATATTCTTGGGCTGAGGTTATCATTACTAGAGCTTGATTAATCGGTACCATGAGTTTTTCTGTGACATTGTTGTTGTATTTTTATATCTATTTTTGTGTGATGTGGTTGTGTAATTCTTAGTTCACAATGTTTGTTTTGTTTTGTCGATGTTCCTTTTTCGTGTTTTGTTTTGTTTTCCCCCGTCTCTCTGCCGTCCTGTGGGTATGGAGGCAGACTTCAATGTCTTCCTGTGTTTTCTTTGTTCCCCTTCCTCTCTTGTATTTTCAACTCACCCTCTCTCTTGACTTTTTGTTTCCTACCTCTCTTCTTCATCTTCCTTCTTTCTTCACCTTAATTTTCCGTCTCCATGTCCATAACATCAGGAAATAAAAACCCCAACAATCATAATAAAGATTTTTCACACATATATCAAGTGGAGGACTATAGCAAAAGCTGTACTGCTCCGCTTGTGAAAGTAAATCTGTTGGGCTTCTACTTGGTACTCAGACACCAATTCTGAGCTCCACACTGCCAAACAGGACACGTAAAAAAAAAATAAAAATACAGAAATCTGGGTATAGTGATTGACTCAGACCTAAACTTTGAAATACACATTAAGGCAATCACAAAATCAGCCTACTATCACCTTAAGAATATCTCAAGGATAAAAGATCTGATGTCTCAGCAGGACCTGGAAAAACTAGTCCATGCGTTCATCTTTAGTCGGCTTGATTATTGTAGACCTGCGTCTTCACAGGTCTACCTAAAAAATCAATTAGGAAACTGCAGCTCATCCAGAACTCTGCTGCTCGAGTTCTCACTAAGACCAAAAAAGTGGACCACATCACTCCAGCTCTGAGGTCTTTACACTGGCTGCCTGTCTGTCAGAGGATAGACTTCAAAGTTCTGCTGCTGGTCTATAAAGCTCAGAATGGTTTAGGACCAAAATACATCAGTGATCTCCTGACCCAGTATGAACCTACTCGACCCCTCAGGTCATCTGGATCCACTCTTTTATCAGTTCCCAGAGTCAGAACCAGACATGGAGAAGCTGCGTTCAGCTTCTTTGCTCCACATGTCTGGAACAAACTTCCAGAAGGCCTCAGATCAGCTGAAACATTCAGTTCATTTAAATCCAGGTTAAAGACCCACCTGTTCTCAGCTGCTTTTGATTAGATTTTTATTCTAAGTTTTAAATCTGCACCGCTTCTTTTAAGATTTTTTTTTTCTCATTTTAAATCATGGCTTTTATTGCTGTACTGTACTGTACCCTGCTGTAATGCTTTTGATGTTTTATGTAAAGCACTTTGAATTGTCTTGTAACATGAATTGTGCTATATACAAATAAACTTGCCTTGCCTTGCCTAAATATCTCTGTGTCGCATTTTAACTACACTGATCGATCAGTATCACAGATCTAAATCACACAATTCTCCTTTAATCTGTTTTAACAGCACATTCTCATTACAGATTACTTCTATTCTCATTTTTTACATTTCTCTGCTCTCTTCTTCTCTCCTCCCACCACTTCCATCCATACAACCCCCCCTCCTCCCGCCGACCTCACCCAACTAAGTCATCCATCTCCGGACTGGGTCAGTCAGTGGCAGCTCCATTGATAGGCTAATCCAAGACTGATTAATGATCCAATAATCAGAGGGATCCTCAGATCAATCATGGCCGTAATCAATATTCCCCCAACCTAGGCGATCATTAGCCTGCTAGAGTGCATCTACTGTCAGAGCCATGAAAGCAAAACAAAAGAGTGAGAGGAGATGCAGGGCATGAAGGGTGAAGGAGCAAGAGGGGGGAAGGGAGGATTTTTTTTTAGGAAATATGATGTAAGAGAGAAATGTAGGAACAGAATCATTACCTTCATGTTCACAGTAAAGGGGTCGGATGAGTTAATGTGTCAAAAAAATCTTTGTGCACCTCTTGAATAAACTGTCTGACAACATGTGTGAGTCTATGTCCTGCTGTGCATGCAGAGACACCTGTGTGTGTGTGTGTCCATGAAATATGTGCACACAACTGTACTTTATGACTTTTTTATGGGTACTAGGAATTCCTGTCTGCTCATAAGAGTTTGTCTGTGTTTATGTGTGTGTTGGTGTTTAACAGAAGGGTGAGATAGTCTCTGATTTATGGACTGTGTCCCTCTCTGCCAACTCTGTGTCTGCTTCAACATGGACGATGAATGGACCTCTGTCAAGCCTGCCACAACCAGCCACCCCTCAGCTACCTCCCTACCTAGCAGACTTTTCCTCCCCTTCTACTCCTTTCGCTCCCCTCTCTCCCCAAACCAATATGAACTTAACCACAAAGAGACTTAAAGGAACTGTTTACCAGTTCCTATAAATGACCCTTCTGACAGCTGCAGACATAACCGTCATACATACATACGCGTTGTGTTTTTGAACCCTTTGTTTTTTCTGCCCATAGACTTCACTTTAGGAAATGCTGCAGGGTGACTGTTGCCACTGCTGATTATTATTGTTAATTTGTTGCTGCTTTCTCTTTATTTTTGCATGTACTTAATACTAGTGCATAATTGTGAAGCAGATGAAAAACGATTCATATTTTTAAAAATGTATGTCATGCTTTTGGATTCAGCAGTATTAATTTTGATGACAGATTTCTTTATAGTTTTAGTTGTCGTCTTTTAAATAAAC
This sequence comes from Valencia hispanica, assembly GCA_963556495.2. Classification (NCBI taxonomy): domain Eukaryota; kingdom Metazoa; phylum Chordata; class Actinopteri; order Cyprinodontiformes; family Valenciidae; genus Valencia; species Valencia hispanica. Next base: position 12,411,155 of record OY747704.1, read on the forward strand.
TGTAATTTAGTTTGGTTTGGAATTGTGTTATTTGTACTAGTTTTAGTTTTAAATCAGTTCAAAAGTACTTTATTAATCTTAACAGCAAATAAATGAATCCATCCATATACCTTCTATCCTTTGCAGCGTCATGGGGGGAGGAATTTAGTTTCACTTAAATTAAATTTGAAAGTAAACTAAAGTTTACTTCACACCTGGTGTTGTTGCTCCACATCCACCTTTGCAAAGTGTTTGTATTTTCTCATTTTCAGATCTAGAGAACAAGGCCTGCTCTACACGGATACAAAACGGGTATAGTTTCAAAAAACAGTCTAACAAAATGGCACCACAATAATGAAGACGTTAGTCCACATGATTTACACAAACCGGCTTAAAATGCTGCAGTACATATGCCAGGCCCACTGGTGGCGTTGTGACACTGCCAGGGAAACACAGAAAAGCATATGGTGTCTGTAGTTCTCTGGATCCATTTTTTGCTGCTGGTGATAGAGGAGGGACAGAAAATCGTATTCTAGGATCCATAATAAGGTGAGTATTTGCTTTATTAGGACCACAACACTGTACGGCCCCATGTTTTATTACTTTATCACAGAGTTGCACATGCGTGTTAAATATAGGAATGGGGCGGCTGTGTCATCCACTCAGAATAAATGCTGGAGAGCTCATAATCACGGAGACAACTGAGCTGATGTTGTGAGATTTCTCCACTCTGGGACCAGTTTTCAAACATGATCCTTTATGGTGTCCTGAAACGGCGACTCCTTATGGATTCGACACCTATTTGATGAAAAATCTTTGCTGCTACACCTGATTTGATCTCCGCGTAGACAGGGCCTGAATGTTTTGTCCATTCTTTTTGCAAAAGAACTTAAGCTCGGTCAAACTGCACGGAGGACGTCTTTGAACATCAAGCCTTAACATAGATATTTGAATTTTGATCTGGATGTTAACAGGGTCATTCTCATGGATGAATATGGTTTAATCTAATCTATTCATTCGTAGCTCTCGCTGTATGTTTAGAGTTGTTCATCTTCTCATCAACTCTGACAGTCTTCTCTGCCCCTTCTCAAGAAAACCATCCATAGAACATGATGCTGCCTCCACCACGTTTGGTGATGGGGTTAGTGTGTTCAGCGTGATATGTAGTGTGATGTTTCTGCCATACATAACATTTGGCATATAGACCATGGATTAAGAAGTTTAAAAATTGTCACATTTTACCAGAGTACCTTATAAATGTTTGTCCTGTTTCCTACATGGTTTGTGGCAAATTTCGAATGGGACTTCTCTTGGTTTTCTTTCAAACATTGCTCTCTTCTTGGTACTTTTCTTGACTCTTCTTGAGTGCTTGACTCAAACGGAAAGCTCATTGGCGGTGGCTAGGCACTGAACTTTAAGAGATGCCTGTCAAATGGCATCTTTTACACACATTGGTCATGTTATGCTAAGGTGCACCAAGAAAAAAAAGACAACTCAGTTCAACTGTAGATACTTTTAACAGAAGCCTTGGTGCTCCCAATTTAACCAGAATTGCTGGGCCTCGGAGCATAGGACGCGAACTAGTGAGTGTTGTTTAATATATTATATAATATATTATATTTATGAGTGCAAATTTTATGAACACTGATGCCTGTGTGGGTTAAATGATTTTTCACAACCTGATCCGTGGATCTCTGCAGCTTCCTTAGGGTTACCATTAGTTACCTATTTGCAGCATCCCTGATTAATGCTCTCCTCGCCCGTCAGTTTAGGTAAACGGTCTTGGTGGGTTTGCAGTTGTGCCCGCTCTTTTCATTTCCAACAGTTCAAACTCATAAACAGAAAAATGCCTTCTTAGCTATTACTTATTAAATCATTATTTTTAGCATTGCAGATTTAGTTTAGGTAAGAAAAAGTCTGTACTGACTAATGATATTTCAATAAAATACCTTGTTTATTGTGTTCTTATAATCATAACTATAGAACTATAGAAGAGATTTTGGAACAAAAACAAGATATGTATATATATAGCATTCTATGGCAATAATTTGGAGCAATAGAGTCCATCAAAACTCCATCTCAACATCTTTCTTCCTTATAAAGTTTCTCTGCAAACATTTGTTTTTCGTGCAGGTGTTTGTGTTTCTCCATATGGGCCTGTGTTTGTCAGTCTACGTTGATACGTGCTTCAGTGCGTGCGTGTGTGTGTGTGTGTGTGTGTGTGTCATGCCTCTGTGATGTGGCAGCCTGCTGTGTGTACTCATTTATGTGTAATGAATGCTTATGAGGATAAACAGATGGTGTGTTAACATGGTAAAATATGATCTGCTGCCAGACAATATGGTGGCACGCTGGTGTTTACAACACACACATTACACCCTGGGACAGGGGAGCAGCTTTGGAGAAGCTTGGCTTTTGAGTGGCATGATAATGCCATTCTCATACTTGCAGTGAGACTGCTCATATGGTTTTCTTTCTTCAATTCCTGAATATCATCATTTCTGTTTTTCGGTAAATCAGTGTCAGCTTTATTACCTCATGAACATGGAAATACCAAACTGAATACCAACAGTTGCTTTATATGACTAAAGAGACTATAAAACCAAAATATATTTAATCTTCCATCTCATTAACTTTATATCATTTCATTTCAGGCTTGAGTTACAATTCAAGAAAAAACCCATGGCCATAAAGCTTTCACTAATTTCTAATGTTGATATACCCTGTCTCAGCATTTTCACAGATGGCTTTGCTCTGGAAGTAGCGAGCAAGAAAGATTTTCTGATGCCAAATTATCCTCAAAATCTAATCTTGGGCTTTTAAATTGCAAGGTTTCATGGGAATCTGAACATCCCTTCGCTAGGATGTCAAAAAAAAATCCATCACTACAACTTATTGGAAGCTACATAATGTTTGGGATGTATTAACCACAGTTGGCAGAGGGGTTCCTATTATGTGGATAGCAGATGCAGAGAGCTTTTAGATGGTCATACGGGAGAGCCACTGTTTTTACACATGGCATGATATTTGCCACCAGCACCGCAGACATGTCCAGATGGATCACAAAGTCAGAGAGGTTGCCATGGAGTCAGTCCAAAACAAAAGCCCAGCCTTTCCTTGCCTGAGGATGTACATACAGTGTGTGTGTACTTGCAGTTCTAAATAATCCATTTCGCCATCAAAGCGACGAGCATAAGATGAAAGGGAGCAGTGTTTTTGTGATTTTATGCTTGAAGCTTCCTCTGGCTAGCAGTTCTGTTGCTGAACCTCCATCTCTAAGCACACCGCATTATCTGCTTCCTGACCTGGTCGACTCTTTCTCCAGGAGGTGGTAAATACTCAATAACCAGATGTTCATAACCTGGTACACCTCTCACACTATTGTATATCTGTTTTTTGTTTTAATGGCATTGGAAGAAACAATGCCATGGGAAACTAACATTCATCATCTTATTGCACAATTTCATCATTAGACAATTGATTCTGCCGCAAATCTTTGGGACAGTTCCAAAAGATTTCGTTACATGAACGACATAGTTCTCACATACCATGCATACATTGCCGTACCTGCCACTCAAATATCACAGCACTGAAATTTCATTCCTGCAATGGACTGGCGACCTGTCCAGGGTGTACCCCAGTGTACTCGCCCCGTGACTGCTGGAGATAGGCACCAACCCCCAATGTGAATTCCACACCCTTGATCCCAATGCATGTGCACAATTCAGAACGGGATCTCATGAAAAACGGTGGCTCATTTCTGATGACCTCTCGTTTAATGAAAGAACATTTCAGTAAAGAAACCAGAAAATTGTTTTAGAAAAAAGTATTGTAATGTGAACACAATCTTTATAGACATGACAGGACGATGTGGGCCTTTCAGTTCCCCATATTTAGACTCACATGACACATTTTTTTAATGTGCCAAAATTGCTAACAGCGTCACAGCTGCTTTGTGTGAAAAAAGTGAGGAGTTGAAGCAAAAGAATCCCCAACAACGTGTGAACCTCACTAACCCTTTGTAACAAATTCATGTATTAACAGAAGCAGGGATCTGTAGACCTTCCACATCCACTGGATTTAAGCAATATGCTTCCACATGAACCAAATATTTTCTGTCTGTTTACTCTTTTAGCATGAATAGACTCACAAATGTTTCATCATATTTTAAGTTAGAACGAGTCTAAATAAGAGACAAATGTTGCGCTAAGTTGGATAGGAGTTATTGTAGTGAACTTTGTCGAGTTATAATTTTAGAACACATTTGTCAGGCAGACCTATATTGGGTGAAGTTTCTAACTATTAAAGTAAGCCAAAATTATATTTTGTCTGCATTGTGCCTTTAATGAAACTGTTAAATATTTCTAAATGCCTTTAGAGAGTTCAAACCTTAAAGACAAAACTTTTACCACCCCCCCCCCAGCACAAAGAGCCACGCTCCTCCCTGTGACCCCGTGCCCCAGCTGTCGGTGATGAATGATGACAAAGGTGTGACAGAAGAAGTCAGACTAAAGAGTGATGTACAACCTGCTGGAGGAGGCACATCTATCACACACACTCAGTCTCACACACACACGCAGAATGACAGATGGTTCTGCCCACTCTTTTGCCTCTCCTGTGCTCTGAAGGCTCAGTAATATTCCCACTATTATTTCCTCCAAAGTGCCGCCTGCATTCAGTTCGCTGTCAATGATCTGTTGTTGCTGCACATTAACGGAGCTCTGTAAATGATCGCAGGGAGACAGGAGGGTAAATTGTAACTCCCCTTTCTGACATGTTTGGTACGGTTCATACAGTCTGACTAAAAGATAAAAAAAACAGTGGGTGACACTTTGTTATTAAGCCTCTTTTACATTTGCAACAGTTCTTGCGGGAAAAAGAAACCACTGCAGTGACAAGTTCCGTGGAGCCGTAGATCCTTCACACTCAGGACATTTACAAATACATCTAAATCGAGCTTTTGGCAAAAAATTAGCTTATAGCTTAAACAGAATAGGAGCCTTTATCCCAGTTTACATGTTTTTCAAAAAACGAATTATTCAGCGAAGTGCCTTTGCTCCTGTGACGTTAGGTGGCGACATGCGCCCTTTCACGTTGGCATTCTTCCGGTTTGCCTATAGCGTCATAGACATAGTAAACAAATGCTGGCAGCAGTGAAGCAGACGGAGAGAACGCAGGATATGCACAATGAGCGAAGAAATGGGCAAGAATGCTGCAGGATACAATGCATTTTGTAAGTACTGTACTGTTTGATTGGGTTAAACTTGTGATGCTGCTTGTTCCGGTGTTGGTTTTCTTGCTTTCACAGTCTCGTCACTTCCAAAAGAGGGAGCGCCGAGCTGCTAATAGCTCAATCTAGATGGGTTGCCGGTTTACATGCAGAGCAATTCTACTTTCTAACCGCATTATTACTGACCTTTTACTTTCTAACTACATTATTGATGTAGTGAATGAGCTGGATATAAATAACTGTATTTAACTGAATGAAGAGTAATTAGGGTGTTTGGTTGAACACAGTAACAGAACTTGCCATAACACAAACAAAACTGGTCAAATTTTAATGTTCACATAATGCCACCTTCCTTCTAAGAGAATCTAATTACTGATGAACAATGCCACTTACAGTTAATGAGAAATAGTTTGACTTTGAATCATCTCCCAACCTCTAATTGTACGTGATGGCAGGATAGTATTTTAAAAAGGAGTTGTCCCATTACAGATTACTTCTCTTGTTGCTTTGTTCACATTTAAATGTTTCTGATGATCAAACACACTTTAATTGTCAGACAAAGATAACCTAAGCAAAAGAAACAAGCCGTTTTACCAATAATTTTATTTATTAGTGGAAATAGCTATCCCCACCAACCTGGCTTCCTAGACTGACACTTGCGAGCAACAACTGCTGTCAAATGTTTGTGACACCGAGCAATACGTTTCTTACATGTGGAGAAATTTTGGGCCACACTTCTTTCAGAATTGTTTTTATGCTGCCTCACTGTATAGTTTTTTTTTACATGAAAGACCTGTCTGGTGTCATGCCAAAGCTTCTCTATCGCAAGCCCAGACTTTGTCCAGGCCACTCCAATACCTCTATTTTGCTTTGTGAGACAGTTAAAGGTTAGTTAGGAGTTTTTAAACCAGGTCCTATGAAGTTATTACTGGGAATAGTTACCTTCACGTGGAGACATGCTGACACAGCCATACAGATAAACAGTCAAATGAGCAGGAAAGTGTAGCAAACAAACAATTTTGCTCCATTCATCATCAAATAGCTAAAATTACTTTTAGGGAGGAACAAAGTACCGCAGCAATTTCCTAATGTCATGAACTTATTCACACATAAGGCAATAAACACCTTTCTGATTTCTGATCAAAATACAGGGGGGACGATAAGATATATTGCGATACTATGAGTAAGACTATATACTGTGATTTTTAATACTGAATTTAACTGTAGAAAAACTCTCACAGCGTTCTAAACACTCCAACCTGTTCCATAATAACACATCCAGTTTTATTACTAGATCTAGTTGATCCACTGGAACGAAGATACCAACTGCCAGTCATACTCTTGATTTTACTACAAAAATTGCTGTCATCACTAATGGTTGTATTTAAATTCTAAAAATTAAAGATAAAACTTGACACCTTGCTTTTGAATTTTGATACAATATCGTGACATAAAATATCGCGATATACCAGCTAGCGATATTTTCTATATATCTATGTCCAAACCCTTTTGGCACTGCATCACTATACCTTCACCAAAGAAACACCATACGACCAACCCCTCTTCCCTCCCCCTCCAGGAACACAGACAGCAACAAGATGGAAATAAATGTTAATTGTTAATTTTGGCCCAGTATGTTAAAAATGACTCACGTCGGCCGATCAGAGGCTATTGGGGCTCAAGTCCCACATGTTTTCTACATCTGACTCTGAATTTTACTTTTGAGACTGACGTAAACATGGATATTAGGAAGTGTTTACACAAAAAGTAGTGCAACAGAATCATAACCACACCAGCTGCGATGAAACAGGTACGATTCAGGTTTATGAATCTATCTGTTGCACATGTTCTGTTGGTTTGATTTAAAATATGTTGGTTTTTGAATATAACTTGTTTGTTATATAAAATTTTGTTGTCCTTCGTTTGCATTTGTGTAATTAATCAAATAAATCAGTGATAGAATTGGAAATTGGTAATAAAACTAGTGAAGAAAACAGAGAGAGACGAGATGAAGAACAGCCAGGATCACATGTAAGAGAATAAGGTACCTTCTGGTTGTTTATGTTCTATATATTAACTCTATAGCCAAACTTGTGTAAAGTTCAATCAGTCCTTTTTGTCTGCTTTAAAGTATTGAGAATTTGACAGTTAAGATGGCATATCATTTTAAAAAGGCGCCGATTTTTTGCACATGCCAAAACAAAATCCATCGGTGCAGACCACAGGTAGGGGACCCTGCATGGACAGCTATATGGAGGAAAACAGTTTTACATTTTTTTAAAGCAATTTTTGATAGCATAAAACTGATGGAATAAGTATGTGTCCACTAGGAATATTTATGTCAAAAGCTAGTTACAGTCGAAGATGTCAAATGTCATGTGTCTTTTTAATCAGTATCCACAAAATGTGATTGACCTTTTATCAAAGATAAGCACTGTTATCTATCTTTTTAGGTCTCACCCAACCCTGTGCAGCACACAGGAGGTCAGATGGGTGGTAGGATGTCTGTTTTGTATGTTTTCATGCAGTAGTGTTTAGTAACTATCTTCCAAGCAGCTCTCTAGGATTTAAAACAATTGCTAATGAAGAAGAAATAAAGTCGAAGTTGGCTCAAAGTCTTGCTAAACCATCAAATGGGCCTGTCACATTTCTGTCCAAACTGGATAATGCTCTAATGGGGCTATTTTGGATTCAAGGTCCTATATGGAAGCTCCACGTCTAGTCAGTTTAGTTGCTGCTTGTTTAATTTTTACATAAATACATCATGCTAGCAGGCTTAATATTTTTTATTTTCTGGCTCTGACTCGCAGTCCATAACTTAAAGGTCTCATTCACTCATTTGCAGCTTAGAGTGACCGATCGTATTTTACAAAGAACATATATTACACGGTTTCTCAGTGAATGAGACCTTTCAAACTGCAAAATGTTATACCTTCAAACTGCAACTGGATGGGGAATATTAAGCAGTCACCTTGTGCAACCTCAGTTTAGTAAGATAGATTCACATGAGAGTCCAGCGGGGGCCGTCAGACTGTGACGGTACATAAAACTCTGAGAATCTAGATTCCTTTATGGTGCTCTGGTGCCAGAAAGACAACGGGGGACATCTTATTTATACTGATTTAAAACAGAAAACAACATGGCTATTCAGGTTGGCTGGACTGTGCAGGCCTCCGTAGATGGATACAGACCCACAACTAGCAAGGCCTGGATTCTGTAAGCCATCACATTAACAGTTAGATCTGAAAGGAAGAAACACACACACACACACACACACACACACACACACACACACACACACACACACACACACACACACACACACACACACACACACACACACACACACACACACACACACACACACACACATTCACTGCCACTGTGCAATCAGGATGGATCCCACCCCATGCAGCATTTCACTGAGCAATCATCAAAGCATCATTAAATCAGAAGTGACTGCCAATAAAGGGAGGAAATTGCGGGCAGGGATTACAATGTTTGCATGATAAGGGGTATGTGTCTGTAGGGGGGGTTGTAATCTGAGGGAATCACAAGATTTATGTAGCATTTACTGTGGAGCAAGTCGTAAAGTGTAATTACAAAGGGGGTGTCTACACGCCGAAGAGCTGCGGCCCAGCAGGCAGACTGGGGGGAAGGCAAGGAGACGAGTGATCAAGGCCTATTCATCCACACTGTCTATCCATTTGTCTCTTTCTCCATCTCCCTCTGTACGCTGCTCCAGACCCATAAATCAGCTGCAACAAGTCCGAGTTCCAGCGTGACAACAACTGAGCCTTCTGGCATGAAGAGCTTCATGGAAACAACACTGTTTGGATGGAGAATTACTGCCTGACATTTCTTCTATTAAATAAAGTAGCAAACACCCCAGTAACAAAATTCCCAGGGTGCCTGCACATGTTTCATGTCAGAGTACCATATTTTTCTCAGTTAACATCTTGAAAAATGCTGTATTTTTCAACCTATAAAATTCAATTCAATTCCATTCAATTCAGTTTATTTATATAGCGCCAATTCACAACAGATGTCATCTCAAGGCACTTAACAAGAAGTCATTTCAATACATTTATACAAACATTCTAATCAGTTAAAAAGTTTCCTATTTAAGGACTCCCAGCAGATTGCGTCAGTCATTGGCGTGAGGTTGGGCCCCGTTGATGCAGACTTTCCAACCACACCAATCCTTCAGCAATCCCTCATACTGAGCAAGCATGTAGCGACGGTGGAGAGGAAAAACTCCCCTTTAACAGGAAGAAACCTCCAACAGAACCAGGCTCAGTAGGAGCGGCCATCTGCCACGACTGTCTGGGGGTTTGAGAAGACAGAGCAGAAACACAGAAGGAACAGAAGATCTGATATAAGAGAACTTTCTATGTTACAGAAAGTAAAAAGTTGATAACAGGACACAGTGGATGTTCAGTTACTGGGAGGATCATCCCATTCGATGCCCCCCGTCCAACAGGGCATTGCAGCCAAGCAGGATACCAGACCAGGTATATCTTCTATGGAGAGAAAAACACTGAGAGAACACAAAGTTAACAGTCGAAATAAAAGAATGTACTCTGAGAAAAGTAGCAGAGTGAAGAAAATTGGTAAGTCTGTCCTCCAGCAGTCTAAGCCTATAGCAGCATAACTACAGAGATAGCTCAGGATGACCTAAGCCACTCTAACTATAAGCTTTATCAAAAAGGAAAGTTTTAAGCCTGGCCTTAAAAGTAAACAGAGTGTCTGCCTCACGGACTAAAGCTGGGAGCTGGTTCCACAGGAGAGGAGCCTGATAACTAAAAGATCTGCCTCCCATTCTACTTTTAGAAATCCTAGGAACTACAAGTAAACCTGCAGTCTGAGAGCGAAGGGCTCTGTTAGGAACATATGGAACATCTAGATCTCTGATGTATGATGGAGCTTGATTATTAAGGGCTTTGTATGTAAGAAGAAGGATCTTAAATTCTATTCTGGATTTAACAGGGAGCCAATGAAGTGAAGCTAAAACAGGAGAAATGTGATCTCTCTTTTTAATATTCATCAGAACTCTTGCTGCCGCATTTTGGATCAACTGAAGGCTTTTAATGGCATTTTGTGGACTACCTGATAGTAAAGAATTACAGTAGTCCAGCATTGAGGTAACAAATGCATGGACTAGTTTCTCAGCATCACTCCTGGACAGGATGTTTCTAATTTTAGCAATATTCCGGAGGTGAAAGAAAGAAATCCTAGAAACCTGTTTAATATGGGATTTAAATGTCAAGTCTTGGTCAAAAATAACGCAGAGGTTCTTTACGTTATTACTGGGGGCCAATTTAATGCCATCCAGATTAAGTGATTGACTACTCAGTTTCTGTTTAAGAACTTCTGGTCCAAAGACAGCAACTTCTGTTTTGTCAGAATTTAAAAGCAAAAAGTTTAGTGTCATCCATATTTTTATGTCTTCCAGACATGCCTGTAATATACCTAACTGACTGGGTTCATCAGGATTTATGGATAAATATAGTTGTGTATCATCTGCATAGCTGTGGAAATTTATCCCATGCTGTCTAATGATTCTACCAATTGTGAGCATATATATGGTGAACAGAATTGGTCCAAGCACAGAACCCTGTGGAACTCCACAAGTAACCCTTGAGAGTGAAGAAGATTTATCATTTAGATGAACAAACTGGAATCTATCAGACAAATATGATTTAAACCAGCCTAGTGCTGATCCTTTGATCCCTGCAACATGTTCAAGCCTTTCTAAGAGAACATTATGATCGACTGTGTCAAAAGCAGCACTGAGATCTAACAAAACCAGAACAAAAAACAAAAAACACAGAGGTTCACAATCAGTTCATGGGAAACATCTGCCAGTGGTCAGCCATTAAATATGAAACCTGAAAAAATGTTGATTAGGTAGAAAGGATGGATGGATGGATGGATGGATGGATGGATGGATGGATGGATGGATGGATGGATGGAAAGATTGATGATTAAGACAGGGAATACAGTTTAAAAATATAAATATTTTTCATAATCTTTTTTTTTCATTCCTCATCTGGAAATACTTTAATCATATTAATTAATTCTCCAGACTGTGTAGCTTCCCTGAATCCCCATCCAATTTCTTCTCTTTCACACCCTTGATGTTATTCAACTTTTTCACATCTAGTTTAACAAAGTTGACTCCTGAGCTCAACTTCTCTCTGCATTTCTAACTTCTTCAAATGTTGAACATCACCAAATAAGGAGACTGATCAGTTTGTCTTTATCCATAAAACATGTTTATCTAGTTTAAAACCCAATAAAAAAAACACTTTTAGGAATTCTTTCCACTGTGTTAAACCTCTGTGATGAACAGCATCAGATCTCTTTGAAGCCTCAGAGAGGGAGTGGACTGTTTCTGACCATGTCTGCCTCTAGTTTCCACCACATTTTGTGTTCATTTTCAGAGAAATCAAGAGAGATAGATGATATGAGAGAAAGCCAAAGACAGAAAGAGTTGCAACTTGCAATTAGGAAAATCCCTTGAGATTTATGTCCCTGTTTACAATTCCTTTTCCATCCCCCTGTTAAAAAGAGACCACTACAACGATAAATCATTTCTGTTATAATATAGATAGGACATTTGGAACCTTTTACACTTGACCTATTTGTCTGGAAACTTTCAAAAGCTCAGACCTACCGTGGGTGGGAATATATCAGATATCTCAGTGAAGCGCTGTGGCACTCCAAAACTTTTAGTCAGGTGTTTGAGCATAACAAGCCTCATATCCTAAAATAAAAGATCGGATTTTGTAAAGGAATTTTTTTTTCTTTTTCTCTTTAGAAGGACCGTATTGTTTTGAGTAAACAATTTGCTTCTTCATCAAAATTATTACATTTAAAATAGAAAGTGTCAGTCAAGTGGAGGTTGACTGAGAACACTCAACCTCCACTTGTTCTTGGTCATTATCTAGCCTTTGGCTGAAATACCTTCAGTGAGATACTTCTCGCAGCTGTTTCCCAGCATCTGACATCAGTCTGAATTAGGTTTGCCCCACTCTTTCCATGTTCAGCCTATTCAAAGCCTGTTTTGGGTCATTTTTAAGTTCCAGCTTCAGCTTAATTGTTTTTAGAGATTGTCTCACATTTTCTTAAAGCATCCTCTGATACATGTAGAATTCATGCTGGATTCTATGACACAGAGTAGACCAGGCTTTGCTGCAGTAAAGCATTGCAAAACATGTCACTTCCAACTCCGTGCTTCACAATTAGTATGAGGTTATTTTCCTGGAAGGCTGTATTTGGATAATCAGTCAATGAGGTAATCCCGTACACATTCTCTGTTCTGGTTTCCAAATAATTCAACTTTAGACACATCTATCCAAAGGACATAATTCCACAAGTCCTGATCTTTGTCCATGTTCTAGGTGGCAAATGTCTCTGACAAACAAAATTCAAACTGCTGACTGATGAAGTTTTTATCATGTGCAACTGATGTGATACAAATGTAAGATTTCAGTAATTTTAAGTTTGAATAACGTTGGTGGTGTCCAAATTTATCCCTTGCCAGAAAATGCAGTTTTATTGCATTTAGGAGAAAATTTTATAGTTTTTTATTTATTTAATTAATTAATTCGATTCTATACCTTAAATACTTGTATTGTACTTGAATGGCTCAAAGTTGCACTTGAATGGGTCAGAGACTATAAAGTTGACATTTATATCATTTATATGTCCAAATATGTTTAAAATACCACACACTTTTATATGGTTTCTCAATTTTTTTCTACACAACTGTTTATCCTTTAAAGATGAACATATAGGATAGCAAAATAAATAGTGATACATTATGCAATATGATGAAATATGCAGCTATATATTCAAAAGTTATTTTATTGTGAATCTCCCCTTCCTGCAGATTTGAATGCGAACAACTGAAAGATAAGCTGGACTGTTATTTGGTTTGTTTTTTGCCCAATGTCCTTTGTTGGTGATTAAACAATGCACGATGAAGCTTTTAACCCCATTTTCTACAAGTAATTTGGTAGAGACAATTAAAACATATAGGCCAAAGTGTTTCATTTCTTACTATAGGCTATATGATATAGATCTAGTTACTTTTCTGGCCCCTTTCTGAACTTTCGAACACATCAAAACAAAGATTGAATCAGCTTTCAACATCCATCACAGGCAATCTGCACTGCTTATCTGTGGGGACAAATAAAAAAAAAATAACATTTAAAAGTCAGCACCAACCCCTCTTATTCCTCAGGTCCTCACTAAATCACTCATCAACCTACTCATTCTAGGGCCCCTTTTGAAGGACCTGGGTTCATGGAGAGATCAGAGGGGTTATTCCACGGTCAGCGTCAGGTCAAGAACTCACTAAGCCTGTTCTTCTTTTTCTTTGCCTTCCTCCTCTTCCTCCTTCCCAACACATGAATCTTTTTTTTCTCCTCCCCCTTGTCTATCTCTCCCAGGCCGCACAAGCTGTTTTTCTCTGTTTGCTGTCATCTCTTACACTCAAACACACACGCAAACACACATTCTCACACCCTGAAGGACTGCTGGTCCTGCTGTTCAGTAATGTCACAACTGTCAGTGAGCTCTGAGAGGCAGAGAGCTTTCAGCACATGAGCATACAGGTAGTGAGTGAGACACAATTAACCTGCTGTTTGTCTTGTCACTAGTCTACAGGATGGCAGCTCAGCACTGAATACACATACACATAAACACAGAGACGGAGAGAGAGAGAGATAGACATAGAATTGGCAAGATGACAAGCAGATATCTCTGTCTAGAAGGCCAAAGCTTTTTCTCCAAACAGCCCTCATATGCTGTCATTACCTTCAGAATTACACTCCCGCTTTTCTCACTCCACACACAAAAAACAAAAGCAAAAGTAGAAAGAGCCAGATCCTAATCACAGCCATGAGAAGAAATCATCAATTTAGTGTCATGCTCTACAACAGGCAAACATTTGGCAACTTCATTAATGAGGTAAAATATAAAAACTCACATAGATTGTAAACATGCCATGGGTATACCATGATATGCAATCCAATATTCTTAAAGGTATAGATCAGGATTTTTCAAGTGAGGTTCTGTTAAAAAGTTTTAAACATCTCATATCTTGTGTGCAATAGATAGCGGTCTTACTGGTATTATGAAAAATGTAAAATTATACAATTATGATCATTTTTATTTACTTGCAGGATGTGCTGATTGCAGTACCACAAAGTCAACCGGTGTCCTGACTGAGAAGAGGATCTCCATATCTGAGGAGTGGGCCTGCTTCAACATCCAGTCATCAGGCTCCGATGAGAACTTGGAAACAGCACTGTCTGCACTCCGGAACAAGATTTTGGCGCCATGAGAAGTCCAGGGCTCTGTTATATATATATATCTGTTATATATTATACTGTTATTTATTTTGACAGTAGCTTACTGTTAAAGTAAATACGGTATAGATACTGTAAAATAATGGTAAAATACTGGTGAGTGTAGCTGCCAATATATTGCTGTAAATTAACATTTCCAATTCTGTAATTTCTTAAAACGTAGTTTACTGTTAAAATAAATACAGTAGAGAAACAAAATTTACTGTAAAATACTGGCATCAGTAGTTGCCAGTATTTTACCATAAATGTCCAGTTTTATTACTGTATTATTATTATATTATATATATATTATATATATATTTGATCAGTTAAATACTGCTAAAATGTAGTGCAATACTTTAATGTACAATCCTAGTTTTACGTTGAAATAATGTAACCACAGTCCAGTAATTTTCACATGTACTTAAAATGTATTTCTAGTTGTAGTAGTGGTAGTAGTAGTAGTAGTAGTAGTAGTAGAATAGTAGTACTTTTTAATGAGTGTAAACTACATAATATTAGAAGTGCCTAAATTTGTCCAAATTTAAAACGAATAAGCATTGCAATGCATGACACAAAAGAAGAGGAGATAAGTAACATTATTTAATACAGAATATTTATTTGAAAGCACTGTTATGCCACAAACCATATGCATTTATATTCTTCCAAATTGAACAATATGATCACATAGCAATGCCTTGTGGAATCATTTAAATAAAATGACCCCCAAATTCAAGTATTAGACATGGCTGTAGTAACACTGGAATAAAACTTGAAGAATTACAGGTTGCAATGTCTTTAACTGGGCTTGAATGATCTGCATTTATAATCTTTAAATACAAAAATTAATGTTCTTGATGAAAATGATCACATATCGATGCCTCAGGGACTCATTGAAAAAAAACCCTCAAATCTCAAGATTTAGACATGGCAGTAATAATGCTGTAATAAGAATTGAAGAATTAAAGGTTGTAGTATCTTAAACTGCATTGGAATGATCTGCTTTTGTAATCTAAATAATACAAAAATAAATGTTGTTAATGAAAATGATCACATATCCAGACCTTGGTGAATCATTAAAAGAAAAAAGGCAGCTAAAATCAAAAAGTAAACCTGGCTGCAGTAAAGCTTGAATAAAAAAATCAGAATCCCATAGTGTAGTGTATAAAAACAGGGTTTCCACTGTTGAACTATTACTGGTTCACAAGAGTCCAAGTGGCACTTACTTTTTTTAGACGTAGGTGAGGGCACCATCCAGCATGGAAAGAAAATTATAGAAAAAAATATTATTAGAACTTAAATTATTTAGAAACAGAAATATTTCAAAGAAAAAAGTGACAACTAACCTTTATGAAGTGCCACATAAAGTCCATCAGGTTTTTGATCAGGGTAGAGACAGGCTCACTGTCTGCAGTTTCTTTTGGACTGTCTTGCCTTTCTTTTTGGACACCATCTTTCCATAGCTGGTCTTTGTGCCCCTTTCTGGGTTAATCCCAATAAAGCGCCTAAAAAACTTTAATTTGAAAATTAGAAAATTAAAGAACTCATAAAATACAAATAGTGTGCCACTTTGAACACAGAAAGTTACTGTAATATAAAAACTTTTAAACACCTTCTAAGGAGAAATTTTACCTCGCAAGAAGCTTCGAGAGGTAGATGGGAGCTAACCCATTTCGAGCTTTGAAAAGTAATAAAATAACCTGGAACACAGGTCCTGGAACACAGTGAAATCGTGGTTTGTATTTGAAACCTGCAATAAAATGAAAAGGAAGTTTTTAAATAGTCAAAAAAGACAAAAATGAAGAAGACTACAGCAGAGTTTACTTTCAGCAGTGGAAATAAGTAGTTCGGTGCTACATTCAGTGTTTAGTGATTAGTGGCAAAATAAAATAGCTTGAGTTCAAATGCTACTGCTATCTTGAAAATACAGCTCCTGTTTTGCATCTGTACGCAGTTTGAACATTGCTATGTCCTGAGTCATAATGCTCTACCTGTGTGGTGCACATTCCAGGGTGGCCTTTTATTGTGGGCAGTATAAGATACACCTGTGCACTAATCATGATGTCAGATCAGTATCTTGATGTGGCACACCTGTGAGGTGGGATGGATTATCTCAGCAAAGCAGAAGTGCTCACTATCACACATTTAGACTGATTTGTGAACAATGTTTGAGAGAAATGGTAATATTGTGTATCTGGAATGAATTTTAGATCTTTAAGTCCATCTCATGAAAAATAGGAGCAGAAACAAAGGTGTTGCGTTTATATTTTTGTTGAGTGTATATGTACCCAAAGCTTAATTTATTCTTTCTTGTCCCACCTTCGGTCTAAATATACTTTATACCATGCAAAACTATAATTTACATTCTCTAGAATGATTTTACTTACCCTTTTGATGCTTTAAAACTGGAGGATGAAGGCTGATTGTCAATGTTGCACATGCCGAGAAAAATGTATACTCTAGAAAAAATACTGTATTGGCCCGTTATTTTAAAGTAGTTTACTGGCAGTCGTCATTCTTGATCCTGACAACAGAAAAAAACGCTATTCTACCGTATTTTGGAAAGACAGTATATTAATGCTGGAATTCTGCCGTAAATTTACAGAAATTTCTTAGAGTGTATTACATTGCAAAGATGAATAGATCTTTTACTGATCATGACGATCTCATTGAACTTCAGGGGGAAAAAATGCCATCAACTTGGGCACTAGTCTACACTCCGGATACAGTTGCACTAAATTGTGAACAACATTGTGTCTTATTCAAGCAAAACTATCTGTTCTTGTTGATGAGGCTACATCTGCCAGTCACAAATCTGCTATGATTGTCAGTGTAAAAGCCTCAATTATTGGAGCCACTCCTGAATTTGTATTCCTGGAGCCGTTTGAGTTGGAGAGCCAAAAAGCAGTAAGTATAGAGAATGCCTTACTAACTTGTTTGCACACTGCAGGCTTCAGTGACGAGCGGCTTAAATTTTTTTATTGCATTTGTTTCTGATTATGTTTGCCAGGAACTCAGGTGTGGCAACAAGGCTGACTGCAAGGTATCCTTACCTCTTCGTATCAGTAAATCATTAGTAAAGCAATAATGGAATAAATTCATAATCTATACAGCCAGTCCAGTAAAAACTCGAGAACTTCTGGAAGCTGCACAAGAAGTGGGCTCACACGTTCAACAAATTGGCAGAGTTGTGAACACACGATGGGTTGTCGGCAGCTTCCGCACTGTGAAAGCAGTGTGGAGGTCCTATATGGTGTGCTCAACAAACACTTATGATGCTGTAGACCAAACAAGGAAGCAGAAAAGAGAGGTAAACATATAGCAAAGCAAAGAAATTCTTTCTGACCTAGGACTAGTGACGACATGTTTAGCCGCATGCTGTCATTCCATCAATGGTTGTCTAGGTGGTGTCCTGCAAACGATGTGGGCTACATTGATAACTGGCAAACATTTTTGGGAAAACCTGGTGTGATCCGGAGAGACGGCATCCATCCCACTTTGGATGGAGCAGCTCTTCTTTCTAGGAATATGGCCGAATTTATTAGTCCTCCAAAACACTGACAACCCAGGGTCCAGACCAGGAAGCAGAGTCGTAGTTTAACCCACCTCTCTGCTGCTTCTGTACTGTTACCCACCCATTACCCTATAGAAACAGTGTCTTGCCCACAGCTAAAATTAAATGGATTAAAAGTTAAGCCAACAAAAGCAAATTATGGAAATCTCATAAAGATAAATACGACTTTGACTGAACAGAAAAATAAATCTATTAAATGTGGTTTATTAAACATAAGATCTCTCTCCTCAAAGACTTTGTTTGTAAATTACTTGATTTTTGATAATCACATTGATTTGCTTTGTCTTACAGAAACCTGGTTGCAGCAAGAGGATTATGTCAGTATAAATGAGTCAACTCCTTCCAGTCATTTAATTTTCACATTCTTAGAAATACTGGGCGAGGGGGAGGAGTTGCAACCATTTTCCGTTCTGATTTACTAATTAGTCCCAGACCAATTGATAGCTACAATTCTTTTGAATATCTAACCCTTTATTTTCCTCATCCAAGTTGCAAAACATTGAGACCATTCTTGTTTGTGGTTTTGTATCGTCCACCAGCCCCTTACTCTCAATTCTTGGATCAGATCTCATATTTTTTATCTGATTTAGTATTAAATACTGATAGGGTCATTATAGTGGGGGACTTCAATATTCATGTGGATACTGAAAGTGATAGCCTAAATGCAGCCTTTAATGCTATTTTAGACTCAATTGGCTTTACTCAAAAAGTACAGGGATCGACCTACTCGGGTAAACACACTTTGGACCTTGTACTGACATACAGTATTGAGTGTGAGGAAATAACAGTACACCCACATAACCCGGTCCTGTCTGACCACTTCTTGATAACTTTTGAATTTACTTTAACTGACCATCTTAAATCTGAAAGAAAATGTAATTATAGTAGAGCTTTATCAGACAATGCTGTAACAATTTTTGAAGTATCTGTTCCATTCTTACTTCCCTCAGTGTCTCAGAGTAACACAGTGGATGGCAGCAATTCTATCTCTAACCCTTCAGAAATTGATGGTCTGGTTCACAGAGTTACGTCCTCATTGCGTTTGGCATTAGATAGTGTAGCCCCCTTAAAAAAGAAAGTGGCTAGCCATAGGACGCTGACTCCTTGGTTTAACGCAGAGTTGCGTATTTTAAAGCAGAATACTAGGAAGTTGGAGAAAAAATGGCGCTCTACACATCTAGAGGATTCCTATTTAACCTGGAATAACAGTCTACTGCTGTATAAAAAGACCCTTCGATTAGCTAGAACAGCATATTTTTCATCATTAATAGAGGCGAATAAAAACAATCCCAAACTTACACAGAGTCATAGCTCTGTTGAGCCAACTATTTTTTTGTTTTTGTTTCTTTTCATTGTCCTCATTCACAAAGCTGAGGTGCTATGATCACAAGATTGCCTCAAAC
Source organism: Valencia hispanica (assembly GCA_963556495.2). NCBI lineage: Eukaryota > Metazoa > Chordata > Actinopteri > Cyprinodontiformes > Valenciidae > Valencia > Valencia hispanica. Next base: position 12,430,700 of record OY747704.1, read on the forward strand.
TGGTTTCTCTGCATAGTGTTACGGGATAATTTAAAATTATATGGCCACTCACCCAGCAGTCAGCCACAACTCCTGTGTATATAATGATGGATAGGAAAACATATAAGTCTGTTACAGTGAGGGGAGTCCAAAGGAACTTTCTGCCAGCCTCTTTCCTTTATGTAGCATTGGTATTGCCGATAATTGTCCAAATTACAGATGAACTGAAGAACAGCTGGAAGAGAGAGAGGGGAGACCATGCTGCTGCTTGGTCAAATGTAGGTGGCCTCGTGAGCATGAACCTAAAAGACTCAGGAGTGCTGTCCTCCTCATGTCTGTGGCATCTTCACCCACTGGAGTATCAGCAGACCTCTTTGGACAGCTGTTGCTTTAGCTTAGTTGAAGGCCTTGGGAGTATTTAGTCTTCATCCTCACTAAAACAAGATAACAGAAAAATAGAGAAATAATAAATATATGCATACACATCTACATATACATGTCTACACACACACACACACACGCACACACACACACACACACACAGACACACAAGAAGTAATCATATAGGCCTAATTGAAACTTTGTTGTTCTCATCTTTTTTATTGCTTGTGCTGCTTTTATTGTTGAATTTTTAAATCTTTTTACTCTCTTCTTGTCACAAATTTTCTTTTTGCAAGTTTATTTTTGTCTTTTAATGTGAAGTACTTTGGGTGCAGTAAAGCGCTGATTGAGTGATTGATTGAAATAAAACAGTTCACCGTGCCTCTATGAGCCTGCAGCTGACTCTGTGGAATTACTTTCTCCGCCTCTCGGTTGCCATGGTTACCCGTGAAACGCCCCATATTAGCTGGCTTAAGTGGATGCAGAATATTCACTAGACACTTTGCATGGACCGTTTATGGCAGAATGTGGGTGTGTAGGAGGCGGGATATGATCCATAAACACCTGCGCTCATTTCTAGGGAGAGTGGGATTTATAAAGCGGAAAGTGCGTGCAGCTGATCGTACTCCAAGTTTGATAGATCAGAAACTTACTAGGCGTAAGTATAAAAATGTTGCTGAGCTTAAGTACGGTTTTAGTAATGATTCTACACAAAGTTTTATAAATGAGACCCCAGTTGTATTACAGTACATTCTGTTATTTCGACTGTTAACTTTGTTTTCTCTCAGTGTTTTTCTCTCCATAGAAGATATACCTGGTCTGGTATCCTGCTTGGCTGCAATGCCCCATTGGACGGGGGGCATCGACTGGGATGAGGCTCCCAGTAACTGAACATCCACTGTGTCCTGTTATCAACTTTTTACTTTCTGTAACATAGAAAGTTCTCTTATATCAGATCTTCTGTTCCTTCTGTGTCTCTGCTCTGTCTTCTCAAACCCCCAGACGCTCGTGGCAGATGGCCGCTCCTACTGAGCCTGGTTCTGCTGGAGGTTTCTTCCTGTTAAAGGGGAGTTTTTCCTCTCCACCATCGCTACATGCTTGCTCAGTATGAGGGATTGCTGAAGGATTGCTGTGGTTGGAAAGTCTGCATCAACGGGGCCCAACCTCTCGCCAATGACTGACGCAATCTGCTGGGATTCCTAAAATAGGAAACTTTTTAACTGATTGGAATGTTTGTATAAATGTATTGAAATGACTTCTTGTTAAGTGCCTTGAGATGACATCTGTTGTGAATTGGCGCTATATAAATAAACTGAATTGAATTAATGTATGATGCACTTTCTGAACTGTCAAACCTATACCAGCAGCTCCAAGCACAGTCTATCACGCTTTCAAAAGCAGAACAACTACAGTACAATTCGTGTTCTGAGGTCCTTCAAAGGCTCTCCAGGGGAAAGGTCAGTGGAAGCCAGTGAAGCACAGGTTTCAGGACATTTTGTCTGGTCCCTTAGAGGCAAATCCCAAACTAATATCCATCCATCCATTTTCTGTATCCATCCTAATGCAGGGTTGCCTATCTCCAGTGGTCAAGGGGGAGAGGCGGGGTACACCCTGGACAGGTCGCCAGTCCATCGCAGGGCAACATAGAGACATACAGGACAAACAACCATACAAGCACACACTCATACCTAAGGGCAAGTTAGAGAGACCAATTCACCTAAAAGTCATGGTTTTGGACAGAGGAAGCCAGAGTACCTGGAGAGAACCCACGCATGCACAGGGAGAACATGCAAACTCCATGCAGAAATACCCCAGGCTGAGATTTTAACCCAGGATCTTCTTGCTGCAAGGCAACAGTGCTACCAACTGCGCCACTGTGCAGCCCCAAACTAATATCAATAGTTGCAAATCAGTTCCTTCAAAGCTTGATCAGTAATATGGAGAAGCGTCTCTCATTTCAAGGGGAAATGCTACGTGATCTGAGCATACTTGATAAAAGCAACTGGTCATCTAAACCTAGTATCAGACATGGTGAGACATAAGTAAAGAGACTTTGTGAGAGATATAAACTTTGTGAAAACCAAGCTGTTAATGGCATGAGAGACTTAACTGAGGACCAAAGCAGAGAGCCTGAAAACCTTAAAATATAGGCCTGTATAATATGTATAGGTAGATAGAGAGGGTGCGGCAAAAAAAGGCTGATTTAACCCAGAAGTATGTAATGTACCGCCCATGGGACATACAAACTCTAAGGAAAGGATAGTTTACTGTGTCCTCCCCCATGAATAAGCCACAGCCCTCCCAGCTAAAACCCTCTGGTGCCAGGTTTGTTCTTACCATTTTAAAAAGCTAAAAAAAAAGAGTCATTGTAGTTTAAATGCCAGTTTGTAAACCTTTACATGGTTTTCAAGTTTATATTAGATTGTTTACATAGAAGAGTACAGTTATTTAGAAAGGAAATGGAGGTAGGAGGCGGTGCAGCACAGATGATCTTCCTGAAACAATGACTGAGAACAGAACAAGTAAACCCTTTATGGTCAATGAATTGGCTTAAATGACGGTAAACTGCTCAGTTAGATTCCTACAATAAATTTTATTTCATACTTCTGGCAGAAAAAGTTTAATTGGTAGCTTGTTACATTAGCTTTGTTAGTAGTTTACTTATAAATCATTGGAAATGACCTGACCTTGACCCAGCAGCCGATGCTTGTACAAATTGAAATGTTGACACACGCAAAATCCAATCTGTAGAGCTGAAACAAATTACCTATTGTGCACTGGTGCTAAAAAATGTTTCCCAGTATTGTTGAAAACGTCACAACCGCATTGATCAAGATGGAACAGAAATAGATCCCTCTCTTTTTACAGCGCCAGCCTGATACCCAACACCGTCAAGAAGCATATCAGACATTTCCGACCTCTGAAGCAACAAATGGAAACCAGTATTCTAGTCCTATAATGTTACTGTTCAATAAAGAAGTGCTGGTTTTTGCTTTCTGACTGCTGCAGACTGATTGTCTTTCAGAAAAGGTATTCTGTGTCTGCGAGCGATGCCAGGAGACAAGGCTGTGACATGAACATGATGAATCCTTCGCTCATTTAATTGCTGTTTTACAGTTCAGTGACAGCCCTCAGCTAAATAAGCTGTCACAGACACAACAGAACACTCCACCTGTTATTAGAAGCAGCAGCAGGGAATTCTTGGTTTTTGGGCTTGCGTTGCTGTTGGAACTAATTTCCGCTACAATAAATGGATAGAACTGTAGAAACACAGCACTGACCAACAACAACTACAGAATTACTACACGCATTTTGTGCAGACACTTAGAAATGTGCTAAAGCCCTTACATCATATTACAAAATCAATGTTTCTTACTAACTTGGCTAACCATCAAAAGCTTGAAGTAGTATGTATAGGAGAAAGGCTGTGTGTAAATAATTTATAGTGGAAAGATGCGAAGCATGAGTTGTAGTTTGGAAATGCACTCGAATGGAGGTCAAAATACAGCAAATGGCAAAGACTACCCTCACATTTAACAATAGGCGCATTTCCACTATCGGAACCTCCGGGTAATTTTCCACCCCCCATACGGTAACAAATGTAAAGCATAGAGGTAGTGATGGAGGAGGTAGAGGAGTGATGGTTTGGGCTTTTTTTTGCAGCAGGTATCTGGCACCTTGCAGTCATTGAGTCAAACATTTAGCCCCTCTTTGTTACAAAGTATTGCTGAGCCCAGGCGCTGGAGATTTGATTAGAATCCTCCACATTGATATGAAAGAATTATCCATCCATCCATCCATTTTCTTCCGCTTATCCGGGGTCGGGTCGCGGGGGCAGCAGCCTAAGCAAAGAGACCCAGACTTCCCTCTCCCCAGCCACTTGTTCCAGCTCCTCGGGAGGAACCCCAAGGCGCTCCCAGGCCAGCCGAGAAACATAGTCCCTCCAGCGTGTCCTGGGCCTTCCCCTGGGCCTCCTCCCGGTGAGACGTGCCTGAAACACCTCACCAGGGAGGCGTCCAGGAGGCATCCTGACCAGATGCCCGAGCCACCTCAACTGACTCCTCTCGATGTGGAGAAGCAGCGGCTCTACTCTGAGCCCCCTCCGGATGACTGAGCTTCTCACCCTATCTCTAAGGGAGAGCCCAGACACTCTGCAGAGGAAACTCATTTCAGCCGATTGTATCCGTGATCTCGTTCTTTCGGTCACCACCCAGAGTTCGTGACCATAGATGAGGGTAGGAACGTAGATCGACTGGTAAATCGAAAGCTTTGCCTTTTGGCTCAGCTCTCTCTTCACCACGACAGACCAGTAGAGCGCCCGCATAACTGCAGACGCCCCACCAATCCGTCTATCGATCTCCCGCTCCATTTTTCCCTCATTCGTGAACAAGACCCCCAGATACTTAAACTCCTCCACCTGGGGAAGGACCCCATCCCCGACCCGGAGGAGGCACCCCACCCTTTTCCGGCTCAAGACCATGGCCTCGGATTTGGAGGTGCTGATTCTCATCCCAGCCGCTTCACACTCGGCTGCGAACCGCTCCAGCGAAAGCTGTAGATCACGCTCCGATGAAGCCAACAGGACCACATCATCTGCAAAAAGCAGAGACCCGATCCTGAGGCCACCAAAACGGATCCCCTCAACGCCTTGGCTGCGCCTAGAGATCCTGTCCATAAAAGTTAGGAACAGGATCGGTGACAAAGGGCAACCTTGGCGGAGTCCAACTCTCACTGGAAACAAGCCCGACTTACTGCCGGCAATGCGAACCAAACTCTGGCACCGGTCGTACAGGGACCTAACAGCCCGTATCAAGGGGCCCGGTACCCCATACTCCCGGAGCATCCCCCACAGGGCCCCCCGAGGGACACGGTCGAACGCCTTCTCCAAGTCCACAAAACACATGTAGACCGGTTGGGCGAACTCCCACTCACCCTCCAGGACCCTGCTGAGGGTGTAGAGCTGGTCCAGTGTTCCATGGCCAGGACGAAAACCGCATTGTTCCTCCTGGATCCGAGGTTCGACTATCCGTCAGACCCTCCTCTCCAGAACCCCTGAATAGACCTTACCAGGGAGGCTCAGAAGTGTGATCCCCCTGTAGTTGGAACACACCCTATTACTTGAAAGAATTATAAAGTTGTAAAAAAAACAAAAACTAAAAGAGTCTTCACAACCTCCTGAATCCTGATGTGTACTTAATTTTTTTTCACTTAAAGCTTTTCCACCTCCTCTTTGCTCTATTAATAATTGACATGCTAGAATCTGTTGGAGATAGATTAAAATAACCGTAGAGCCTGCAAGGACAGGATATGCTTTTTACAATGTCCTAATAGATCTACAACTTAATCAGGGTGCACTTTCTTTTTACCAAGACAGTAAACTACTTGAAAGAAAAAGTACATCTTGTACATTTATCACCTTTAATTATACACTATTGTGTTTTAGCTGGAGGTCTTCATTAGTGCCATGTGTTCGGATCCTCAGGTGTTCATTTTCCTCATCCAATTGACCTTATTTCATCAGTGTTAGGATCGTTAGAAGTTTGTGTGGTTTGAGTTTCCTCCTACTTTGTGTTTTTCCTTCCACTACCTCTTTTCCTCCTTTTTCTTTTTGACCTCAGGTGTTTGTACTTTGAGTTTCTCTTGCTTTTGTGTCATTCCTTATTGATTTACTTAGGTCTTATCTCCGTTACTCTGGCGTTAGACTTTCCTATCTGTGTTAGGCTCTGTAGTCACTTCTACCTTTATTTTATTGCGTTGACCTTTTATTAGTTATTTCTTTATCTCATCTGTTGGCTCTGCTTTACATTATTTCCTTATTAAGAATTGTTTTTCTCTGATTTAAGTTCGTTCTAATGTTACTGGTGTTTCTTTCTGCTATGTTTCCCTCCTCTCCTCCTTGTTATATCCATCAGTGCTTTAGATTTAAGTTTCTATTAGGCTCCCCTACTCTTATTCTCTCAGGTATCTTTCATCCAGAGTTACCATAGTTAGTTCTTACTTTGCTCATCTAGAATTATTCTCAGTTCAGTCTTCTCCTCTGTTTCTACCTTTATTTTCCTTCTCTGTTTTCCCCCTGCCATTCTGCTTCCCAGCCCAGCTTCTAATCACCATCACCTGCTCTCTCCTTCTCACCTGCATCAGTTTGTCACTAACTGGTTCCTAGGCTTTCAGTGTCAATTCTCATTTCTTCTCAGTCTATTAAGCTATCTGGTCTCCTTTGTTCTCTGCTGGATCTTCCGTCATTATACCCCGTCTTTACTTTACTTCTCTGATCTCAGCCCCCCTCATGTACTCAGTCTGACTTTTTACTCATATTAAATGCTACCATCTAACTCAAGTTTTCTGAATTTGGGTCCTCCTCACTGCATCAAACATGACGTCATCATGATTATAAAACTCAGCGGTCATTACAGTCAAGTTGTTGTAATGCATCAGGTGCTGCTACAGTATTAACCTCTGTATCACTGATCTCTGCCTAGTTAAGGAAAAAAAAGCAGCTTTTTCAGGTCTGTCTGCTCTCAACTATGTCCAGACTGAATGTAGGTGTTGGAACGGAGGAAACATGTGGAGCAGCAGCAGCAGGAGGAGGAGGAGGTGGAGGAAGAGGAGTAGGGGTGGTTTGTCATAGGAGTCATCAGTAACTGTCACCACTGTGCTGCAGGCTTAATTAACTAGCATGCTCGTTAGCATTGCTGCCCCCTTTTCTCTCCCCTCTCTGTCGACTCCGAAAAGAAACGCCTGATTATTCTGTGCTCCAGTCGCGGCCAATTACAGCCACCAAATGGAACAACATTAATCAAATCTTTAGTATGGTGGCAAACTTCGAGGTATCAGATTGCAGAGGGGCGCAAAACTAATATGTCACTGTCACTGGCAGTTGCGCAGGCATTTAGCAGCCTAGCATTACGGAGGCGCTATCGCACCCCTGTAAAAGGGAGGCTGATCTGGAAATCATTAGCATAACATGGCACCAGAAAAGCAAGGTCGGTCCTCAACCCCAGCTCATTTTTTATCCACCCTACCCTCATGGCTCTTAACTCCTTTTTCATCTGCAGTCACACAAGAAGGAAGAAGGATAAATTGGGGAAAGAAGAGTGCAAAGTAAACGAATAGAGAAAAGGAAACATGGAGGGTTAATTTGAGGTGAACAGTAGGAAATGGAGGGGACGGCAGAGTAGAACGATGATAGTCTTTCAGTCCAGTCGGAATGAGGAAGATAAAGGAAAACACACTTTTCTGGAAAGGAACATGTTGACAAATGATGGCATTCCGTTCTTAGAGCAGGGCTGTCCAAACTGCGGCCTATGAACCATTTATGGTCCTAGGAATCATTCTGTGCAGCCCATAACAATTCAAGAATGGTACAAATGTTGCCCACCACAAGTAGTTCATCTAGCAGTAACGTTTTCAGGGTCAGGTTTTCACTAATTGGAGGCTTATGCACAACTATTCAATAAACTTGGCAAAACACAGCGTGTGTTTTCAAAGAAAGAGTGATCTATATCCTGTTCTTATGAAGGAGTATGAGGGTCTTTTGGAGGGAAAAAAGGGTGGTAATGATATCTTAAAGAAAAGGCAGAAGGCTAAAAGTGCAGTGTTCTTCCCTAACAGATATGATACGCCTCCATGCTGGGTAAGAAGTAGGTATAAAGCTACAAGCCATGGCTTCCCCTTTGCACCAGTGTCACTTTGACCTTATTGTCATTATATTTTACCACTTTTTCTTTTCATTTGGACTTAAAGGGGACATATTGTGCCTCTTTTTAAAGTAGAAGTAGTTATAATAGGTCTATCGTCTGTACAAAACATGTTAATGAAGTTCTTTGCACAAAATCTCTCACATAGAAGGATCTCACCAGCTCAATTCTTGAGAATTTCAGTCCCTTTCAGAATGAGCTTCTTAGAGCTCTCTGTCACCTTTATGCACCTTTTGGCGGTTGCAGACCACGCCCACCCGTCTTTTTGCTAGGCTGTGTTTACCACACATCAGAATGGCATGGAATTGGAATTGGTAGGCGGTCATATAGAAATTCAGCTTATTGTGACATCACAATAAGGCACTATTTCAAACAGCTTGTAAGAAGCATAAGTTCTCTGACAGCAAACATTTGCACAAAAAAATGGATGGAGGTTTTTATTCATGTTTAGAGTGTTTTATAGAGGGAGCAGAGACACAAATGACGAGACAAAAGGGTGAAAAAATTAATTTGTACAATATGTCCTCTTTTAATTTAAAACTGGTAAGCAACAAAAAAATACTCATCCCAATTTTTTTCCCCTACGTTTCCGTAATACTTTGCAAAAGAGCATAATCCTTTTACTGTTCTAGAGCTACAGAGATGTACACATCCATTTTGTTTGTATCATTTAAATATTGCATGTTTAGTTTATTGTTGAGCATGCAAAACAAAGAAGGTAAAAAGTTTTGTTTCTAAAAATCTATTTTTTTACAGGCCAACAAATACTTTTAACGTGGCAAGTTTTGCTTTACAGGCAAAAAGTTTGGACACCACTGCCTTAGAGCCTGAGAGAGTACAGCAGCACCGGATCTTGACCCACACACCCATGTGATCATGACCCAGCAAACTCTGTCTTGCCATCTCACTGGCTTCCCAGGACTCAGGCTAACCATCAAGCCACAGTATGAGCCAGCCAGAGGACACCGCTGTATAATGGCCTCATTAGAACAAATGATTAAAGCCCAGCTGAAATGTGCTAAATGCCTGTGTCACTGAAGTGGCCTTTAAACAGACATAAATAAACAAGAGTTATGCTGAAGGTTTGGGTGTGCACCCTGGCAGCATAATAAATTACAGGGTAATGATATTAAAAGCACAGAGTCGTTAAGATGCCAAGCGGGGACGCCATAAATCCAGACGCGGGCTCCCACTGGCTGTCCCCAAGCCGAGTAATTAAAGCAGATTTATGAGGTGCATTACATCAGTGCTAGATAGTTCATATATCGGCCTCCTTTATTGGACAGCCTGACAGGCGCCAAAAAATATTGTTTCGAGTTCCCGGCCCCTCGCAGCTGAGAGGCCTCTCCCAGCACTCCATCTTTTGTTGTGTCAGTCCTGCGTGGTCGTGATGGATGGAGCGATCCACTCCTCAGTCGCTCCCCTCGCTTGTTCAGCACCCCCCCCCCCCCCCCCCACCACCATCCCTTCCTCAATGGGAGACTTGTGACAGTACCAAATAGCTTTATCGTCACTTGGCAGCTTTTTTCACACCCTCCCTGTCCTCCTCAGCGAGGGAAGACAAAGAGCGCAGACACAAGTGAGATGGACAGCACAGGAGAGAGAATGGGAGAGAACAAAAGAGTGAAAAGGGAAGTGGGAGAACTGCAGTCAGTAATGCAAAGAATGGTATTCTTGTTTTACACCCTGAATATATCTAATAGGGTTGGATAAATAAGTTGACCTGACAGAAAACCAGACTGACAGCCTGTGATTAAATAACATAAGGAGAGCTCTTTAGTCAACATTCTGACTCTCAGTTCGGATCCTATAAAATGCTTAAAACTGTCAGAGTGCAAATTTGTGTGAGGGGTTTCACTGGTCCAAACTGGATCCTTAATGGGAGTTCAAACAGTGCATTGCAGAATTATTCATCACTCTTAGATCTTTTATCATTTTTTCTTGTAACAACCACACACTTTAATGTTGGAATTTCAAGTAATAGAGCAACAAAAGTGTTGCATAATCATAAAGTGGAAGGAAAACAATAAATGTTTATTTTTTAAATGATGAGTAAAAACCTTACGTTTCATTTGTTTTTAGTACCCCTGAGTCAGTACTTTGTACAACCACTTTTATCTGCAATTACAGTTTGTTTGTTTTTCCCGGCAGACTTCTTTGTACAGTAAACTCCCACTTCATTAGATTGGATAGAGAACATCAATATTCAAAGTCTAGCCAAAGATCCTCAATTATGTCTGGACTTTGACTGGGCCACTCTGACACATGAACATACTTTAATATAAACCGCATCATTGTGGTTGTATATTTGGTGTTGTTGTCCTGATGGAAGGTCTTAAGTCTTCTGCAGCCTCTGACAGGTTTTTCTTCAGTTCTATCCTTTATTTAGCTGCATCCACCTTACCTTCAACTATGACCTGCTTTGATGATGTCCCAAAGGCGATTGTGTGTTCAGGGTGATGCGCTGTTACTTTACTGCCATTCTGAACTTCTAATGTTTAGGGTTTTTTTAATAATGGATTTCTTCCTGCCTCTCTTTTGTAAAAGCCAGATTAGTGGAGTACAAAACTAATAGTTATACTGTTGACAGATATTAATGCCTGAGCAGTGGATCTCTGCGGCACCTCTAGAGTTGGCATCTTGATTTTTCTCGGGTTTTGCTCTCCTTGCGCTGTTTATCAGTTTAAGTGCATGGCTATGTTTTGTTAGATTTGAAGTTGTCCTAAACTTGGAGCTGTTGTTTTACAAACTAACTTCCATCATTCTCTCTGATCCGTCTGCTGTGTTTCTCGGTCTTCAAGAAGCTTTTTATTCTCTAATGCTCTCTGACATTGTGTACTGTGACATGAATGTTAGAACACAATCAAGGCCTTGCTACCTGGGTATCAGACTTTACAGCAAGAAGTATGACCTGTAGAAGCACAAGATTTTTGACAACAAAAAATTGTAAAACAAAATGGATGGATGGTTTTTATTCATGTTTGGAGTGTTTATAGAGGCAGCAGCGACCCAAATGGCAAAACAAAAGGATGAAAATAGTGAACTTTGCATAATATATCCCTTTTAAGTTACAACAGCAAAATTTCCCCTCAGGAATTAATACAATATTAGACAGAATTTATGTTACATGATCTAATCTACCTTAATTTAAAAAACAAAAGAACAACAACAAAAAAACCATTGTCTAAACACTGTAAAGGTGTAAACTGTAAACAATGTGAAGGAGAAAGTATTCTGAGCATCTCTTGAGATGCTCAGAATATCCATGTGTTCAGGCATTGATAGCTACATACAGTAAAAAAGTGATCATTCTTCTGCTCTCACCACATATACAACCTACAAGGCTGTACATGCCTTAATGTGTCTGTGGTTAAAATCATCCCTGCACCTCAATAAAACCACTGTGCTCCTTAGCTGGAGATTAACCTTAAATGCTCCCACACGAAACAAGCTCTCACAGCCAGACAACTTAATCAGTGTGGCAGTATGTAATTTTAATAGCTCCTACAATTAAGCTGCGTATTAGAAGGAATCGGGTCATAAATCAAGTTTAACACTGTTGCACATATATTTCCTGTCATTAAAAAAAAAAGTAGTTCCACTGCTGCAAGTGGAAGGCGAGGATCACATTCAGTAAATCTTATTTTTGAAAGATGAAAATAAGAATAGATTGAGAAGAAAGAGCTCAAGGTGTTGACATCACAACAATCCTTCTAAAGTAGGGCTTTCCAAGCAGCACGTTTCCATCAATATGAAGGATCAAAACAGTTGTCAGTGATCAGTACTAGAACCCTGAAGGGTTCTCGGTTATGTCAATTAAAACAACAGTGGACCAGTCAGCTCACAGGTCGAACATTTTTAACCCACAGCTCAACCATGTTTGAGGTTTTTGAAACTCCTTCACACCTGTGCAGACCCAAAAGTTTACCGTTACAAAAGGCTGAAAAAAGTCAGCAGGAAAATCTGCAACAGTGGGTTAACCACAAGACAAAAAAATAAAACAGTACAGTTAATTGTGTTAATATGGACACTTGTGCTTCTCACACACATAAAAACACACACACTTCCCGGCTTTGTGTACCCTTTTCTCTACAGGTGCTCCCCAGAGCTCTCCTCTAACCACCAGTGTCAGTTTGGAGCCTCTGTGCGACCCAGATCTCTGTCCTACTAAATTAACCACTGTGACAGCTGTTACTCCCTGGTCTCCACAGGGTGCATGTGTGTTTGAGTGAGAATTAAGGTGGGGGCAGCATTAAAAGCCTGCTCTGTTCTTTAGAATATTAGGCCAGGGCCATGTTATTTTAACCATAATATGGATCTCATTCATTTTAATATCTACTGATGATTCATCACGTCTTCTTTTCTTTTGGGGATGTATTGCCCATGTGTTTGCAGTCTGGTTTGGTTGGCTCACATGTACAGTGCAAAGAGGCTTGTGCCTACTTGAGTAAATATATCTTGAAGTAGTGCTACTCTTACTTGAGTACAATTTTAGTCTACTATACCCACCTCTGAACTAGAGTAACAGTTGTTGTATGAAGAATATCCTCCATTGTGTCCTGGTGACAAAACCCTTGTAAGTGATATTACCTCTTGAGTTGTTTCTGCATCCCGTTTCTGTTATTCTGCTGCAGACAGAGAATGAGTCCAGATGTAGTGTTGCAGGAATAAAAGAAATGAGCAAAGGAAAAAGGATGCCCGTCAATGAACTGTCACAATTTAAAATTGTTCATATTAGCATAGAGAACAAAAGACACGGTTTTAAATGCACCTATATACTAAATAAACCATGAAACATATCCACCTCCAAAACTCTAAGTTCACTTTGGAACTTTATTTAGTTAAGAATGATTTGGGGGTGAACTGTGAACATGAAATGATGCTGTTTTACCCCTTGTGAACTGAACTTGTTCTTTTTGGGGGTTAGGTTTTCATGTCGGGAGCCACCATCAAATGAGTTTGATCAATGTTATTAAGTTAGTTTTTCAAACTTCATATTCATGTCCTACACTGGAGTTTTGGCAAAAACTATTTCATTAGAACAATGCAACTAGCTACCATTTAGCAACTAATGGCATCTGCTTCAAAACTTCCTATCGGCTTTACAGGGATATTTTCAAACTTAAAGGGACACTACCACTAATGTCTAGTTGTACAACATACTGTATAAAATGTAATCCTGCATTGATTACACGTTTTTTAAAACACAATTTGTGATATGTGGAACCTCTTAAACTCTGTTAGCCGGATATAATGTTGCAACTTTTTTACTGACTTTAGCTAGACAGCATCGTTCAGTTATTTTCTATTAAACAATCCACTCTAGAAGCATCTGAAAAAAGGCCAAGTCCTCAAGGTGCCGTGCTCTAACCTGCTCTATTCAGACGCGTGTAAACACGTGGGATAAAACGATCTACATGTAAAATCCAGTAATTTGCTCCTGTCTTGGTGCTCTTCACCAAGATGCACTGAGTGTGTGTTAGACGCACCAGCTGACACACATATGAGACGAACTGCACTGCTCCCACTGTGTGTTCCCCCTAACTTCTGTATTGCAATCAGTTTGTAAGGAATGTCCTCAAGGAGCAGTTATATTTTTCTCACCAGCCATTTTTAGATTTCTTGTTGTTGTTTTTGCCTTCCATTTTGCCTCACAAGTTTCTCTTAAGTGGTGGGTAACAGATTCTGTATTTGTGCATTTGAAAAGCCTCAGGTCTCTGTCCCTGTCTGTGTCCTCACAGGCTAAGAACGAGAGTGAAAGCAAACAAGCAGTGTGCAGCCAAGGGTAGCATAGCCACTCCATTACTGTGATAGGCCTTGTCATTTATCTCCTCTTTCTTGCTCTCTGACTCCTGCAATTCCTATCCTTCATTTCCCCTCTCGATGGTCAGGGTATCTTCTAAAGTTCAGATCTGTCTAATTTATCAACAAGCGTGCCCCCCACGCCCCTGTGCAATCATTAGATGTGCACACTGGCTAACACCCTGTTCTCATCAAATGTCTTTGCGCAGCAAGAAAGCAGCATCAATTATTTAAAGGGTAAGTTGCCCTGTGCCCCCAGGATATGCATTGGGGCCAGTATGAGCCTGCTGAAATAATGTAAGGTGAGGAGGTTAGGTGTTGGAGCTAAATTATTTTGTAAGGGTACAGTTATTAAAGTGGTTCAAAAGCCTTTCACCTAAATCCTCTCACAGGTGCAGTATTTTTGGAGAATGGGGTGCTGTGTTAAGTTTAACCAACACATTGTTAGTCAAGATGCACGGAAAAATGTCTTGTAACAGAAATAAACTAATTTCATCAGCCCTAACCGCTAACCAACTTGGGTCAAAGCTTAAAGCTCTCTTTTTCCAATCAGTGAATGCACCACTGTAGGAGCTACAGGATTGCACCGATAACAGAAACCAGCAGCGTGAGGGCTGCTCCTGATCAAAGTTGGCTGGATGTTAGTTAGTTAGTTGTTTTTATGATCAATGAGGTGTTTAAAAATTAAGTCAGAGGAAGCACACAGTTGTAAGAAGCTAAATTATTTTCAGTGATTTGACCTGTGCCCCCTCTCCACCGTCGCTACATGCTTGCTCAGTATGAGGGATTGCTGAAGGATTGCTGTGGTTGGAAAGTCTGCATCAACGGGGCCCAACCTCACGCCAATGACTGACGCAATCTGCTGGGATTGCTTAAATAGGAAACTTTTTAACTGATTGGAATGTTTGTAAAAATTTATTGAAATGACTTCTTGTTAAGTGCCTTGAGATGACATCTGTTGTGTATCAGCGCTATATAAATAAACTGAATTGAATTGAATTGATCTGTTGGCAAACGTCTGTGGCTTCTTAAGGCTGCAAGAGGGTGAGAGAGAGCTGACAACTGAATTCACCGAGCTCAACAAATGTATTCAATTAAATTTAGATTTTAGAGGGTAGACCTGGGATTTAGAGCTGAGTGCACTCTAATTGCAAGTCAGAAATTGGTGATTTTAAAAATTCTCATTGTTGTGTCGCTAACTATTAAAGGCTATACAAGATGCTAAGAATGTGTTTCTTTCCATTTTGCTTATCATCTTGTTGCGAACACACAGCCATTGGGTGGCGCTAACCCACATTCTAGCTCCGACAGGAGAAGAAGAGGACACGAGTTCTGGGAGGATCTCACTCCAACGACGACAATACTGCTGATCAATCAGGTGAATCACAGCCCAGTTTGTTTTGAGATAAACCCCACTGTTCCGCCCTGAGCCCTGCTTTCTGAACAGATGCTGCCATGTGGAGCGAACCGCTAACAAGCTACCGAATGCCACGGAACCGCGTCGAGACTGAAGCATTACCCCACCGCAACAAAGCCTGGGACAATGCGATCTTGAACCTGCAGAGAAGGTACTGTGTCAGTGAACTGAGGTGCAGCTGATCGCTGTTTAGCAAGCCGGAGAGGACGAAACGACGTTCCAAGCTAATGCTACCCGCAATTTGACAGCTATATTCCTCCCACTGCTAACAGAACGTAGCTGTGGCTAGCCTGCGGGCTAACGTTGTTTTGGCTTTGCCCATCATCCACGGAGCAACTTGGAGAACTTTAACCGTTCAATAAGGTCTGTCTGGGCAGAGGCGAGATTAGGTTAGTTTAAACAAGATTTAAGGGTTGTTTATTTTCACTGTGATTTGTTACTTTGTGTAAGATGTCATTTACCTCCGGAATATTGCTAAAATTAGAAACATCCTGTCCAGGAGTGATGCTGAGAAACTAGTCCATGCATTTGTTACCTCAAAGCTGGACTACTGTAATTCTTTACTATCAGGTAGTCCACAAAATGCCATTAAAAGCCTTCAGTTGATCCAAAATGCAGCAGCAAGAGTTCTGATGAATATTAAAAAGAGAGATCACATTTCTCCTGTTTTAGCTTCCCTTCATTGGCTCCCTGTTAAATCCAGAATAGATTTAGCAGCACCGCTCGAGTTAGCTGTAAGCTACATGCTATAGCGAACCACGTGGGCCCGCCAGTGACGGCGTTTTATTCATGAACAATAAAGACTGCCGTCAATGATATTCAAAATAGAGATCGACTTTAAAACGGATAGTTTAAACACTAAAACTTTTAAGTCATTTTTGAGATTGCCTTCTTGGTAAGTCAAAATACTAAATTAGATCGACATCATTGGTATTGCCGTTAACGTCAACCTAAAGTCTAAATATTAAATTAGCTCAATCACTGCGGTGACCGATCCATTAAATTGAATCAATTATCTAAAGGTTGTTGATTTTTAGTTCAGCAAATGGTTTAATGAAACATTGCTTCTTCCAAACAATGTTTTTCTTCACTTCTGCTTTGCATTGTGAATTGGTGGTTTGAAAACAAACCATATCTGGTGATTAGTCTTAAACTAATCGCAATTAGTTTATAACTAACTTAGACTCATTCCCAACACTGTTCAATACAAGCCTTGGTTTTTGAGCAAACATATTCATTCTGAACTGTGACATCATTATCAATTTATTGTTGTTTCTATTTCTGTGCATTTTTATCACTTTTACTGTTTTACTTCGGAGTGTGAGTTTTATTATCGTTATTCTTTTCTTAGTAGTTTAGTTGTGTGTTACTAGTTTGGTGAGTTTGTTGATTAAAGTATGTTAACTGAAAGTGAATTCTTTTTGCAATAAACTCTTGTATTTTGGAAAACCATTGTTGTTATTTCACCTACATGTGTAGTAACTTGCTGTTCAGGTACGCCAAGAACTTATTCCTTCATATATTGTTTAATTGCCTCAGCCTTATCAGGCAGGTAATCATAAACATTAAACTGAGACTGAACAATTTGGCTATTGTATTCCTGGAATCCAGGTGGTGCCCCTAAACTTGTGTTTTTTTACATAAAATTATTAATCTTATTGATAATTGCTCCAAGCAATTATTCATAATTATTCATAGCCAAAACCTACCTATCTGTGGCACAACAATCTCTAACGTGAAATTTTCACAAATAGAGGCTGTAGAATAATATGCGTACCATTGGTTTAATACGATACAAACGGTCAGAAGAAAATGAATACTTTAGACCTGCAACTTATACTTTCTTTTATATGTGGCTAAATTAGCTATTAAACTCAGCGCTGCTTGGTGATTTCAGGGTACGTTCTTTTTGTTCTATTTTTTGGGAACTTAGAAAATCCAACTACAATGCACAAAGAGTGCAGCAGTTTTATTCTTTCAAGCTTTTAGCCTCTGTCGCTAGCGAAACTTTCTGGACTTGGAAATGTTGGCAACCTTATGGAAATCTTAGCATTAAAATCTACATTTTCTGAGGATAGCACATGGAGACTGTTGTTTTTGTAATGCTAACTCTACTCACCAAAGCAAATGCAATGATGCTAAAGACAGTTTAAAAATGTCAGCTAATAATCATTTGCCCTTTTGTTTAAAATGAGTAGAACCCAGTTCTGCAGTTACTGCTCTCAAGTATACATTTTTACTGACCGCCCATGGCAGGAATGCAAGAAAAAAAAGCTAATGTTTTCACAAGTAATTGAAAATAGGCTACAAACTACAAATCAGTGCATAACGAATTTTTAGTAATTTGCTCCATATTCTCTGAACATGAAAACATTCTGGGTTAATGTGTTGGCGTTCCATTGCTGGCTAGGTGAATATTATGCCCTCAGCATGTCCTAACAGGTGCTTCATGCTCAGTGCCCTTGTAAGGACACAGTGTGCAGTGCTCGGCTTAGTTGTTTACTCTCTGAGTCAAGCAGCTGTGCAGCACATTTATAAAACTCTCATAAGTACACTACAGATGGATACAGGTCCCCCCTCGCCACCACTCCCTGGCTCATGATTAATGAGCAGCACTTGGAGCCGCATGTGTTGCCACCTCTCAGCTCCGACTTGTCTTTCCGGACCCGACATTTTGTATCCTCTGTGAAAAATGAGCTCCTCTGTGTCGTTCATTACAGCGTTCCCCAGCCAGAGCTCTCCCATGCATATTCTTGTTCACTAAGCCTTGTGCTATGCTTTTACTCTGTGTGGGTGTCCGTGTCAATTTGCATCAGACTCACTTATCAAGACAGCAATCCACTGAAATGCATGCCGAGGGAATGAGTTGACAGTAATTTGGGACCGTTACAAAGGCAGACAAGTCAATATAGGACAACTTGACAGCCCAAGGAGGAAGAATTGCAGCATTCTAGTAGCTGCCTTGTTGCCTGGGAAGGCCTGGCATGGCAGGAAAGTGGCCACTTTTCTGCTGTGCATGCACAGTGTTTTGACAATGGCCTGGTAATGATTGTTCTCTCCCTGAAGTTATTGCTGTAATTTGGTCTGTTGTAGAATGGAGTCCATTTGTCTAACAATGCAGACCACAGCCAGTCTACTGTATCGACACACTCTTGCTGGTGCATACACAGACCTACTCACAAAGCACCATTGTGCACACAGATAAACACACTCCTGCAACTCAGCACTCTCAAGGGCATGTTTCAGTAAAGCGGCGTTGGGGAAAAAGCTATCTGATGGATTGGACCTGGAGACGGCAGCACAGGCAAATCCCCTAATGTGACATAAATACAGCTGCCGTGCTGCGATCGCTCTCCACAGACAATGTAAATTATATTGTCAGACTCAGTCATTTCCCCGCTTGCTGCGCAGCTAACAAGAGTCACCCGCCAAAGCTCAACAGGGAAAGGAGGAGCCCTTAGTTTGAAGGGACATGAAAATCAATTGATGCAGCAAACAATCTACAAGAAACACCAAATCAAGTACATGCTGGAAATAGAGAGAAAAATGTAGCATTTATCCTTTTGAATACATTTTCAGCGGCTTTCAGTACAGTCTTGGACAAAATGTTTAAGGCTAAAGCTTCTGTAAAACTGTTTACTATGTTGCTCTGCACGCTGTTCTATTTAAAACATATAAATTACTTTGGTCTAAATGTAAGAAAACAAAATGGGGTTTGAGGAACAAAAAGTTTGGTCATGCCCTTGAAGTGTGTCGCTGTTGATTTGCCCCTGTTCTGAATAGTGTGTGTTTGCATTGGGATCTGGAGTGTTCATCTGCATTAGGATTGGGTATGTTTTCTGTGATGTTACAATCTCATTTTTTTTATTTTGAAGGATCAGGAATGTGTCACATTCCTTGGGTGTTTGGGTTTTGTGCATGTTCACTTTCTTAGTGGGTGATATGTGTTCCATAGTTTCTGCCACATCAGTTTATGCTTGTTTTCTGCTTTTGGTATATATATATATATATATATATATATATATATATATATATATATATATATATATATATATATATATATATATATATATGTTTGTCCTTTTGTCATTTCGGTCATAATCTACTGTGTTTGTATTTTGATTACTTAGTTGTTGTTTATGTATATCAGGTCTTGCCACGTTCTGTTTAGTCCCCTGTATTCATTATTGCTCGACAGTCTTTGCCATATAAGGTCATTCCTTTGTATTTAGTCTCTTAGTTTAGCCTTGGATTTTGTTCTCTGTGCATTTCAGTTTGGTTTCCCTAGATTAGTGTTAGCCTTCTCCTCTGGGTTTATAATTTATTGATGTCCTTTTCAGCTTCCCTCATGTTATTAGTCTGGATTCCATAATCATCACTCATGTCACTAACCCGCGCTACCTTATCATGCTCATGTGTTTCACCTGATCCATCACTCATATAAGCGTCACAGGGTGATGGAAACATTTAGACAGTTCAGCATGAAATTAAGAATTGTTATTATTAGGTCATTGCTGTTGTGTTCTTTCTGGGGTGCTGGTGGTGAAGTATTTATTGGGGTTAGGCCTGCTGCACTCTTATTGCGAAATTTTCCGCCATGTCCAAAAACCTTCCTTGCAGCTTCACTTATCTGGTGATCAAACTGTGTATGCTCAAGTTTCAAATGCAGAGTTAGTGATGCAGGGACATTATTTTCCAATACTGTCATGTTGTCCTAGACCATTGAAATAAAAGGTAGATATAAAAAAAGCTCATGCTTGAGTTAAATCGAACAAGTGGGAAACAGAGCGGCTAATATCACCCTGCCATTTAAGAATGCAATATAAAGGAATAAATGAAATTATTCATGTTTTTTTAGTCATGTTACCTGCAAGGTAACACATGCTGTCATCATCACTTTACATCAAAAAGGATGTAGGGGCAAGGATAATGCTGGTTGTCAGCTTCCACCCATATTCCAAACTGTTCATCAAATCCTCAATAATTTTAGGGAGAGGTTTAACAGCCATGAAGAGAGCTTCAGGGCATCCAAGGAAGTCCAACGAGTGCCAGATAATCTCAAAAATCACAGCAAGATCTAATAGCACTGAAGAAAGAAAGTTAATGCATCTTTTTTTTGTTGCCACTTTTCACACTTTTAGCCTTGAAAGTCAGGGATGGCCAACTTGATTGTGGTGCTAAGGCATGGACCGGATGCTGCTCACCAATTTTAGAGCTAAGTTTGCTTGATGTCTGTAGATTCTCATGGATAGAAAAAGCTCATAGATGAGGTCCACAAATACTATCAAATGTGATACACTGACTTCCATCACTTCAGAACCTCCCACTGCTGGGAACGGTTAACGGCTGCGCTAAAGGCCAAAGATTTAGTACCAGTATTACCCCTTGTGGACTGCTCTTTGTCTCCTTCGTTCGGTCTCTCGGTCTTTACCAAAATTGTCCTTCCTGTGTCTTGCTGCTGCTGGAGCTGTTTTTTGTCACGTTTGTTTCAAGAGTTTGTCAGACTGCAGCTGTTTGATCCTCACAGCAGTTGTGTTCTCGCAACAAGCTTGTGTTGCTAAGGAAGGCCTGTCAGATGTTCATTATGGTGCATGACATTTTCTCCCAGTTCTTGTAAAACGTAGTGACACCCAGTAAAATGTTGCTTAAGATAATGGGATGGGTCGATGATAAGGTGGCATAGCTGCCGAGAAATTCAATGTCCTTGGAAGAAAAAACTATAAAAAGACTGCAATCTGTAGCTTCTGCTGTTGAAAATGTCTCTCTGCGAAGCTTTTAGCCTTGACCTACAGTACAGCAGACTGCGCAGCTCTTCCAATTATGCAGCAACAAATAGATTCATGTATAAGATGAAAACTAGTTCAAACAAACAGCATTTTTTACACATCCCCTATTTCCAAACATTGAAGCCCACATGTTATCCAAGCTTGCAAACTAACACACACAAGAAACAGCTTTGCTCTCTCCCCGTCAGACATTTCCTCCCATAGCCGGCTAAAAAAGTGTTTCCCAATGCTGACAGGGAGAATGGATGGCCTCCATTACGTTTGGCTACAAACACATTCCGCTAGGATGAAGGGGCCGTAAATTATCCTGCGAACGCGCAGCACAGGCCAGAGTCGAGCCAACAACACCCCACCACCACCACCACCCCCACACACACATTTTTAATGGGGTTGGCCCGTCCACGGTTTGCAAAACACTGAATCACACGCCCCAGATCCAAACACACACTATCACCTGTGTGTATATCGACAATGTGTGTGTATGTTACCCAAATAGAGCAGGCTTGTTGAATCAAGCACCTGGGAATAAGTCCTTGAACATATCATCTGAATAATTCAGGTTTAACAAAGACATGCAGTGTAATAAATAGCAGTCTGGTTGCTCTCTCATGACTGGGCACAACGGACTTCTGTTACATTACAGAACAATAAACGTGCGACGGGCCACACACTGACAGGTCTAATGATGTGAGGCTGGAGGGTGTAACTGTAGAAACATCAGCACTATGTCGGGTCACATTCAGTTCACATGACACAAGAGTTGCTGGCAGCTGGTAAACCATCAAATAGGCCGAGACATTGCCCCATGGCATGGTGAAATGCTAAGCATTTGTGCGTAAATCATTACAGTGAAATAGTCAAATGTCAGCTTCCACAAGGTAGAGCTTGTTCGTCTTGTGTGACAATCGCCTCCCAGTCTCAGCATGTAGGGCTGACTGGAATCCAAGTCCTGTTTATTTTTTTACATTTTTTTTGGCTGTTGACAACAAAATCCCCAAAGGCGATTCCTTCTAACTGTAACCAGTTTTTTTTCTTCTTCCTCACAACATTTCATCTGCATTTGTCTCCACTGCTTCTATTCAGTATTTACAAGGACACCTGAGAGGCCTAAATGGGGGCTCAGGTTTAGGGCTTATAAAGGTAAAGCAGAGTGGGTTGAGCTTCAAGGCTATAATGGACTTGTCATGTATTGGTTCTTGCAAAAGCATTCATAACCTGGTCAATATTTTTACAATTTGTGTTGTTACAACTATACATTTAAATGTATTTTATCTGACAATACAACAGAAAATAACTCGTAATAAGGAAGTGGAAGAGAATTATAGCTAATTTTCCAAGTGTTTTCCAAATTATTTCCATTGGAAAGTCAAGGGCAAGTAACTGCCTCCAGTTTATAGTTTACCACAGTCTATGTAGGCCTTGGGACACAGCAAGAAGATGGAAGATGTGGAAGATGGTGCTCTGGTCAGATGAGAAAATAATATACAACATACCAAGTAAACTATTACTGTGCACCACCCTGAACACAACATCACCTCAGTAATTTTAAAAGCATTCATAGATTTCCTCTACGCAGGAGAATTTTGCTCTACTTTGTGTTGGTTTGTCACATAAACTCCCAATAAAGTAACTGAAGCTTGTGAAAAACATGAAGATGTATAAATGCTTTTGTTTAGCACTCAATGTTTATCATTTTTTGATCAAATTATATTTTGTCTACATGCATCATATACAGTATCTGTGTTGAGTGATTGTCTAACATCACAGCATCAACTTAAGGTTTGTCCACATCATTTTGTTACTGATTACTTACATGACTGGCAGTCATGCTGTAGAATATAGTGTAATGAGTTTCAATGAAATAAATCCTAGTCCCCAAAGTTTTCACTGGAACTTCTTTTTCCAGGGAATGCATTTCTCAGCATTACAGGGAAACTGTATCCCAGCAGACTTGTTTCATTTTGTTTTCTTTATTATAAGTTTGATCTGCGTGAATGTGCTGAAAGGTAGTTAACTTGTGAACATCAGGCCTTTTTTCTGTTGTGAATTGGCGCTATATAAATAAACTGATTTGAAAATTGAATTGAATTTTTTTTCAAATTAAAGTAAGACAAACTTTTCCAAACAGTTTCAAACTTACTTGCAGCCAACTGCCATCAAGAACATTTTGAAAGGTTCAACACCTCCAACAGACAATTCAATATGTTTTTGCCCAACCTGATAGGTAGCACCTTGTAGGGTTTTTAGAATAATCACTAATTGTTGCATCTCCTCTGACAACAGCACTGCAATAACTGACACTCAGCCCCTCTCCTCCCCAAAGAGTTTAAGCTCTGCTAACGTGGTGTGTGCAGCCAGAAGAAAAAAAAAACATATGTACGACCCTCTTTAGCCCACAAGGCAACAGAGAAGTGTTACTTGAAAGTACTTTCCCCTAAGGGAGACAAACAAAATTGTCCTTGAGCTAAATGAAGGCAAGACGATTTAGCATCATGTCGCCCACATCTTTTGTCCTTGGGAATTGTTCTACACCACCTGAAATTTTATTTGAACCATGCAATGCAGCAATATGAGCCAGGGCCACTCATCTTCCTCCTCAGGCTCATACGATTGAAAGACCAGCTGCAGGGTCATACCTGAGGTCAAATGGGCCGTGGTGACAGGTCATATTATACCTGTTGCTGACAAGGGGAAAGGGGTCAGCAATTCTATTCAGGCCAAAAAGGAAAAGAGGAGGTGTGAAGACTGGGTGGAGGAAGACTAAAGAGGAATGGAGCTGCTTTCATTGCTGCCCTTTCTGAGTGACAGGTCACACAGCTGTGACTCAGATGGTGCATATTAAGACACACAGGCTTGAGTCCACATGGACAGGACTGGAAGGAGTACCACAGGAATGTGGTGGAACATAGACCCAACTCCTAAAGTTATATTTACTCATCATGTAAACCATTGAAAAGGTTTGACCACCTCATGCATGTGAAAGAAATATGTGTGCATGGTTTATACACAACCATTAGGAAAACAGATCTGTTCACTAGGAAAGGGTTAAAAGTTTCATTAAAAATATACTGACTAGGTAAACTAGAATACAATACAATAGATCTTTATATAAACTCAATTAAATACATTGAAACATGTGGCTGTAAATTGACAAAGTTGTATGAATAGTTTTGTAAATGGATCCCTTTTACTTTGGACTATATTTGAAAATGGCGTTTTTTTATTGTTTCTGCTCAGTGCAATATTTCATTTCTGCATCCCCCCAAAAAGCCACTGATGTGTGGTATATAACGTTGTTATTCTTGCCAACTGTGGTGTGTACGTCACCCTTCAGTGCCCAGAGTTTTGCAGTTGGCTTCGGGGACAAACACAGCTGCATCAACTGTCTTTAGATGCTTCAACTGATAAACATGTTCCCCCCGTCAGTCCTCCCTGAAACCCCTCATCAGCTTGACCCAGTTTTACCCGCACTCTTCCCCTTTTATCTGAACAGTGAACATTCACCTGGAAGATTGAGCACACATCCTGTGAACGTAGAAATCATTAGAAACACTGTCCTGGGAGGAAGTTCACTGACTTCCAGTAATTTGTCGTGTAAATAAAATTTCATGATCAAGATTTAGAATAAAATCAACATTCCCTTCCTAAAGATCTTTACCAATCTTTACCAAACATCATTGTGTTACTTTTTTGTACGTCACATTTGATTCTTGTGTGTCTGTTCTCTTCATCTGGCTCTGGCTAAGAGATTGGTGAATACAGTCATTTCTAACCTGTCAACATCATTACCACTTTAACCCCACACCAATTAACCTGCCTGTAAAATAAGTAGTATGTTTACGTGGCTGCGGTAAAACAATCCACCCTCCAATATCTGCCAGTTCTCCTTGTTAGACTCTGGCCATCACCCTAAAGAAAACGTGCAGTGCTCATAAAAGAACATATCTTTGATTTTCTTTTCTCTATGTATTAGGTGTACAGTCATGTTGGCAATATGAGAAACTGACATCTGTTAGGAAACGGGGATGGATCACACTGTTATTTCAGGACCATAATATTTTTTACTACCAGGTCTTGGGTTAGATGGTTGTAACCATATAACACCTGTCCACTAGCCTGTAGCAATTCATTTTTATTTTTTTCAGTCTGGTTTCCATGCTCACCACAGCACCGAGACAGTCCTTGTCAAAGTGTTCAATGACATCTGCATAAATAGTCGGTTGTAGAACCACAGTACTGGTACGGTTGGACCTCAGTGCATCATTTGACACTGTTGAGCATGACATACTATTAAAATGACTGGAAAGCTGGGTCATACTCTCTGGTAAAATACTGTTTGCTGGGACTGGGACTGGGACTTTTTTGTGTCAATAGGCAACTTCTCATCAGAACAGATGGAGATCTTATGTGGGGTGACCCAGAGCTCCATCCTGGGGCCCCTCCTATTTAATATCAACGTGCTGCCGCTAACCCACATTATAACAAGCTTTACATTAAAATGTCACCCGGACTTTGAACCCTTCCAAATACTAAGCAAATGCCATGAGCAAATCACTGCATGGATGTGCCATAACTTTATCCAGCTGAATAAAAACAAAACAGAAGTAATTATTTTTGGACCTAAAGAGGAACAATCAAGAGTCAGCACACAGCTTCAGTTAAAACAACTGGAAACTACCGATTAGGCCCAAAATCTAGGTGTAGTAATGGACTCATACCTGAACCTCCAGGCCCGTCAAGAGTCACTGCTTCTGAAGGACCTTTCCTTGGCTGGAGTCTAGGGATTTGTTCTGTCGCACAGCGATCAGCTGCAAGATGTCGACACACAATTGGGGGCTTAAAGCAAACCACCATTTGCACCATTACACACCAAAAGCAGATGAAAAAAGTTTATTGAAGGTAATGTAGATTGCTGGAAGTCAGGAGGACCTTTATGGAGGGAGTGGATGGGAAGCACTGGAGAGAGTTAGGTGGAGAGGTGAGATCCAGTTGAAGATATTCAATTATTGATGAATGATGAACTGCTTACTGATGAAGATAACACTAGAAGCCTGACAGGGGAGAGAGGAGTTTGGGTTTTCAATGGAGATGTGGATAGATTAAGACAAACTGCACACAAGAGGTTGAAGGTGGAGGGCATACAGGCAGAGGTGATGAATGCAGGTAGGAGCTTACAGGCTGTCTGACTTGGATTGGAATCCGGAGACTCGAAGAGTGAGGAACAGATCACGGAGGACTAGTGATGGGACAAATGAAATGAGGCTCCTAAGTGTGTCTCGAGCAAAAGTGGGCGTGCCAAACGAAGCCTCAATTCGAAGTGTGCGTCAAGAACAGTTAAATCACATGACCGAGGTCTGGGTTTGTGCGGGTGAAGTCTTTGGTTAATTCTGCGTGTTGCTTCCTCATACGCGCTTTGAATCTTGCGGCACACAGGTGTGTTGTTGGCGTTTGTAGTGAGTTAGTGAGCTACACTCAACAAAAATATAAACGCACCACCTTTGTTTCTGCTCCCATTTTTCATGAGATGGACTTAAAGATCTAAAAGATACACAATATTACCTTTTCTCTCAAACATTGTTCACAAATCAGTCTAAATGTGTGATAGTGAGCACTTCTGCTTTGCTAAGATAATCCATCCCACCTCACAGGTGTGCCACATAAAGATGCTGATCTGACATCATGATTAGTGCACAGGTGTACCTTATACTGCCCACAATAAAAGGCCACCCTGGAATGTGCTGTTTCTTGTTTTATTGGGGGTCTGGGGACTCAGAACCGGTCAGTATCTGGTGTGACCACCATTTGCCTCATGCAGTGCAACACATCTTCTTCGCATAGAGTTGATCAGATTGTCAATTGTGGCCTGTGGAATTTTGGTCCTCTCCTCTTCAATGGCTATGCGAAGTTGTTGGATATTAGTGGGAACTGGTACACGCTGTTGTATACGCCGGTCAAGCACATCCCAAACATGCTCAATGGGGTGACATGTCCGGTGAGTATGCTGGCCATGCAAGAACTGGGACATTTTCAGCTTCCAAGAATTGTGTACAGATCCTTGCAACATGGAGCCGTGCATTATCTTGCTGAAACATGAGGTGATGTTCATGGATGTATGGCACAACAATGGGGCTCAGGATCTCATCACGGTATCTCTGTAGATTCAAAATGCCATCAATAAAATGCACCTGTGTTCTTCGTCCATAACAGATGCCTGCCCATACCATAACCCCAACACCACCATGGGCCACTCGATCCACAACATTGACATCAGCAAAGCGCTCACCCATACGACGCCACACACGCTGTCTGCCATCTGCCCTGAACAATGTAAACCGAGATTCATCCGTGAAGAGAACACCTCTCCAACGTGCCAGACGCCATCGAATGTGAGCATTTGCCCACTCAAGTCTGTTATGGCGACGAGCTGGAGTCAGGTCAAGACCCCGATGAGGACGACGAGCATGCAGTTGAGCTTCCCTGAGACGGTTTCTGACAGTTTGTGCAGAAATTGTTTGGTTATGCAAACCAATTGTTTCAGCAGCTGTCTGAGTGGCTGGTCTCAGACGATCTTGGAGGTGAACCTGCTGGATGTGGAGGTCCTGGGCTGGTGTGGTTACACGTGGTCTGCGGTTGTGAGGCCGGATGGATGTACTGCCATATTCTCTGAAACGCCTTTGGAGACGGCTTATGGTGGAGAAATGAACATTCAATGCACGAGCAACAGATCTGGTTGACATTCCTGCTGTCAGCATGCCAATTGCACGCTCCCTCAATGCTTGTGGCATCTGTGGCATTTTGCTGTGAGACAAAACTGCACATTCCAGGGTGGCCTTTTATTGTGGGCAGTATAAGGTACACCTGTGCACTAATCATGATGTCAGATCAGCATCTTGATGTGGCACACCTGTGAGGTGGGATGGATTATCGCAGCAAAGCAGAAGTGCTCACTATCACACATTTAGACTGATTTGTGAACAATGTTTGAGAGAAATGGTAATATTGTGTATCTGGAATGAATTTTAGATCTTTAAGTCCATCTCATGAAAAATGGGAGCAGAAACAAAGGTGTTGCATTTATATTTTTGTTGAGTGTATTAAGCTAGTCAGTCAGTCAGTTAGTTAATTGAACATCTTACCTGTAGCCTTCTGAGGTGAGCTCTAGCTATATTTTCTTTTAGACTTGGGAGTTGGTTAAAAGTCCGGGTGTTTGTTTGTATGGTTTTACCGTAAATGATGCACTCCTGTTTGGTGTGGGTACTTTATTCTGCAGTCACATAATCTAAGTTCCCTCAGCTCTTAGCAGTGATGATTTTATGGGATTCTTCATAAATAAAATTAATTCTATTAAAAATAAAATCATTGGGATCCTTCCAAACATGATTACTTCTTCCTCAGGAAATGAGGCAGCATCGGAAAGAACTGTAGAACCTCATTTGTGCTTAGGCTCTTTTGATCCAGTCGAGCTTTCGGAATTATCAAAAATATTAGCCTTATCTAAAACTTAAACTTGTATGTTGGACCCAATCCCAACCAAATTATTTAAGGAAGTGTTCCATTTGGTTCCTGGCCCCATTTTGGATATGACGAATCTATCCTTAGTGAACGGATACGTACCACAAGAATTTAAAATAGCTGTGATTAAACCTTTACTCAAGAAACCTTCCCTTGATCAAGATGACTTAGTGAATTACAGACCTATATCTAACCTTCCTTTCTTATCCAAAGTCCTTGAGAAAATAGTTGCTAATCAAGTCTGTGAGCATCTAAACAGTAACGAGCTGTTTGAAGAGTTTCAGTCAGGTTTTAGCGCTCATCATAGCACTGAAACAGCACTGGTGAAGGTTACTAATGATATTCTCATGGCCTCAGATAATGGGCTTGTGTCTGTTCTGGTTTTGTTAGATCTCAGTGCTGCTTTTGACACAGTCGATCATAATATTCTCTTAGAAAGGCTTGAACATGTTGCAGGGATCAAAGGAACAGCACTAGGCTGGTTTAAATCATATTTGTCTGATAGATTCCAGTTTGTTCATCTAAATGATAACTCTTCTTCATTCTAAAGGGTTACTTGTGGAGTTCCACAGGGTTCTGTGCTTGGACCAATTCTTTTCACCATATATATGCTCCCAATTGGTAGAATCATTAGACAGCATGGGATAAATTTCCACAGCTATGCCGATGATACACAACTATATTTACCCATAAATCCTGATGAACCCAGTCAGTTAGGTATATTACAGGCATGTCTGGAAGACATAAAAACATGGATGAATCTTAACTTTTGGCTTTTAAATTCTGACAAGACAGAAGTTGCTGTCTTTGGACCAGAAGTTCCAAAAAAGAAACAGATTACTCAATCCCTTCATCTGAATGGTATAAAATTAGCCTCCAGTAATAACATAAAGAACCTCTGCGTTATTTTTGACCAAGACTTGACATTTAAATCCAATATTAAACAGGTTTCTAGGATTTCCTTCTTTCACCTCCGGAATATTGCTAAAATTAGAAACATCCTGTCCAGGAATGATGCTGAGAAACTAGTCCATACATTTGTTACCTCAAGGCTGGACTACTGTAATTCTTTACGATCAGGTAGTCCACAAAATGCCATTAAAAGCCTTTAGTTGATCCAAAATGCGGCAGCAAGAGTTCTGATGAATATTAAAAAGAGAGATCACGTTTCTCCTGTTTTAGCTTCCCTACATTGGCTCCCTGTTAAATCCAGAATAGAATTTAAGATCCTTCTTCTTACATACAAAGCCCTTAATTATCAGCTCCATCATACATCAGAGATCTAATTGTTTCATATGTTCCCAACAGAGCACTTCGCTCTCAGACTGCAGGTTTACTTGTAGTTCCTAGGATTTCTAAAAGTAGAATGGGAGGCAGATCTTTTAGTTATCAGGCTCCTCTCCTGTGGAACCAGCTCCCAGCTTTAGTCCGTGAGGCAGACACTATGTTTACTTTTAAGGCCAGGCTTAAAACTTTCCTTTTTGATAAAGCTTATAGTTAGAGTGGCTTAGGTCATCCTGAGCTATCTCTGTAGTTATGCTGCTATAGGCTTAGACTGCTGGAGGACAGACTGACCAATTTTCTTCACTCTGCTAATTCCTTTTCTACTACTACTCTCCAGTTGTATTACAGTACATTCTGTTGTTTCGACTGTTAACTTTGTGTTCTTTCAGTGTTTTTCTGTCCATAGAAGATATACCTGTTCTGGTATCCTGCTTGGCTGCAATGCCCTGTTGGACGGGGGGCATCGACTGGGATGATGCTCCCAGTAACTGAACATCCGCTGTGTCCTGTTATGAACTTTTTACTTTCTGTAACATAGAAAGTTCTCTTATATCAGATCTTCTGTTCTTTCTGTGTCTCTACTCGGTCTTCTCAAACACCCAGACGGTCGTGGCAGATGGCCGCTCCTACTGAGCCTGGTTCTGTTGGAGGTTTCTTCCTGTTAAAGGGGAGTTTTTCCTCTCCACCGTCTTCACATGCTTGCTCAGTATGAGGAATTGCTGAAGGATTGCTGTGGTTGGAAAGTCTGCATCAACGGGGCCCAACCTCACGCCAATGACTGACGCAATCTGCTGGGATTCCTTAAATAGGAAACTTTTTAACTGATTGGAATGTTTGTATAAATGTATTGAAATTACTTCTTGTTAAGTGCCTTGATATGACATCTGTTGTGAATTGGCGCCATATAAATAAACTGAATTGAAGTTTATACACCAACAATCCAACTCCCTTTTATAGATGGAGCTTGCAAGAAAAAGGAAGTCTTCCCCAGGGTAGGAATATTTTGAGTTGATAGCTCATAATAAGGTGTGAAAGTGTGAATAAATTAAAGAATACACTATAGCCTGGGCCTATAGCTCCACATCAAACCAAAAAATACAAACTCAACAATTTCCTAACATTTTGATGTGCTTGTTTGGGGTCATGTTTTTAGCAGATGCTTCGTTATTACAGAGATGCAGTTTTTCATTCAGTTCTGTTTGACATTCTGTCTCCTTTAGTAGATTTCCTTTAAAAAAAGAGTGCTCCATTGACTTTGCAGCAGTGATATTTTACCATACAATAACAGCAGGAAATAGAATGTTTTCAGTGACGGTAACTTGTAGCTCAATTTTACAACACTTATGAAAAATCTTGTGTTCTTATTTGTCCACAAAGGCAGCACAATTTGGAGAAACAATGATGGTTAGCCTGCTAGTGTTCTTGCCCTTCAATAATCTAGCACTGATAACAGCCTTTGTATTTTATATTATTATTATTATTATTTCTTTCATAAAGGTGAAGTGCTTGACCGCTCGTACTGAGCCCGGTTCTGCTGGAGGTTTTTTCCTGTTAAAGGGGAGTTTTTCCACTCCACTCCACTGAAGCTTTCTCAGTCTGAGGGATTGCTGTTTTTGGAGTCTGCATGAATGGGGGTCAACCTCAAGTCAGTGATTTGGTGCAATCTGGTGGGATTTCTTAAATAGGAAGTTTTAAACTGATTGGAATGTTTGTATGATTGTACTGAAATGACTTTTCTTGTAAAGTGCTTGAGATGACATCTGTCGTGGATCGGCACAATATAAATAAAATGAAATTATTTGAAATTACAGCTCTGATGATAAGTGATACAATAAAAAAAAACAAAGAAAGTAGCAAAGACACAATCAACAGCTTCCAAACGATAACCCTTCGTGATCCCCCCAGGGCTTCATCTAATAAATACTTTACATTGTCTATCTAAATCAGATGCAGATAATAATATGTTGTTGAAGACGTCCAACCACTTTTCTTGTATTTGAAACACTGGATGCATTTAGATACCCAACATAAGGTTTGCGACAGAGAGCTCTATGCATATTACTCAGGTAAATGAGCTGAGTTAGAGGGCACGCCTCTTTGGTTTCACAGTCTCAACTGCATGTTCTGAAAGAACAAACAACCCTGTGATCTTACCAGATCAGCATAACTGTTGTGACTGATAAACCGATACATTAAAGGGGAGCATATTTATGTGTTTATGATGAAGCTATGGTCTGAAAGGGGCTTCAGAAAGTCCCACCACCCATTGTTAACATTAAACAACTGTATGCTGGACCTTGAACTTTAATGACAAAACTAGCATCACCAAGGAATAGCAATGTACAGCCACCTCAAAGATAGTTAAAAACTGGCTCAGAGATTATATGCTGAGGTTTGTCTCTCTCCTAGATGAGACCACTACTGCGACTACTGCCATGACCTTTTTACTGTTCTCTAACCTATACAATACTTCTGGATCTGTGCCTCTTTGTTTTCTTTGTTTTTTTTTGTGTATGCTCTGTCTTCTCAAACCCCCAGTCAGTTGTGACAGATGGTTGTTCCTTCCTGTTAAAGGGGAGTTTTTCCTCTCCACTGTTGCTACATGCTTGCTCAGTATGAGGGATTGCTGTGAAGTCAATGACGCAATGCAAGTGACAGTCCACTGTCAACACATGCTCGTCCAGGAGAAGTGAGTGCAACAAGTCAGCGACTCGATGCAATTTGCTGATAGAAAGCTTTTTAATCAATTTGAATAATAAACTGAAGTTCACTGCATTGTTTGATGGCTAGGATCAATTGGAATATAAGTATAGTAAAATCAAATTAACTTTTTTCTATAAACTGCCTTGAGACAACATGTATCATGAATTGGTGCTATATAAATGAACTAAACTGGATTTAATTTAACTGAAAATAGGTATTGGCAATAAAACCATAGCTTAATGTCTGTGAGGAGAACTACACTAGCTTGCATTTTTCAAAAATATTTATACATTACCTTCCGAGATCCAAGACAGCTAAAACCACTCTGAAAGTGAATCTTTTTTCATTTTATTTTTCTGATATTTATTAAACGTCTATGTAGAGCCATTTTAGCCGAATGCCAAGTATCAGAAAAAAAAGTGTGAATAAGCCAGGACTCTTCATGCACCAGTCATGGTTTCATTGTGAGTTTCATAGTGAGCATTGTTTTTGCTAAAACTTCATGTAACAATGTCTAAAAGATTCACAGATGTCCAGCGTACATTTACTATATAATTGGTCACTTTCTAACCTGCAAATCTATAGGTCCACAACTCCTGATGTGTTTGAGTCATTGTGTTGTCGCAATTGAATTAATGTCTTTTTTACATTTCTGAGTAAACTGTGCCTCAGAGATATTTCATCAGAGCTGATTTATCTCTTTATAACTAGCAACTTGGTGACGGAGGTGCTGCTGCTGTATACAAGTTTACTTGTTCAGATTAGAAAGGATTTTTTACAAGAGTCTTACTGAAGAACAGATCATTTCTAAAACAATCTGAACTTGTTTGTAATGATGTAAGCATGTTGTCAGTACACAATGTAGAGCTCAAGTGCTGTTTCCACCTGCCACTATGGCACAAATATGTAATTATATTGTCATATTTACAATAATTCTCTTAACTTGTAGCTCTGAAAATAACATAAATACTCTCTTTCTTTGCCAATTGTCTGTAATATCACAACTGAAAAATGTTGCATAAGTTACAGACTTTTTTAAATGACCAGAGGAATTTCTAGTTCTAATACTAAGCTAAGACCAATTTAAAACCTGCACTTTTTCTTGGTCTGAACCTAGACAAAGATATAGGTTTAAATGAGGGCTGCATGAAGGGTTAATATTGTTAGATGTCTAAATGAACTCTCTGTACCGTCAGAGTAGAAACCGAGTCTGTTGCTTAGTTGGACTCACTCCGATAGGAGAATGCTTGGTGACATCTTTGTGCGCATGCGCGAGTAGTTGGGTGGCAAGAAAACAAACAAAATGGCGGGCTATAAAGACGCAACTAACACTTGAGAGTTAGCTGGCAAAATCTCAAATATATAAGTACCTTAATGTCTAAAAACAGGAAGAGGTTTAGAGAGAAGCTTAAAATCTGTATTGACAAAAACGAAGTTATTCAAAGCTCATATGAGATCTGGGAAAAATGAAAAACGTTGATCCAATTCGCCGGTGTCTTGGCCACAAATCTGCTTGGGAGACATTTAATTCTATTTAATAGAAAGATTAAGGGCTTTC
The DNA here is from genome assembly GCA_963556495.2 of Valencia hispanica. Taxonomy (NCBI): domain Eukaryota; kingdom Metazoa; phylum Chordata; class Actinopteri; order Cyprinodontiformes; family Valenciidae; genus Valencia; species Valencia hispanica. The sequence continues at coordinate 12,464,819 of OY747704.1, forward strand.
AAAAGTCTGGAGACCTATGATTATTTTGTTTCAAGGAAGGTTGGGCCAATCTCTTCTGCAGAACAAAAAGCCGTGGTCGTGCTAAAAGCCGAAGTCAGACCTGGCCAAGCAGAGTCACAGTGTGTATCACCCGTGGGTGACTGCAAAAGAGAACGACGAAATCGCTGCAACTGCAAAGAAGGGTAAGTCTTTATTGATTAGTGTCCTTATGAAGCCGACACCTAAGAAAGTAAGAGCCCCCTCACCAAAAGTTCTCATCATACATGATGGATCAATTAGTGATATTGAAGATTTTTGTAGCCAGAACACTAGCGTTATCAGCTGCCCCAAGAATAAAGTGAGAGAAATATCAGAAAAAATCCAGACGTTTTTAGAACAACACCCTAGGCTGGAAAAGCTTGTTAACTGATGTAGCCAAAAGACAATCTAAAATTCTCAAAGCTGACTTCTCTGATCCGCTACAGAGACTTGGTAGACTTAACATAAACATCTTTATCAGCGGACCAGTCCCTGAAGAAAATGATGAAAGGTACAGTAGACTTTGCATGCTCCATAAATAGTTGAAGAGAAAATCTGTTGAAAAATCGATCCCATTTATTAATGACTTTAAAATATTTGGATGTGCAAAGAACTTGTTCAAGGTCAACCAGCGTTATCTTAATAGAGCTGGACTGAGACTGTTGACCTCAACTATTTTCTGTTATCTGAATAAACACTTGATAAAGCACCCAAGAATTGACCTTGAAGCACAGCCTGTGGACACTATCAGAAAAGAAACACAAAAAGTGAAGATTGCATCATCCGCCCAGACAGCTGCAAGGACTGACAGAGAACAAACATTTCCAGCAGCGAGTTAAGATGTACATTGCTCTGAAAAGTGTTCTTCAAGTATCCCAATGTCATCAGATTCATCGACACCTAATGACTCTCCATTTAGAGATTTCTCAGACAGACTGAAAGCACAAATTGGAATTGGATCAAACTAACACCGAAACTTGGACTACATCAGGCCTCTGGGACTAACACTGGATTTATTCTGCCCATGCCTGAACTGTTAAAAATGAACATCTGATGTGCAAGGGAACCGAACAGTAATCCTACTCCCACTCCCACCATCTTCTAGAAGTTGTCCGGCCAAGTCATTATTAGAAAAAGAAAACAAAAATTAAAGCCAAACGCACCTATAATAAAACAAATCTCAAACTGATCACCTGTCAGAAGGTTCAGCTACCAATTGTCAAATCACTTAAAGGAGCCGTATGTAAGATTGTGGCCAAAACTGGTACTGCAATCAGTTTCAAATTACTGTAGAGCGGTGTATCCCTCCCGACTCGAGGTTGTCAGATAGGCTGCAGGAACGTAGGCCACTACAAGGAGCTTCCAATGGCAAGTGACGAGTCCTACAAAGTAAGTTTTTTTCTGTTAATTATGTTTAATTATTATGACAAGGAAACAGGCTCTAATAATGCATGGCTAATGTTAGCAATGACGACTCGCCGTTTTTATTTCCCAAACAATTTCTTTGTCTTTTCAATTCGATGACCCTCCTCCTCCATATGCACTAACGTAACGTTACTTTGCACGATTCACGAACATGCATAACTTTTTTCAATTGTCATAATTATTTTAAAAGTCTATTTACATTAAGTAGGCCTCCAAGATAGCCAAACATAGACGAATCTTACCTGTCCAGGAATAAATTAGCAACATTGGCCTCTGTCTTGAAATGATTTTCTGTTTTCAGCTGTCTCCATCTTCCAAAGGCTTCTCCTATGTAAATCCTTGTTTTATTTCAGACTTTGTCACAACGCATTTCTGAATGATAACGAGGTCTTTTAGGTGTAATAATGTTAGACATTTATTATCTGAAACACTTTTGTAGCTGCAGCTGTAGTAACTAGAGCAGAGCTGGCAACTCCGATGCTGAAACACTACTCACTCAGTGATTGGTAGATAGGTGGAGGGTGGAGCTTCAAGCCAAAACACAAGATGACAACATCAACATCAGTTGAGGGCTGCAACTTCACTTTTTGAATGACAATCTCCTGGCCGTATTACTGTTGTCAGTGATATGAGTATTTGAAATGAACATGATTTCTTAATGTCTAGTGACATATCAGGGCCATTTTATGATTAATTGAAATACATTTCTTACATACAGCTCCTTTAAGTTAGGTTTATTAAATATAAGGTCTTTATCAGGAAAGTCACTCCTAATTAATTAAATAATCACTTAACATAAAATACATGCCCTTTTTTATCTGAAACCTGGCTAGATGTAAATAATGAAAAATCTGTATTGATAGAATCTACTCCTCCAAATTACAATTTCTTAAGTGAAAGCAGGAAACACAGACGAGGTGGAGGCGTAGCCACAATTTTTCACAACTCAAAGAACTTTAAAAAGGTATCCCTGGGCATATTGGAATCTTTTGAATACCTAGCCACCCAGATAAATGAGCCTAAAAAAGCTCGATTTCTAAGTTTATATAAACCCCCAAAACTTAACTCTAACTTCTTTAATGATTTCACCAACCTTCTTTCCGTAATATGTGTCGATTATGAGACATTTATCATTGTGGGGGACTTCAACATCCATACTGACAACCCCCAGGATAGATTAGCTAAAACATTAAGTGACACTCTTCACAACTTTGCCCTGACCCAGCATGTCAAAAAACCAACACACAATCGAGGACACACTCTGGACTATTTATCTGCAAAGCTTTAAATATATCTGACATCTCGGTAATGATATTGCACTATCTGACCATTTCTGTATTTTCTTTGAAAGTACAATCCCTGCTAAAATATCTAGCCACAGTGAGATATATGTAAAAGAGCATTTTCTCTGGGACAGTTCAGTTGAAACCTGATTGGACCTCCAGTGACAGTAGCCCCTGAACTTAACTCTGCCAGGGCCTGCAATGAATTTGCCAGCTTATTCACTGAAAAGATTCTAGCAATTAGATGGTCGGTCTGTACCGCAGCACCAAACCAACCACCAATGTTATACCCAGCTAACACCAATGTAGAAAAAATTCCATGAATTAAACCAAAAAAACCTAGAAGAAATCATTAACCAATTAAGCTCACCCTCTTGCTGTCTTGATATCTTACCCACAGCTTTGTGAAAGTTTTCCTTGTCATTGAGTCGGATCTGATTAAAATAGTTAACTCATCCCTCCTGTCAGGCCTCTTCCCCCAGGCTTTAAAAACAGCAGGTATTAAACCACTGCTAAAAAAGAATAATCTGGACAACACGTTAATGCAGAACTACAAGCCAATTTATAATCTACCATCCATCAGTAAAATTCTTGAAAAAGCTGTGTTTCAGCAGTTAAATAGCTTCATAACAATGACCAACCGCTTTGATGTTTTTCAGTCTGGTTTCCGTGCTCACCACATTACTTAGACTGCCCTCATCAAAGTTTTCAGTGACATCCGCATAAATACAGACTGTGGTAGAACCACAGTGCTGGTTCTGTTGGACCTTAGAGCAGCATTTGACACTGTTGATCATGATATACTATTGGAATGACTGGAGAGGTGGGTTGGACTCTCTGGTACAGTACTTGGCTGGTTTGAGTCTTACCTAAAGAACAGGGACTTCTTTGTTTCAATAGGAAACTTTTCACCAGAACGAACAGAAATCACTTGTGGAGTGCCCCAGGGCTCCATCCTGGGGCCCCACTTATTTAATATCTGCATGCTCCCACTAGCCCAGATTATAACAACCAATAAGATTAGCTACCCTAACTACGCAGATGATACTCAGCTCTACATTAAGATATCACCCGGTGACTTTGAAGCCATCCAAACCCTAAGTAAATGATTCGAGCAAATCAATGGATGGGTGTGCCATAACTTTCTACAGCTGAACAGAAACAAAACAGATGTAATTACTTTTGGACCTAAAGAGGAATGATCAAAAGTCAGCACACAGCTTCAGTTATAACAGCTAGAAACTACTGATCAGGCCCGAAATTTAGGTGTAGTAATGAACTCAAACCTGAACCTCTAGGGTCACATAAAGGCAATAACAAGGTCCGCCTTCTATCACCTGAAGAACATTTCTAGGATTGAAGGACTGATGTCGCAACAGGACCTAGAAAATCTCATCCATTGTTTATCTTTAGTCGGCTTGATTACTGCAACAACGTCCTCACAGGTCTGCCTAAAAAGTCAGTCAGACAGCTGCAGCTGATCCAGAACGGTGCTGCTCGTGTCCTCACTAGAACCAGGAAAGTAGAACACATCAACCCAGTTCTAAAGTCCTTACACTGGCTCCCTGCAGCTCAAAGAATATATAGACTTCAAAATACTTTTACTAGTTTATAAATCATTGACGTTGGCTTAGCACCAAAGTATATTGAAGATCTGCTGTTAATATACCAACCTACCAGACCACTCAGGTCCTCTAATTCCAGTCTACTAATCATCCCTAGAATTAGAACCAAACATGGAGAAGCAGATTTCAGTTTCTATGCTCCTCTAATCTGGAACAAACTTCCAGAAAACTGCAAAGCTGCTGAAACACTGAATTCTTTTAAATCACAACTAAAAACATATCTGTTTAGAGCTGCCTTTGAGTAATGTTTTGATGTATCATGTTTCGTGTGTGCTTCTTGCTGTTTTTACATTATATGCTTTGGAATGCCTTGATGTATTTGTGTATGCTTCTTGCTTTGTTGCTGTTTTAACTTTATGTGCTTTGTCTGTGTTTTACTGATATTTTTATTTTACCTCTTAATCATGTAAAACACCTTGAATCACTTTGTTGTTGAAAGTGTGCTATACAAATAAAATTGCCTTGCCTTATTTATTCATTTATTTTTGGAAATGTAGTGGCTGTACAATCTCAGCTGTCCTGTGACTTGAGAATTTCAATGGCGTCTGGTCCCAGGTGAAAAACTAAATACCACAGTTTACACAATTCTTCTTTTTTAATCCAATGTTGTAGAAATATGCAGTAATGTAGTAGCTTTAATGTTTAAAGTAGAAGCAGCTTTCAGGGTAGGACTTCTGTTGGAGAAGATTTAAACTATTTCTGACATTCTGAGCTATATCTCTAATTCTGGACTCTAACCAGAATCGGTCTGGACTTTAACCAGGCCTAGATCCAGTCACTAAGTGACTTCAGCAGTCCTCTAACCGCTGCTAACACTTGTCCCTCCTGGTTCTTTGGATGTCCGGCCAGTCTGCAGAAATAAAGCACAAAGGACTCAGGCTTCAGGTAATGGCATATGTCAGGAAGAGTAGATTGTGTCTAGCACCCTCTATCTTCGTCTTTTCTTTGTGTGCAATGCCTTTTTTATTGTAGCATTTTAGCTTACAGCCCTGCAAGGGAGGGGCAGTCCGTCCCCTGCTCACAGTCAGCTCCTCCCATCATAGATCACAGATTTGAGACATATAAACTCAATTATATGTTTAATGCATTTAACTAATAAAAATATTTACAACACTTGCAACAGCATCGTCAGAGTGCTGTGGATCGCAGTTAAAGACACCTGAATCAGAACACGAAAACTGAAATGTTTTTAAAAACATCTTCTCTGAGTAACAAATACATAGTCACAAGGACTTACCATGACCAAAACGAGCCTCACAAACTCAGTTGCTTCAGGAATCTTAGCTTTCTTTAGAGTCCGGGTTTATTCTCCCGATCGTCCATCTTTTGTTTTTCACCTTCCTTTTCGGCGGGAATTTGAAAAAACATTTTTTATCAGGCCCCAACGGGCCATATAATCGAACACACAGCAGGAGTGAACCATCTTGCTTTGTTAAAACCTCCTCCAACCATGCAAAACAATCTAATTATAGGTAAAATACGTTGTTTCTTGACACCCAATCCCGTGATGCAATGCAGGAAAACATAAACATTGACGTCACAAAAGATTTGCCTATTGGAGGTGTTTCTTGTGTTTTATGTACCCAGCACAGACCTACCTGCTGCAAACATACAGAGAATCTGATTTACAACCGAAAAATCATAGCGGTGGTGTAAGTCTCTGCTTTCTTTGTACTCCTTGAATCAACACTCGGAGAAGTTGACCTCCATCTGTTCCTCGTTTCTTTCTCACTGCCCTTCTATTAATGTCACACTGACGCACACCGCCAACATTTGACAAGTTCACCGGGATGACAGGCTAGTCAACATGTATGCCCACACGACATTTGCATTGTGTCATCTTGTTGTTGTGCCCTCACTAATGACCACACAAGCACAGACACAAATGAACGCAGGGATGAAATCACTGAGGTATTTGGTTATGTCAGTCCGATGTGCAGAGCGGTTCATCGGCTCACCAGGAAAGATAACATCAAACAGACAGGCCTCTTCATGGAGGTCTGGCCTCTTTCTCCTGGAGACAAATACACACTTTGGTTTGCAGGTAATTAGAAGCTGGAGGCCTTCCATCAAACACAAACTCACCCTCTTGTCTCAACAAATATTGATAAAGCATCTGTCTGCAAGGATTGTGATTCCGAAGCAACCAGGCAGAAAGAAATGTCTCCATTAAGATGTTTGTATAATTAGATTTTGTGCACACAGTTTTTGAAAATGTCATCCCCACAGTGTGTGCTGAAAGCCCACAGGTACAGCATTTCTGCACATCAGGACATATTCATACAGAAAAGTACGTTTGCAACCCAAGCAAACAGAGTTCAACACAAAGGCAGCCAAGTATTTGGATGAAGCCAAGCGAGGTGCATAAGTGTCAGTCAGAGGTGATCTTCCTGTCTGTTTGTTCTTGTTCTGTGTGTGTGTGTGTGTGTGTGTGTGTGTGTGTGTGTGTGTGCGTGTGTGTGTGTGATAGAGAGTCTGGTTGGTTCTTTGGAGCTCAGCCTCCAGTCTATCCAGGCCATCACTCACACTTTACCCAGGGAGAGGGCTTCGGACAGGTTTTATTAAAACTCAGAGGGTGTGTGTGTGTGTGTCATAGTGTGTACGTGCAGTTTGGTGTGTATGTGCATGCATTTGCCCCAAGCTCAGAAGAGATATCATCTCTCCCTTGACATGTTCTTTCATCTTGCCTTTTCCCTTCTTGACAGACACTATTTTGGCTGCCAGTCATATTTTTTTATTACTCAAGCCTTTCTGCAAGGCTGACTTAATCCATTGTAATGTGTGCTGCAGCACCTCAGTTGCTCTGTGCGTAATGCCATTTAAGCCATACAACAAAAGCAAAATGAACACAATACAAGTGAATCATAACATTGGGATTTCAATTGAATAGCTCAGGATTCCCACCGTTCTACAACAATTTATGGCTTTTTTAATTTTGGACACAATTCTCAGAGTACTGCTTATCTGTTCATGTTACATGTGACTGAGAATTTCAAATTTTCACTCAAACCCTAATTTTATGCAGAGCCTTGCAAAAGTATTGACACTGCTTCAACTTTTTCCCACATTGTGTCATGCTACAACTTCAAACTCAATGCATTTTACTAAGGTTTTATGTGGCTTACCAACACAAAGTAGCATATATTAGCCATTTAAAATGAAAATGGAACATGGCCTTTGTTTCTTTTCAAGAATCTGAAAAGTGCAGAGGGCATTTTCATTTACCTCAAAAGTCAGTACTTTGCTGATCCACGTCTCACTCCAAATACAGCTGCAGGTCTGGTATGCCTCTACCAGATTTTCATAAATGGAAATTTAATTTTCCCTTATAAACAGGCCATACAGAGGACACAGCAAACATATGAAAGAAGAAACTAATGCACATAATGCATGATGAAAGCAGTGTACTGGGAATGGTTTTCTTCTCGACTGAGAGGGAAGCTGGTCATCACTGATCAAAAGCCTGATGGAGCTAAATACAGGAACACCTTGGAATTATTAAATAAATAAAATTTTCTGCCCATTCTTCTTGCAAGCAGGCTCCCGAAGAATTTAGCTGGAGGGGCCTTGACTTATTTTGTAAACCCAGTAAACGGGCTCTTTATTTAAAATAAATACATACATTATATACCTTTTAAATGCAAATTTGAATAAATGAGATGCCTTAGTTTAATACAGGGGCCTCTCATTGTTTGAATAACAGTACAGCACTTGAATTCAGTGACAATGCTAAACATCTTTAACAACTCTACATTCTCTCCCTTTGTACCTGGATAAAGTCTGTCTGTAGCACCAAAGAACTCCAAGAATGAAGTCTGACATCTGTCTTCTGATCGCCTCATCATGACATCTTTATATTCTGAGTTATTTAGAGATCTTTAATGAGGTTTATGGCGTTACCGCAATAACTCACAGTCTTCATACATACGTCAAATACTTTTTAGTATTTCTCTGACACCGCAAGCAGGGTCAACCGTAGAGCTCAGATAAACCAGGTCCATGCTTTATCTTTGGCTAGGGTACAGTCACCAGTTAAGCAAACATCAGACTGATCATTATTGGATCCATGCCATCTTCGAAGATGCAGCCTTTTACTAGGCCAGCCAGAAAAAGCCTGTGCGACCGTGAGAATAAGTGGAAGAAATTATTTTGTGCTCAGAGTTTTGTACTGCCTATGACATCACAGAGTTTCCTCGCTATGGCACTCTCTTCCTTCATGGAATGTGTGCACGAAAATGGGTTAAAGTAGTGCACTCTAGGATTCAGAGTTTTTACCAGTCCCCTGTTCTCTGTATGTTGTTCAGTCCTTTCTTTCCATGTCTGGGCCCAACACCACAGAGAGCTAGATTTGTAAAGTGCACAACTAAGAATTACCATCGGTGTTTAGGCTGCTTCTTTCTCCTCACCCATTTTGTTGGCTTTAGCCAGGGGTGCCCAACCCTGGTCCTTGAGATCTATCATATGTCAAATTTTAGATGCATAATAATAATAATAATAACACATTTTATTTGAGGCCGCCTTTCTAAAACCCAAGGTCACCTTACAGAGAAGAATCCCCCCACCCTGAAAAATAATACATAGACAAACAAATAACTATGGAGAGAAAATAGTCTCAAAAGATCTATGTGTGTGTAATACTTGATTTGGAACTTGTGTCAGCCTATTTGTCTGTAACTTAGGTTAGTTGTATGTGTAAAACATGATTTGTAACTCGTAAAAAACATTTTGTGCGTAACTTCGATTACTTGCTGCTGTGTGTTCAAATGTACACACAAATATCAAGAAAGTAAGAGTACAAAATACATTTACACATGCACAATTTCAAACTGCACGAACTTAAAACTAACTACGAATTCAAAACGACTCCTACGCATACAAATCGTTAAATACTACGCACCAATCGCCTGATACACACAGACAAAACCACGTTTACGGAAAGATCAAGGTTACAAGTGCACGAGGAGTTTTTAAACTGATTTCACGTCTCCAGATTTGTGCGTGCATGATGCGCTTAAATGCTGGTAGAATGCTGGGTCATTTGAGTTTTCATATTACGTTCCCTCTAAACGTGCTGTTGAAGTGGCAAAAACGTTTGTCTATGAAAGATAGAATATCTCAGCACTGCTTAGTTATAACACATAGAAAAAAAAATTACTTATTTTTTTATTTGAAAATGCTTTCAGTTAAATTAAATTTTTGGGGTCGGATATCCAGGTCCTTGAGAAGTAATCGAGTCAAGAGTAATAGAACTGGATAGTTCCTACAGTATTGCGCCAGACAGTCAGCAGCTGAAGTTTTGTTCATAAGACAGTACGTTTGAGGTTGTTAAACGCAATAAGTTGCTTGTGTTTAGAGTGTATTTCGATGATTTACCAGCAAATTTTTTCTTGCTTCTATTTAAATGCGGTTATGCATAAGTGGCATATAGTTTGTCATGTAAACAAACCATAGCCTAACTGCAGATGTTAGCTAAAACCGCTAGGTTAGCCTAGTTTGCACCATTCGTTTACATGACGCTAAAATCTGGCGGTACAAAAATCTAAAGTTTAAAGTTTGTGTTGTTAGCCTTTGTCGTTTGCTTAGACATGTTTTTGTATATATTTCTTTAAACAATCAACTGAGCAACTGAGAGCTCTGCTCCCCATGGTGACAAGCCGAGCAAAAGGAAAAACAAGATGAGTTGGAGACGAACATCTGAGAGAACGGAAAGGATTGGCGATGTGAAGCAGGTCACACAGATAAGGAAGGGCAAGGCTATGGATGGACTTAAATGTGAGAATTTGAATTGACTGAATTGAATTGATAGAGTTTATCTGGGATTCTATGGGGAAGCAGTGAAGCTGCTGATAAACTGGGGTTATGTGTTCTCTTGAGGGAGTCCTAGTTATGATACGAGCTGCAGAGTTCTGTAGGAGTTGGAGTTTATGAAGGGACTTATTGGGGAGACCAAAAGGAAGAGAGTTTCAATAGTTGATCCGGGAGGTGATATTCAAATTCAATTCAAATTCAAAATTACTTTATTAATCCCAAAGGGAAATTAAATGTTGTTGTAACTCATTAAGCAAGTTCCTTCAAAGATTTGTTGTAGATGCTGATGGCTGTGGGTAGGGATGATCTCTTGTAGCGCTCTGCAGATCTGAAGAAGCCTCTGACTGAAGACGCTCTGTAGTTGTATGACAGTCTGATGTAGAGGACGCTCTGGTTCTATGGTGTCTTCTTTTCAACTCATCAGGGTATTGACAAGGATGGCAGCAGCATGAGGAGTAAGGAAAAGACGAAGTCGTTTAATGTTACGTAAGTGGAAGTATGCAGAGTGGGTGATATAATTAATGTAAGACTGTAATGAGAGAGTACTATCAACTATGACACCCAGGCTCTTTACCTGAGGGGAAGGATGAACTAGGGAGTTATCAATGTTAATGAAGAAATTGTGAAGTTTGGTTAAAGTGCAGGCTGTGCCAACAAGTAACACTTCAACAACTCAACAGTATTACTGTTGAGTTTGAGAAAATTAGAGGAGAACCATAATCTCCATGAGACAATCTGAAACAGAGGTAGGTGGAAGGGAGGAATTGGGTTTGGAAGAAATGTAGAGCTGGGTGTCATCTGCATAACAGTGGAAATTGATATCAAATTTACTGAATATTTGGCCAAGAGGGAGGATGTAAATAATGAACAGAAGGGGCCCTAATACTGAACCCTGGGGTACACCTGCAGAAACGGGAAACAAAGCTAAGGAGTGGGATTTAAACTCAATAAACTGGGTGCAGTCTGAAAGGTATGAGGTCAACCAGAGGCCTTGTAATGAAGAAGGGATGCATCTAAAAGTTGCAGGATGGTAGATCTCGAGGACCAGGGTTGGGCACCCATGGTTTAAGCAGACAGTCCCATCTTCCTAGGCCCATAGGTGTGTATTATTCTTACTGTTTTAAAATAAAGACTTGAACAGACCTCTTCAAGAAGTTAAAAATTTGGGATCTTGCTTTTGCAACCTAACTCAGCTTTAAACCTCTTCACAACTTTCTCCCTGATCTTTTTGACGTGTTCCTTGGTATTTATGATGATGTTCGTTCACAGATGTTCCCAAAAAAGAAAAAAAAAAACTGAAACATTCACAGAATGTCTGGATTTATACTAAAGATGAAATTAAACACAAGTCGACTCCACTAATTAGGTGACATTTGTCAGCAGTTGGATTCAGTAGATTTTATTTAGGGGCATCAGAGGGAAAGGAGCTGGACAAAATGCACAATATTTCTCTGAACCTTTTAAAAAAATCTAATCTTTCTTACAGCAACAGAAAGTACCATAAAGGGACATTAGGCAATGATTTTCCTTGGAGTGAGGGTGAACATAATAAAGATGCACATGATAAAAATTACACACAGCTGCTGTAAAAGGTGTCACAGATGTTATTTTTCCATAAATGGATATCTGTTCATTGTCACATGTAGAGGAGTCTCTCACACACAGCAAGCAGGCGCAGTAATTAGAAAGCCAAGACAAGGCTTCCCCTGTGTGACAGGCTTTCTGATTCCACTCCCACCCTCCCGCCTGAGCCGCTCGCGCCCATCAACAGGCCGTAAGTTTTTAATCACGCTGAAATGATTTATTTAAATGTCAGCCAATGTGTCACCCCACTTCCTTTCATTTTTCAACATGTTTGTGTTCTTTGCTGGATGATAAATTTATCTTCAGACAGCCCCAATATGACTAATTAACTTTGAAATATCAGAACCAGATGTTGAGTTGAAGGAAGTTCTTCACGGGGAGCCAAGAGAACTGACTCACCTCCTACTTTCCTCATTCACTCACAGCCTGCTTTCTCTTTCTACGCCGGTCCATTCCCAACCATCTACTGCCCTCAAATATTTCCCTTTTTAATCCACACATCCTTTTCGCAGGGAGCGCCCATCTTGTTGAGGACCAACACGTCGGAGCAGGTCATAAATCTGACAGCGTGAAGTTAACCTGCACATACCCTGTGTTTACCTCCTCCTCCATTACTCCTCTGTGACACTCAGCACCTCCACCTAATTTATTTCCCTCTCACCCTCCCTCCTCTCTCAACCAACCGGCTCTCTTTTCTCACTCCACCTCCAAATATTCAGGTTTTAGTGAGGTATTGAGCCTGAGCCCAGAAAGTGTAACCAGACTCCAACTTGGTGAATTATTGCTCGAAGACTCTTACAAAAAAAAAAAATCCCAGTGCAACTCTTTAACTTATTCATGTCTGTTTTGCTGCTATTTTCAGACAAATGTACTTTTTTTATGATTTATGTCACTCTTTATTTCCGCCCAATGTCAAAAATGTTTGGATCAAGAGAATTAAGTGGGATATAAATTCTGCTTCTCTGTGTTCTGGCTCGAACATTCATAATGTTTGGAGTTAAAACGGTGGTGAAAAATCTCCTGTCCCCGCAGAGCCGCCTGGAAAAACAGCAAAGGGCCCCTGCAGGAACATTGCCGCGCTGACACTTTGACAGTTTGCCATGAGTGACGTCTGATCTGTACAAATTTCAGGACTAATAAATCTACCTGTCAGAGCTTGGGACTTGAAAGGGCCGCAGCCCTGCGGCACAGCTTTAACACAACTTGTGTTGATGAAATTCTGTAGGCTGGAGAATTATAGCTGTCAGAAAAACGCCCACATCAAACCTGAAGCCTTGGCGTTCCTTCTTTTTTCCCCTCAGCTCTCTCAACACTCACATATTGCTCATTCACCTCCTCCCCAGCCGCCGCTCCCCTCCACCACATCTCTCTTTCCCTTCCTCCTCTTCTTCCACGGTGCTTGAAAAATGAAACAGGCGTCCTTTCATTCTGTGGTGACCATCATTACATCATTTTGACACCCAGCAGCACAACATGCACTTTATCATTGATTTCTTTTTTTTTTTTTTATCCATTGCTCTGTTAATAGAAAAAGTTTGCTTGCACAGAGTAAGTTACAAAAGAGTGGCAGATGAGGCTCTTTGGCTTTTCTGCTGTGTTGGAAGACATTAAGACGGAACAGTCTCATTGGTGGGCTTCAGGTAAAAGAGCGCCAGAGTCAACAGCTACAGTGCCTTACAAAATTATTTACACCTCTTAAACTTTTTCTCATTCCAGCATCAAACTTCAATGTATTTTATTGGGATTTTATGTGATGGTCCAAAACAAAGTAGCACATCAATCTTAAGTGGAGCAAAAAGTTTTTTGTTTTTTTAATAAATCAAAATCTGAAAAAAGGACATGCATTTATATTCAGCCCATCTAAGTCAGTACCACCTTAAGACTTTGTGGCATGTTGGGAAAGCTCAGTTAGTTTATATGCCAATTCCAATCTTACCCTGAATTCTTCTTTGGATTTACGTCCAGACTTTGACTGGGCCATTTTAATTCATGAGTATTTCTTGATTTCAACCGTTCTAATGTAGCTCTGGCTGTATGTTTAGGGTTGTTTTTCTAGAAGGTGATCCTCTGCCCCAGACTTAAGTCATTTGCAACTTCTGCCAGGTTTTTCTTCCAAGGTATTCCTGTATTTAGCTCCATCAAGTTTTAGAGCAGTGATGACCAGCTTCCCTCTCACTAGAGAAGAAAACCATTCCCAGTACACTGCTTTCACCAACAAGTTTTACAGTTGGGATCATGCATTATGTGCATTAGCTTCTTCTTTCATATGTTTGCTGTGTCCTCTGTATGTGTTTGTGGCAATTTCTTGCCACTTTTCCACAAAAGCCGAATTTGTAGAGCACAACAAATATTGACAAATCCTTCTACCTGACATTGAGGTCTGCAGCTCCTCCAGAGTCAGTCCAGGTGGACACCCATGTCTTGGCAGGTTTGCTCTCTCTCAGTTTTTAAATGATGGACTGAACAAATCTCGGTAAGATGTTCAAAGCTTGAAATATTGTTTTATTACCTATTTATGCAAAAATTATATCAAAGATCATTCTCTCTAGTTTGTCTGTTGTGCTTCTTGGTATTCATGATGCTGCTTGTTCACTAAAGTTATCAAACAAATCTCTGAGGCCATCAGAGAACAACTGTCCTTATAATGAGATTAAGCTGCAGGTAGGGGAACGCTTTCTACTGGTTGGGTGACATCCGAAGGCAATTGGTTGGCTTGTGGCTTATATTTAGATATATGTGAATAAAGGGGGCTGAATACATACAACACATTTTTTCAGACTTTTACTTGTAGAACGTTTTGATAGCCACATAATATTTTCCCTTGACTTCACAGTTATGAACTACTGTGTGTCAGTTTTTCATATAAAATCCCAGTTAATACATTAAGGTCTTGGGTTGCAATATGAAAGAGTCCAAAGGGTGTAGATGCTTTTGCAAGATACTGTACAGGTTAAATACCATTCGAGGGAAAAGCCAATTCTTCTCACAACAAAGGGTGTTTATGGGTGACAGAAGACCAAAAGGTACATGAATCAACAATCCACCACTCCCACTTTTACCATCTCCTCTTCTTTCCTGCTCCTTCCATCTCCACAGCCTCCCTTTCTCTCTGGATTTATTCCTGTTTATCTTTGATCCCGGACTGGTTTGTTCTGCATCTCCTTTCAAGCCGAGCCGATGTATCCTGTGGCTGATAAATCATCTGTGAGTGTTTAGACAATCAGCTGCTGCACCAGATTTTCCTATAAACGTTTCAAGATACTATTTGCATTCTTCAATGCACCGTCGTTCGTGTTAAAAGTTCATTGCAATCCGTGGGATAAATGGCTGCTCTGGTTTAATCATTGAAATGTCAGAAGGTGTGCCTTTTGAATGGATTTGGTACTCTCGTGGTGCAGCTTGATTATTTCCTGATAGCAGAGGCAAAGGGGCTGTGAAGTTTCCTGCTTTGTTATTAAAAGTCTCTTTAAAAAAGTTTCTATTGGTGTCAATACAGTCATGGGGACAATAACTAAGCACATCTCTTCATCCTTTGGTGGGATTTTAATGGGAAAACAGTTGATTAATCGATTCTCAGCAGGAGTTTGGACAGTTTGTCAGTCTGCAGCGTACAGAAGTGTGTTAACACTATGTTGAGGTGGAAAGACAACAACAATAACATTAATGAAGCAATTTCTTTTTCCATAAATATGGGAAGGGCTATAAGATTAGTTCCAACCAGTTTAATGCCAATCATTCTGCAGGAAGAAAGATTATTTCCAAATGGAAAATATTAAGGATAGGTGCAATATTTCTAGGACTGGACGTCCCAGCAAATTGACCCCTAGTATACATTGTGTAATGATCAGAAAAAAATTCAAAGACAACAAAAGTTTAATCTCAGACCCTAAAGGCTTCCGTTAGCATGTTAAATGTCAAAGTTCATCAATGTACGATAAGGAAAGGACTGAACAAGAATGGATGGTTTCAAAGAACTGCCCAAAGAAAGTGTTATTGTGTCTAAGGTTTGCAAAGTTACATCTGACTGAATCACAAAACTTCTGAAACAATGTCCTGAAACAAAGCATTTAAGCCAAAACAGCAAATAAGACAGCACTGTCAGCTGTGTAGAGGGGTTATGATCTTTTGGTTTGTTTTATAGCTCAGGACCTGGACACCTTAGACCCATTGGGTTCACCACAAACTCCACTGAATGCCAAAGTATTTTGATGTCAAATGTACCTGGATAGAAATGGGTCATTCAACAGATCAATGACTATAGGCGAACCATGATAAAGTGAAGTGATAAAGTGAAACAAAAAACAACTACCCAAAGTCAATGCTGCTAAAATTGGTTCTACAAGCTAAAAAAAATGGGTGTACTTAGTTTTCTTATTTCCATAGCCAAAGCTTTAAAAACCTTTCAGTTTCCCATGCCTGAGATTTCTACCTACACTCCAAGTCAGGGGTGCCCAAGTCCAGTCCTTGAGATCTGCCATCTTGCAACTTTTAGATGCAGCTCTTCTCCAACACACCTGATTTAAATGAACTGCTCGCCACCAGGTCCCACAAAGCTAAAGGACTGCTGATGAGGGAATTCAGCCATTTGATTTGGGGGAGGGATGCATCTAAAAGTTACAGGATGGAAGACATCCAGGACTTGCAGATAAGCTCCCTTAACAATAGCAAAAAGTGAACTCTTCAGCTCCTGTGACAGCCACTTTGTGCATGTCATGCATGAGTCACTCCTAGCACAGTGTCATTTTAAATGCTCGGATCACAAATCAGATTCCTCTGTGTGATCTCAACTCACTTTGATCCCACCTGAGCAGCTTCTTTTCAGTCACGTCACATAAAAGAGTGACAACAGAAATATCTTTGTTCATTAGCCCCATGCTGAAACAGCAGCAGTCATTTACACTACACACACAGCCAGCGCAGCGATCTGTCAATCCATGTGCTTGTCAATCACTCTCGTCCTCTGTGGGAAGCCGGCCCTGACTGACGGCCCGTGTGATCTCTCCCGAGGGCTGGCAGGAAGGCAACAAAAGGCCCGGCTACAGTAATTGGCAAGACAAAGACTTCCCGCAAAAGCAGCACTATCATTCATGCCGTTCCAGGGCAAAGAATCAGCATAAAACACGCCACAACAGTTAACCAAAGGGAAAGTGTGCTTGTCGGCTAACCTGGTAACTAATCACAGGGCCAGATGCAGATCACCTCCCCTGGTGACTAGCTGAGAGGTGACCTGTTTAAACTAACACATCACAGCACTTAAGATGCACCTTGACCCCTCGCTGACCTGCTGGCCTCTGGCCTAGGGGAGCTGAGAACATAAACGCTCCCTCCTTTCTATCTGCTCAATCGTTCCTCCATCCTTCACACACCTGCTTCTCATTTCTCCCATTTGCCTTTCCATCCAGAGATCCCATCTGTCTGTCTATGTTTGTAGAAGAATAAGGTGGAAATCTTTTAGATGGAATCACAATAGCTGGGTCAACGTAAACATCGCCACGGTTGAGATTGGACCAAAATGACCCTGCAAAGTCACTTTAGGAATACTTTATGTTTTTGAAGCCGACCAGAGCAGAAAATCCACTCGGAAAGGTCACAAAGGGTATCTTTCTCTCTTGGAGATGTTTTGTCACAGCGTGTTGGTTACCGAGCATGTCTCCTGGTGACCTGGGCGTGACCTCTCTCTCTGTCTTCTCTCAATCACCCCTGTCTCCTCAGACACCTTTCCTCCTCCCTTCGCCTCTTCCTCTGTTGCAACACGAAAGCAGCGTGAGTGTGTGGGTGTTGGATGGGTATGGGTGGGCTGTCTCCCTGCAAAGAATCCCCCTCACAGTATGTAAAAGCCCTCTATCGACACACACACACACACACACCCACACACACGGGCACACACACACCCACACACAAGGATGCTGTGTCTGCCTGCGTGGCTCTTCACAGGGCAGTCATTAGTCATCAGACATATCAAAGGACAACGACAGGAAGTGAAAGGACCCTGACAAGGAGGAGTCCATCTGGCTGGCAGGTCATCGCTCATCCTCAGCTGACAGGAACCCCCTCCCTGCATCTCAATGCAGCTTTTGCTCAAAGCCAGATTTTTGGCTTTTTAGACACGTTAAAGGGATTGAAGTGAGGTTCTGTTGAAAGGTTATGAGCAGTTAGCATCTTATTCACAGTTAAGGTCTACAGCATTTAACTCTCTCAGCCCTCTGATTCATCTCCTATTTGTGTGCTGTGGCTCACTCATCACCCCATTACCTTATTGTCTGAGGGAACATAAATCCATCTAGAAATACTCATGGGCTGATATGAGATAACCTTAATTAAAAATACCACAGTTTCATCGTGTCATGCCATTGTAACCTTGATTCATTTATACAGTTAATATTCCACAGTACAGGGGTGTCGCGTACTGATGTAGCGGTAGAGCGGGCAGCCCATATGCGGAGAATATAGTAGTCAAACCATCACTGGTTTAACACCTGTTCTTGGCACCTTTTACCGCATGTCTTCCCCCATTCTCTCTCTGCCCCTTTCCTGTCGAGCAACTGTCAAATAATGCTGAAAATATATATTTTTTGCATCAGGTATCTTGTTGGTCAATATTATTTTGAGATTGTAACCCAAGTTCTTAAGAATTTTTCATTATTAGTGCAGCACTTTGGGAATCGGTGAATTGGTTGCTTGGTATTAGTGAGACAGAGAAAGTTAGCTCTATGTATGTCTGCATTGCAGCATTAAGGGTAGACATTAGAAAAAACAAAAATGGTGACAGAGTGACAGATGTAAACTGTTTCTAAACAGAGAATACAGAGACTGGCTAAGTATTAGCAAACATGCAAGCTAGAACTGGCAAGTGAATCTTAGGTTGTTTTCACACCAAAATTGCAAAATTGGTTGCTTATCTTTTTTCTTTACCTGGTGCAGTTTGCATTCACACTGCACTTTTTCAAATGAACCAAAGCTTTTGAGCAACATGTTTATCTCCTCGCCTGTGGTGGTGCTGCATCAAAAAGCACTCAACACAGGGACTTTCCGGTTCCGTGAAATGTTAATAATCACAGAGGGGCATCAGATTTTAGCGGTTTTAGGATTTTTCTGATTAAATATGTTGTAGCAAAGGGCTCAGCATGAGCGGAGAACGAGGTAGAGTTGCTTTTAGCGTGGCCATTTTGGTTTTATTTACCCGGAATGCCCTGCGCTATAGTACGCTTGCTGCTTTTGAAGCATCCCCCCGGCCCGCTTGGCATTCACATATGCAATCGAAGAGTTCACTTCAACCGAACTGAGACTTTTAGCCAGATCATAGTTCGCTTTTTTGGTCTGCATCAGAGTTCGATTGCACAGTCACACCTCCCCAAAATAACCAGAGTTTCTGGGCAACTTCGATTAAACTAAACAGGGCTGGCGTGAATGCATCCTTAGCTTCCTGTATGTTTTTTAAGATTATTTTTAAAGGTGTGAGAATTTTTCTTTCGTTTTTTATTAGCTTTCTCAAAATTATTGCCAATATCTTGTCTTGTCTTGTTGCAGTTTGTCGTCTGGTCGACTCATGTACATTGCTATACCACTACTTATCATGTATTCCAACGTCATCCAAAAGCACGGAACCACTTTTGTAATTAAAGCTGCTGCTATTAATAAAAGTAATTATGAATACAGTCACTGTGTGAAATAGTAATCAATCATACCAGAAACTGCAACAAGAACTGGTCATGCTAAGCAATGGCGAGTAAAAGAGCTGACGTCCCATTTACCTCGACCATCATCCCTTTACCCCGCTCCTCCTGTCACAACCCATCCCGGCCTGTATGCAGGGTGACCCTTTCCTTTTCGCTGCGTGACTGGGCGCCTCTCCTGCTGCACAGGAGGCATCAATTACAGGCCCCAGCCATCCCCGTGTCACTGCTCTGTAATTAATGGGCTCTCCCGGCGCTGCGCCATGGGGTTTGGCCTCACCGTGAACTCCACAGGAATTCAGAGGCAAACACACACATGTACACAAGAGAAAGCACACATGCAGGTTCTGGAACTGCTTTGTTGGATCTGAGATGCTGGCTAACACCTGTTCACAGGAGGTCCATCTCTGCTTTAAAACATATTGGAAAATTCTTCCCATACTTAAATTCAAGCATTGATACATTGACACTGAAGGACACATGCTTTTGTTCAGACATACCTGTGTGTAGTATTGTTTGAGCAGGGGTTTCTCTCTCTCACTCACTCACTCACTCACTCACTCACTCACACACACACACACACACACACACACACACACACACACACACACACACACACACACACACACACACACACACACACACACACACACAGAGCCCCAGCCCCCCTGCTTACTGCCCCTTCATTTGTCAATCAGCTAGACAAACAGAAGCACAAGGTCCCCCCAGGTCACAGGGTCATGGGATCCTGTGCTACTCCATATCTCGACACACACTTTTGATCCCCCCCCCCCACTCAAGCTATTCAACAGGATTCAGTCAACACCTGTAAAGCTTAGCACACACTCTGCTGTTTCAAGAATCATACCGGATCTGAACATGTCACACTCTGCCAGCTTGGCATTCTAAAACCTTGATGGGCACCTCTGCCACATGGGATGATTGTAAATAGCAGATTGCTGATTTCAGTCCAACAGCAAATGGGCAACAGGTTATGGGTGTTACATGAGTCGACCACTAAAAAGAGGGATCTCATGACAGAGCAACGGAGGACAGTAGCAGTGGTCAGGAGGGGCACTCAGTTATTTTTTGCCTTCATTGGGGACCTAATCTACCATATTAAATGAGCGTTGACCTACCCAGACAGGGTTCAGAGCCAAAAATAAATGGAAAAAGCATTAACATGTTTTTAGGACATAACAAACTAAAATCAATTATTTAATGGGACTTCAGCATTTTAGCTAATTTCACCTCTAAAAAACTTAAATAATACTTAATGATATGCCATTAATTAAGTACACAGGTACAAAACGTTGTGAATATGTGTATGAAATAGGAAGGAACCAAATCAAAGCGCATAGCTAGGAAATGAGGGTGTGCTTTAGTGAAGGGGCAAATTGACCTGCAGCTGATTCTTTCTGCTCCAGACATGCATGAGATATTTCTTTGAGTATCTCTGTTTCAGTTTTCTTTCTTTCTTTCTTTCTTTCTTTCTTTCTTTCTCTTTCTTTCTTTCTTTCTTTCTTTCTTTCTTTCTTTCTTTCTTTCTTTCTTTCTTTCTTTCTTTCTTTCTTTCTTTCTTTCTTTCTTTCTTTCCCCCATCCCTCGCTCTCTAAAATGTCACGCCTGTTGCTGACACCAAGCGTGACCCTGCCTGTATTATGGCAGCGGGGCAGAGGCGCAAACACTGGGCAGGAGCTGTCACCCCAGTGATTAAAGAGCGCATGTTTTCAGTCAGACCACTCAGAGGGGAGTGATCCCAGAGAAGGGTAGAAGGAAGGGTGAAGGATAAAGAGCTTTTTGCATCTTTCTCATCTGAAGAATGAAAGAATTTTGTAATGTGAAAAGATGTCCGAGGTGTGCTGGTAGTGGTCATGGCATTGAAATGAAAACACTTTGCCTATTATTTCTGTACATCGGCAATTCTCAAACATTTTATGCCAATTATCATATCAATAAATGCCAACTTTTCTACCATCTTAAAATACTTGTTAAAACAGTTCTGCAACAGAACTTCTTTTTCTGTTTGTTGTGCCTTTCCTAATGGCACTGCGTTAATTTCTACCCTGAAGTTTTTAGCATTTGAAGTTAGACAAAAGTAAGCTAGAAGTCTTCGTTCTGAGTGGGAAAGTTGGAGCTTTCTCACCAAATTCTATAAAAACTGTGGGTGTAAAGGGTCTGTGAAATTTCTCCAAAATATACCCAGTTTCATATCCACTCTTCACTCACAGGTTCTACTTCCATTCCATACCGTAAACAAACCATTGGGCAAATTTTTTAAATTTTCTTCTGGAATTTAGGTATTATTGAGGAATAGTGGAGATATGAAGAAACTGTCAAATTTCACCTATACCTTATGTAAGATAATATGTTAAACATTTATTATGGTTCTGATCCTCATTTGGCTATTAGCCCTATATAAAATTTTAGAGAATATTATTCCAGATTAAGCCACAACTCACCCCCCCCCCCCAAAAAAAACAAAACAAAACTGAGCAGCCTCCTTCATGAAGACATTATTTTCTGGCATCACATTACCACATTTCCCTTACAGCATGTTGGAATTGTCTACAACTCCTTTTTGTTCTCCAAAATGTTGGGTGTGAATTGAAAACTATGTCAAATGACAAGGAACAAAACGGTACAAGTTCAATGCCCAGCATGCCATACAAAACAGGGATGTCCCGATCCGATCACGTGATCGGAAATCTGGCCCGTGGTTGGTGAACATGTGATCCAGTCTGAAAAAACTTTTCTCCACTTGGGAAGTGACAGCAGATCATTAGGTTTGACTCACTTTACCGCCCAAACCTCGATCACGGGTTGAAGCTGGATATCTTGTCACCAGATTATTTAAAGCACCAGCTCCACGATCGACAACAACAGCGTAATCATTTACGTTAACTGTCCACCACAATGCTACGTCCCACACCGGATAAACCCAGTCTGAGCTGCTGCTGCTACAGCTAGCCTCAGGTTGTGTAGCTAACGCAGTCCCCTCGGAACAGGTTCATTGCCTCACCATCATACACAAAGTCTTCTTTTTGCTGATTTTCCTCCTTAGGTTTTATAAAGAACGTATCAGTAGATGACAGATTTCCTAATAAACATGTCTTCTTCTCATCTTTCTCTCTTTCATTTATAGAAACCGCCTTTTTTCGCTCATTTTCAATTCTCTTAGGACTACTCCTACTGTTCGGTGATGGTCAGAGGAGCGCTACTTGCTGGGACAGGGGCGTGGCATGGTTTCAGGGACTATGTAACTCTGTTAGGGTAAAAAGAATGGTGTGGATCTTATGGGTTATTTTCACCAGCACCGATCTCTGCCATATTTGAAATATGAAGACTTTTTTTTTTTCTTCCTTAAACTGCTTATGTGGGCCCCCCAGTGGGCGTGGGCCCCTGGCCCTGTGCCCATAATGCCCATTGGATAATCCGGCCTTGATCTGAATTCAAGGTATGAGATGCCTTCTCATCACTACTTTACAGACACAGCTATGCCGGACATTCACAACAAGCTATGTGGCGACCTTCTAGTTCAAGTATCAAAGGTGTCTGATTTTGGGGTTACACATGAACGTATGGAGTTTGCCTGTTTGTCCGATGTCATTGCTAAGCTTTACTGCACAATGGGTCGACTCAAGTTTTATTTACATGTGACCTTGCATGTATAACACTTTAGCGAATCTCACACGTTAGTGCATGATATACATAATTAAAAAAAAAACTTAAAAGGACAAATTGGATGTGTTGTCCCTTTTTCTTTTTTTTTTAAAGTTAGGTCCCTTGCAAGAAACAGGTTTCAAACAGGTTTAAACAGGGCAAACTTCTTTTAAAATGCTTTGTGACAATATGCACCAGATATGACAGCCTGTGTGTGATTTTAGTCATTTAAGGTGGGCATAAATATGTAGATGTCCATTACTGTAATGTACTTTTCTATGTTGAGAAGTGACGACCTGTAAAACACTTTATTACACATCGACATGCGTTTTAGGAGCCGTAAACCTACTGGAAAAAATTCAATTAGTGCAGGGTTATATCCCCTCATTGGTAGCTTGGAGCCATTTCAGAAGCTTTCCTCTAAACCTGACACATTTAGGAATCTTAATAGGCAAAAGAAAATATAGGTATTGTCATCTAAGCCCCATAAAAACAAATTCAGACCACCATGAGAGCACGAGCAAGGCCTGAAAATTGCAGCTATAGGACAATTTGTCCTTGATGGCTCAGAAAGAGGCAAATAAAACAGCTGCTTGTTGAGTTATGGTACCATGTTGGAAAAAAGTCATAGATTAGTGCTTTGACCATTAGCCCTCACTCTAAAAAATATAATTTTTATAGATGTGAACAGGAATCGATTTCTTCTACAACACTCACGAGGGCAAAAAAAAATAGGACCATGAAAGCACCAGGCAAGGACAGACATAAATAAATAGTCCTGCTGCCTCCATGTTTCATATAACGGTCACCTCCAAGAGCTGTGGGCCTCTGTGTTAGGCGTCCAAACTAAACACATGGAAGTTTGCTTAGCAATAAATTAACAGCTCGACAGTAAAAGTGTTCAAACTAATTTGTCAAACCTCGCATGTTTTTTTTTCCATCCTTTAAATTCATAGCAGCAGGTTTTTATTTCTTTCCACAAGCCTTCTTTGCCTTGCAGTATTCTGGAAAGATAACTCCTGGATCCTCCAGCTGTAAATCATCTGCGCTGAAACCAAAATCCATCAGTTCCCCACTACAGAAATAGGCCTGAATTAATTCACGCCCAGGCACAATTCATCTCCGTGGGTTGCCGTCAAGGGACTGGGCTCTGAAAAACCTTCAGGCATCAGATCAACATTCAGAGCTCATCAACAACTAGTATTTTTGTTAATTCAGCAGTCATGTTTTGCTAAAGTGGAATAATTACTATTGACACGTTTTTGCCAAACATGCCAGTGTAGAATAAACACGGTGATGC
This sequence comes from Valencia hispanica, assembly GCA_963556495.2. Lineage (NCBI taxonomy): Eukaryota > Metazoa > Chordata > Actinopteri > Cyprinodontiformes > Valenciidae > Valencia > Valencia hispanica. Next base: position 12,489,198 of record OY747704.1, read on the forward strand.
CTTTGGCTCGGAGCGTCAAACAAACAAACGTCTTGAATATGGAGGCAGCGCCACTGGATGGTGGCTGCTCAGCAGAATATTCACAATGCACTGTTACTCTCTTCCAACTGAAAGGACCATTTTCTTATATTCTTTCACACGGACACAGTAATGTCTGAACTTTTAGTTTTTGTTTTATAAATAACAACAACAAAGGCTGAGCGGCAAAGAATAATACAGATTTTTTTTCTTCGACACACAATTTTTTTCCCCACACAATTTTACCCATGATTCCCTGTTGGGATCAGTCGGCAGGACGAGTTAGCACTAAAATCTGGTAGTGTGAGAGGGGATAAAAACTAGAATCTGGATTTGTGTGACGGGAACCTGACCTCAGTTTTGGGCAAACAAACAGAATTTTTTTAGGCCAACTCTTTATGCAGTCGGTTGGCGTAAATTGATCACGTGTTGCCGACAGTCAATAAAAAAGAAAACTCTGGGGAAAATATCTTCTTCCTCTAAACAAAGATGAGGCTGCAGTCCATTAGGCATTATTGATATTTTATAAGTAGCTTGGCCAGAATTACAAGACGTACAGTGCACCCAGCACTGTATCATGCTCAAACTCTTCCGCACCCCCATTTTCCCAATGAAATATGGCATATAGTAGTCCAACATCATATTCCTCTGTCCCTCCTGTGCAGTCTTGATGTCTGGTCCCACAAGGTTGAATCACATCATACTGTAAAGTAGAGGGAATGAGGTCAGAGGTTGTCCTGCTCAAATCTGCTCCTTGTTGACGTCTGTTTACTCACTATGAAAATAAAGAAGCAAAAAATGTCTGTGAGTGAGTGAGTGAGTGAGTGAGTGGATGGATTAATAGATGGATTTCCCAATCGGAATTAAGTTATTTGTCATAAATTCCAAGTGTCTGTTGCTGCAATCTACTCCTAACATTGTATTGTTGTCTGTAAAGGTGGAAATAAGAACATTTTTAGAATAGAGCCAACATTAAAATACTTTCCAAAAACCTACTAAAAACCTCATATGTTACCAAGAAATGTTCCAAACTCTCAACCTAGGTAAAACAAATAAATCAAAATCAAAAATATACCAATCATATTTTTGATTTGATCAATTATTTCAGAGATAAACATTTTTAAAATGGCGGAGTGGAAAAGAAATATAAGCTGTCCAAATCCCTGATGTTAGCCTCTAAAACAGCACTAATCCATTTGATTAGGGCATCTGGAGCGAGCTAAACACACGGAATGGGAAAAGAGTCATTTGTCATTGGAACAATGATGGTTCTCTGGAATGTTGATTTCTGATAGGAAGGAATAACTTATGGAAATATTCCTGTGTAATTAGGATTGAATTAATTTTTTCCATTCCTAGTGGGAGCTTCTAGGACAGTAGGTCATGTTAGAAAAAACAAAGCCTTCTGTGTGTAATGTTTTGATAGCAATGTATCAGAGTCCTTAAACAGACATCAGAGTCAGAGGATATCTACACGACTGTCTGATTTTGTGAGACTGCTGCACACTTCACCATCACGCTATCGGTGACGTGGTCCAGTCTTGCAGGGAGCAGACGCCTGGGCGGAAGGAAACGTACAGAGTTAATCTTTAATCTGAACTGGCATGAACTGGCTTCTCCAGGAGCGGGACAAGAAGATGGAGCTCATGTCGATTAGAGATAAACAGGGGTTGCTAAATACTATATAATGTTTTCCATTGGAAGGGTTGGGTTGATGCTACAGTTTTTGTGCACACTGTCCTCCATACTGGCAAATATGTTGCATTAAATATCACAAACGCCTGCAGGATGAATTTTTTAAGATTTTTTTCCACGATAAAGGTCTTCTGGATTTCCCAAACTATCTTTTTGACAAAAAAGAAAAACAATTATTAAAAAAATTACTTCCAATGTCTAAAAGCTAAAACAGGATTTTAAAAATAGCTTTAAAAAATTATGTTACAACCTAAGAATATAAGATAAAAAGATATTTGAAATATCTTTATATTCAACATTGACCAGAAGAAGAATGCTATCTCAATAAATGCATTTATTGAAGGAATGCATTTATTGATGTCCAATTAGGTACTCAAAGATTGCACTAATGATCTTACATAATCTGGCCAGGAGGTGCGCTTCATAGTATATATTCACTTATCCGTTGAATATAAATTAGATATAGCAGAGTCCATTTATTGGGTGTGTTCGCCCGTGCAAACATCCACATCCATAGATGAAGTAAAGCAAAAAATTCTGAGAAGACAGTTTTCTGGAAACCAGTTTACATATAAGATTTACTTGCAGCAATAAGAAATGATAAGCTAAAAGTTGGTGTTAAATATAAAGGGTTTAAAACTGCTACAGAAGAAAAGAAGAAGGAAGGTGGAGAGCCCTATGACACTGTTCCACCATGGGCCTCAATATAAGTAGATCTGCTCATAGCTGAATAATAAGCCCAAGACTTACAACAGGTCATTGTGAGGCCATGTGGTGACCTATTTGCATCCACATTAGCATCTCCAGGTTAGTTTTGTAAACACCCGAGTCCCAGTAGTAAATATGTTATAGATAAGAGCTTTATTCATCCAACTGATCCAAATATCTTGCAGGTCTATCTCCTCCAAGACAAATGAATGCTGAGTTCAGGCAAGTCTTGGCTTCTACTGTCTAAGCGTTGTGGAAGAGCCCCCTGCATCATCAGCACCTCCACAAACAGACGATATAGATGTAAAAAGCAAAAGGAGGTAGCACAACTGTTTAATTCCAAGCAAACAATCAAACAAAAACATTGTCGTTATAACGGAATAATGAATCCTGAACTGAACTGAAAATCCTAAATGTGAATCGCAGGCCATGAGTTTTGTGGGCTTGAATTCAAACATACTTGGTTCATGCAATGGAAGATTAATCTATAGCAAATTAGCAAGTCCACCTCTGAATGAGTGAAAAAAAAACCAGAATGAAGGTTTTGGACTGGCTTAGTCAAAGTCCAGACTTAAATTTGATTAAGATGCTACAGCATGACCTTAAGGGTGGAATACCCTCCAAGTAAAATACTTCTGCAAACCAGAGTGGGATAAAATTCCTCCACAGAGATGAAAAACACTCCTCGACTATTAACCCGATCACATAATAGCATGTTGTTGCCACTGAAGGTGAGTTTTTAGGTTTAGGCAGCAGCTGTGTTTTTCACTCAGGAAGGTAAGCAGTCTCAGACCACTTGCAGATTTAAAGGTTGCACATTTTCAAAAAAGAAATAAGTAATATAATCAAGTCAGATGCTCTGTTTTACTGAAATCAACCTTTAGTGCTCTTCACCCTTTTTATTACACTTGGGGGGGGGGAACTGTTTAATCATAATCAATACCTGGAATGATATCAGATGATGAAATCATTACACAGTTGTGAGACGTCAACATAAACAAAGATGACAGCTGTTTTGTAATGAAGGGTTGGATTCGGATTAAAAATGTGCGAAATAAACTTAAACACATCTGCAGCATCTTGGCAGAGAAAAAGGCAGAAGATAAACATATCTGACTCCAGTTGTCTCAATGCAATCTACTTGCAGCTGTTGCAAGATCCCTCATGTCCTCAACAATCAGATTTAGTTCAAGTCCTAAAACAAACCATTAATGTCAAGTAAGTGTAGCAATACTTCATAATAATATTACTCAAGTAAAAGAAAAAAGTACATTTCAAAGCTTCTTCTTAAAGTAATTGTCTTACTAAAGTAAAGTAAATGGGGCGACTGTGGCTCAGTGGCTAGAGTAGTCCTCTTGCAAGGTTGGATGGAAGGTTGTAGGTTCAATTCCAGCTGTCACATGTCGATGTGGCCCTGGGAATAGCACTTAACCCCAAGTTGCCTACTTGTGTATAAATATGTGCATGTTTGTGAGTGTGAATGTGGTTCCAGTGTAAAGCGCAACGAGCAATCAGTATGACTAGGAAAGCGCTGTGTAAGTTCAGTCCATTTAACTGATTAAATGTAACTAGTTACTACTCACCTCTGCTTATGACAGATCTATTCAATGTGTACTCCAGGCCTTAATGGAAGAATGGTGAGAAGAAAAAGATTGTTCAGATAAAGTTATAACAAGCTCTGTTTCCAGAACCACAATCCTTGTAGAGGATACCACAAACATGTTTGAAGGTCTCGTTCCCTAAGAAACCATGTAATATTTGTTCGTTTTGAAATACAGTCAGTCGTACATGCGACGTAAGTAAAGTTAGTTATTTGTTCGAAGGCAGCCTAAAAGTTCCATTGCTGAATATTGATGAGTAAGACTCGTAATCCTGTAGATTCCCCCCACCCACATCTCGGACAAACTGCAACCTCCTGAAAGGGGAGCGCCAGAGCATTTTTTCCACGGAAAACGACTCACAAGATATTCATTCTTACCAGAGACCGCGGCAGATTTGTTGAAAAAACAAGCGAACAAGACAACTAAGAAGGTGTGTTGAGACCAAAACTGAACTTTCTGGTATTTATTCAAAACATTATGTTTGAGGGAAAAACAAACACTGAACATTCCTCTGAACTTGGTGGCAGCATCATGCTGTGGAGATCGCTTCTTTTTAGCGGGAATGTGGAAGCTGGTCAGTGGTGACGGAACGATGGACGGAGCTAAACGCAAAGCAATCATGGAAAAAAACATGTATACATTTCTTAAAATAAACCAACACGTCCGCAAATGAAAACGACCATATAGGTCGATTGTGATAGCTCCAAAAAACGACCTGTGTGAGCGTTTTCTGGGATCCGCGCCTGACCCAGCAGTGACTAGCTACCAACAGGGCATGCGCGTCCTTTCTCAGCGGAGCTGCCAAATACGCATGCGGAAAATTTATCTCAGTTCAGCCCAACATTCGTACTGGTAAAACTCACTGCAGTTTCACTATTTACATACATTCTCTTGAAAAAAAACAACAAAAAAAACATACATTATCTTGATTCCTTCATTCACGTGTTGCTAGTCTTATGGTTGTGGCAGTGTTGTTATCATAGCACATTAATTCCAGACGATCGAGATACAAAGTTCACCCGAGGTCCAATAACACTCTCTGCCTCCGTATGTTTAAAAAGCATTTGTTTTCATTCTTTACCGTTTTAAACATGGGGAAATGACACATCCTTTGACATGTGAAAATAACACATAATTAAAGAATGGCATTGAATTACCAAAACCACTCAGGTGTATATAAAAAGAAGACCAACCTGTATCTGTGAAGACGGCATTTTCTTTTTTTAATGTTTGTGGCCACACAGTGGCCTTTATTTGAAAGTGCGACACTTGGCAAATATCCGTGGGGTGGAAGTGAACCCCGGAAGGCCGCATCCCTCTGAACATGGGGCGCCCGTCTCAACCACTGTGCTACGCGACACGGCTTTTATCCTCTTTTTTTAACCATGTGCAGCGTATTGAACCCGGCTGTCTTTAGAATAACAACGTTTATTAGTTAATTTGTAGTGAGATTAGTTCGATATCTGCGTCATCATCTGTTTAAATGCCCATGGTATATGTGCTAGTCCCCCAAAGGGCCGTTTGTTTTTTACAGCTGACATTTTCAACCAACAGGGGGCACATACGGAATATAGGGTCGTTTTTTTGGAGCCGTCACAATCGACCTATATGGTCGTTTTAATTTGCGGATGGACTGAATAAACATATATATTAATTTATTTTTGTTTTATGCAGACTTGCATAACTTCAGCCCTCAGATCAAACTCTCACCATGGCCCTTGTTAAAAAGTTCCCCTTTCTACTCCGAAATCTCTCATCCGGGGCATGACACATGCTAACTTCCGTCTCACATCATCACATACAGATCCATTTTCACTACCCCCTTTTGTGTGCGCATGTGTGTGGTCTGCGTGGGTCTGAATGTGTGAATGTGTGTGTCTGTGTGTGCCATACCCGGAGAAAAAGACTGGCACACGAGCATGAAATCCAACAAACCCCCTCTAATTCCTGCTTTAATTTATGGCTCTCAGATATATGCCATGCTTAGCCTAAACAAACGGTCCTTTGTCAATGACGGCAGCCTTTGATCACAATGAATCAGATTCACTGTCTAGCTGCCACACTGGATCTGCCCCGCATCACTTCTGCAGCACACACAGACACACACATACAAACACACACGCATACACAAAATAGTAATGTTGATGTATTCTGCTGCACCTGAACGGATACACCCAATTCCCTATGTCTAAGCTCTATACCCCATTTCATTGTATTCTGAACTTTTGACCCTTTATAACACACCCTTTCCACAGGCCCCACTGGGTGACTGTCAGTTGTGGTGGAATTACTGAGCCCAGGGAGGAGAACAGTTGGAGGGAAAGCTTTGGGATCAACCAGCAGCAAGCAGAGGAGAAGCTGATGTGACCCCGTCTGTGCAAACTACCAAGGTCTTTGCCAGGCGATATTCTCACCTTTCGACGTCCTTTCTGGAGATCATTCCCTGCAAAGTGCATCCAGAAACAAGCTACACTTTGGGTTGCTGGGCTTGGAAATGAGTGGTGTGGTGGGATTCATTTGAAGTTGTCAGCCAGTGGGACATGAAAATGTGTGCAGTATTGATGTTGGGTGATTTAGCATGTCGCTACTGGCCTGTGGGATTGACAGTAACACCGGCTGACTTGGGTGCATGGGGGGGGGGACTGGCGTCACTTGTGTAACAGAGACACACAGGCAGGTACTGTTCTCCTGCTGAGCTCGAAACAAACCGCTGTTGACATCCCTGTCACCAACGCTCATTTCCAGCGCTCAATGAGATTAGACTCAACTGGCGGCGGTAGAGACAGAGGCATCAAATTAAGCGAAAGCGGCTGACAGCAAGCATGTTTCGGTGCACTGGCTTTCTGCAGGCTGTTTTCTTCCGCTTTTCTTCACATGAAATGTTATCTTTCAGCCTGCATTCCAAGAGGAGGGATCAAAGATTAAACTGAGGGCAGATTTGGAGAGCTGTTTGAAGAGGGAGTGCGCCAAAAAAGGGAGAAAGTGTGGGTTCAAAAACAGCTGAACTTTAAGTTAGAGTTACAAGATAGATTTCATCATTCAGCTTCAACTTCTCCAGACTTTGTTTTGGTGACATGGGCATAATTCACGGCTCAGTTTCACTTACTCTGCTGCACACATGCAGATCTCAAATTCCTGCTCTGATTCTCACGCAGATTTACACCCAGACTTTATCCCTCACACACACGCAAACAAACACGCCCGCCGACCCAGCTAAGTGTTCACAAGTAGGCATTTTGACATAGTGAAGTTGTCAGGGAAATTGAGAGGAAATGACACAAGGCATATTTTCACAAATCTTCCCTGTTGGCATGCTCTGCTCTGGCACGGGGCCTGTCAGCAACCTGTCTCTTCAGTTTAGCCATCAGACACAGCCGGAGTGCCAAACACACTGGGACGTGCCTGTCCTAAGACAGGAAGTGAAGACAGAGGGAAATCTCAGCAGGGAGGTGTCTAGGTGTGTGCGTGTGGACATTTTGAGCAAGAGATGTTGAAGAGGAGGCAGGAGATGAGGAAAGTACAATAAGAGGTTTGATCGAGCTGTACACTGTGCTTCCAGCTCTCCTCTCTAAAACAGAAATGTCAAAACTCCATGCCTGCACCCCTTTCTGTAACCCAAACCGTTGGGCTCAGGGTGCTGCACATCATCTCGGCTTTGCAAAAGTGACTTTGATGAGGTGGCTGATGGCCAAAGCAGGCAGCTCGTGCATCTGCCTGGTTCACCGGGGCTCTGCTTTGGTCCTGATGGATGTCTCCCACTACCCCCTGCTTTGCTGCTGCTTTCCTAAACACACTCACAGTCCCCAGCTGGGAAAGGCATCCAACTGCTGCAACGGACACTTAGCTGTTCTGCCTGCTCTCTCCTGAAACCGTCTCCTGTCACACAGGACGCTTAATTATAACACTTAATTATAACACAGAGCAGGAGCAAAAAGGAGACAGAGAAGGAGGAAGTTCAAAACATATCTTCCATCAATCATAATGGGAAATGTGAGATCACTGGCTACTAAGATGGATAAACTCCAAGCCCTTACAAGGTCGGCAGCAAGATCTTCTACAAGTGTGTTGTGGCGAGTGTAATCTCTTCAGTCATCTTTTGTTGGGGTAGCAGGATCATAGCCAGGGACCTAAAAAGACCTGATGAAGAAGGCTGATTCTGTTCTTGGCACTTCTGCCACTGAAGATGATAATGCAAAATAAAAAAAAAATGATGGATAACCCTGAGCATCCTCTTCATGAGACTATCCTGAAACAACAGAGCGTCTTCAGTCGGAGGCTTCTTCAGTTTCGCTGCAACACAGAGCGCTACAGGAAATCCTACCTGCCTACAGCCATCATGATCTACAACAACTCCTTAAATAATTCATTATATGAGCTACAATCACACTTAATTTCCCTCTGGGATCAATAAAGTATTTTTGAATTAAATTATAGACACACCATATTACCGTACTGTCTGAGAAAACCAGTGAAGGAGTCGTGAGCTACCACCATCAGCACAACTTTGGTGTTGATGTAGCTTCTTACTCCAGCACTAATATGGGGCAGGGTGCCCTAAAGACCACAGTGAGGACAGCTGAGATGACACTGGGGAGTGTGCAGGAACTGTTTCAGAGCTGCTGCGGGCTGTAAACATTGACAGAGACACTCTTTCTATGAACTATTTCAACAGCAAAAGTTAAACCATAAGACTGAACAAGTTCAAAAATCAGTTTAGCATAGGAACTTCAGCTGCTGACCCCTCTCCAAATGGGCTGAGGGAAGACCCACAAACAGTGTTGTACATTGAGACGGTGGCTGGGCGGCCCAGATATGACCTAATGTTGACCTGTAGGAACTAACTACATCCAGTTTTCCCCAGATAACATTCGTCCATTAGATATAAAAAATTATTTACAGCTAGAAGTACTCATGGAACATCCACATCCACAGAGTGCAGTGTTTTTGTTTATGACCATCTCCTTAGCAAGGTGGTGTCTGATGGTAAACAGCTTTTTTTTCTCTCTGTTCAGACAACTTAGCAGGTCTGCTGATAAGTATCCTGATGCTGTGGTGAATGTCTGACTGAAAGCACAATTGTGTGAATTGGTCACAATGGAGATTAATCAATACAATTGATAAAAATACATATTAAAAAGAACTTCCAAGCAGGTGTCAAATATACTTTTCACTAAGCCTGCATTTCTGTATTAAAGATATGTATGCAACTTTTCCCCCAAAATAAACGTAACAATAGCCTTTTTATTTGACCTTTAATGACTCAAACATCTCCTGATGAGCATACTGACACCTTGTCAGCTCACAGTGGGTGCACCTATAAGCCTGTTTCCAATTCTTTCTATTTTCTGACGGGTCGGATTTTCCCGCGCTGTCTGCGGATGTGACGTTCAAGCGCATTCATGTTAAATGTTTCAGATCACTCTGCCACTTCCGCTAGTCAGCACTCGCAAGCAGTTCAATGGATTGTGCGAATACACAGAAGAGACCAAGGACAACTCTGACACCAACAGTAACTCCACATAAGACTAAAAAAGTTAAACTCCTGACAAGTGCCCGAAAAAGATTGAGAGCGACCGACGTACGAGCGCGCGCTGCGAGAGCGAGCAGAAAAGAAGAGCAGTTCCGTTTTTGGCCACAGGTGTCAGTCGCCCGTTTAAATTTCTGAAAATTGCATATAGCCCCTTTAAAAAAATATTTTTATTGTCTGAATTAATATTGTAATCTTAAAAGTGAAGTTGTGTTTTCATGTCTGTATTTACAGACATGAAGGCTTGAACACAGTCTGTTTGTAATTAATTCAAAATAACGAGTTTTACTTGTGAATAGAGTTACTGAAATAAATGAAATGTTCAATAGTATTCCCTTCTATTGAATAGGGCAGGGGCTGCACAGTGTCGCAGTTGGTAGCACTGTTGCCTTACAGCAAGAAGGTCCTGTGTTCAAGTCCCAGCATGAGGTCTTTGTGCATGAAGTTTGAATGTTGTCCTTGTGCATGTGTGGGTTTCCTACTTCCTCCCACAGTCCAAAAACATGACTGGTCTCTCTAAACTGTCCTTAGCTGCGAGCATGGTTGTTTGTCCTGTGTGTCTCTGTTTTCCTGTGATGGACTGGCGACTTTGTCCAGGGTGTACCACGCCTCTTGCTCAATGACTGCTGGGGATAGGCACCTGCAACCCGGCAAGGATAAGCGGCGTAGACAATGGATGGATGGATGAATGGATCTGTCCATGACATGTTTTGCCACTTCACCTATTGCTGCACATTGCTGGTCAGCTGGCAAAAGAAAGACACTTTTCTCTGGCATTTAAAAAAGGCCAAATTGGGATGCCTCTTGAAATAAAAATATATAGTTTAGGAACTGAAAGAGTGTGTTCCGTCAATCTTTTAAAGCAACTATAGCTGGTAAGCTGTATGTTCCTTAGACAACCGACTGTTTTGTTTTCTGTTTTAAATGACAATGTAAAACATTTTCTTCTAATAAGTCTGTATCTGAAAAACTATGATATCATGAAATTGAAATTGTAGTATTTTTCCTTAAGGTCATAATATCTGTTGTAGTGTTTTACACTGGTATTTTTAGCCTTTCAACCACTAACTGGTGACATCCATGCTGAAGAAAAACCGCCAAAGGAGAAAAGAGAGGTCAGCACACTGCTGTTGGACTGCGTGGAAGCCTCATAGGAGAGACCAGAGGCCAAAGGCACCTTTTACCATAGTCCTGTCTGTAGCAGGGACAGTGGCATGACTACAAACAAGGACACGCATCTGTGCTGCACTTTCGCCTGTGTACAATTGTGTTTGTTTACATCGCTCTGTTGGTTTCTGCCAGGGGACTTTTGATGATCCTGTCCTGGGGGAGTCATCTCCCTGGGGAGTGTGGATGATTAGCCTGTGGTTCTAGCCTGTCACCAATTCCCACATGTCACACACGCACACACACACACACACACAAACATTACACACGTATTGCACACATTGGCAAGGAGAGATACGGTTAACATGTACTCCGAGCAGAGTGAAGTCACTCGGTTCTCTATTTCAAAGGAGTCAGGGTCGCCGCTGAGCCAGCCAAGGCCCCCGTGGAAGCAACTAGTCATGTGTGATTTTCCAGTTCAGTGCTCCGTGATGAGCAGGTCTGGCCATGGCTTGGCCCCCAGGGCTCGGCCCGCAGAGAGACTGGCAGCCTTGGAGCTTGTCCACCTTCTGCTCCAGCCTTGTCTTATTGTTGGGAATGAAAGCCCATCACGGAACTGCCGAGCAGCGCTGCAGTCATCATCCTCCTCTGGTCCCTCAGTCCTACCAGGGCCTCAGCCCTGCTAAATTATGCTTACCCACACCATTATTAGACTCATTATAGACCCATCTGAGTGGCTTTCAGCCTGTCACAGCCGTTCAACTATATCTTCAGCTTGACTTGATTTCCTCTGACAGGCTTTTCTCAAACTAAAAGGCTGGGGAGTAGGGTCACGGAGATGTGAGTCTGGAGAAAAACAGAAAATATATCTTTAAGGAAGAAAGCAAAGGATTCTGGGACTGGTTCAAAACACTCATTTGCTTTTATCACTGGGCATATTTTGGGTATGGTTCTACATTTAAAAATATATATGTTGGGTACTTTTTGTAGTTGGAAAGCAAACATATTGGTGAAAAACTTGGCAAATTATGTCAGCTTTCCTGCTTGTTGACACATTTTTAAACACTTTTGAGAAATTACCCTCATTTCTTGAAATCTGCAGCCTTTTACGTTAACTGTGCTTGGCGAACAGACACAGGCTCACTTGGATGTCCAATTTTCTGTCAACTGCTAGATCCCTCATCTGTTCATTTCACAAGTTGTGTTCCTGCTCAGTCCTTCTCTGCATCTTTCATTCTGTCATCAGGAACATGAGAAGGAATTCCACCTTCAGGAAGGAAAACTTGATTGGTAAAGGCTCAGACATGTGCACCAGTGCTCACTTCCTCGCTAAATGTGAACGGAGCCAAAATCTCTCAATCTGCAATGGCTCATTTGGAAATACAGCCTTGAGCTCATGTTCCTTCCTCCCATTGCCAAATACAATAATTCTTTTTAATTTCTCCATCCCACTTTTAAAATGATAGAATTTTTCTCTCGCAGAGCTGGTCACTTGCAGTATTTTATTGAGTTTCCTGCTGGACTCAGCTCAAAAGTCAATTTACATTTAGCTTAGCCTAAGATCCTTCTGCTGTTTTACTCATCTGTCACTAAAAGAGCTTTACAACATGGTCAGAGACCGAAAACCATTCCCACATTGCCGCAGTTCCCTTCCGAGGTACATCACCTGCAATCATTAATGCTCCGTCTGGATCTGTCATTATTTTCTCTGATATTTCTTAGCATTTCACCTTCCGTACTTTGTCGAGGATAGCTGCGGGTGATATCATTGTTGTGTCACTGCTCATCTCCATCACAGGGATTGACAAGAAGAACCCTGGCCAGCTTTGCTTCTGATAATGGCTGATCTAATCCATACCGCTGTGTACTTTCTCCCACTCAGCTCCTCAGTTCTTGGCAGGAATGCGTTTTAGCCAAGCCTCTCCTCTCACCCCCCCCCCCATTACATGTGTTTGCAATTCCCCTCCAGGGGGTTATGATTCAACAGCAGCATCATCTCAATTCGTCTCAAAGCATGAGCCATCGCAACAGAAAAACTAAAGTGGGATACAAGAAGGCTCTCTTTGCCTGCCTTCCCCCAACAGCGAAGACCCTGAGTGTGTTTGGCGGAGTTGGACGGGAGGCTCGCACTTCGGGATGTGAGAGTTTAAGAAGAGAGTGCTACGCTGGCCTAATCACATTACGGGTGCCATATTATGTGTCAAGCTGTCACTTTCAATTTGAGCCATCCCACTGCAGTGGCGGGCCCTGGGTTTCTTCACATTACCGCTTTGATTGGGGCTCGATAGTGACTAGGCTGAATCTGGGTGAATGCAGCGAGCAGGGAAAACGTTGTTCCACTGCAGGAGGAGCGCTGATCATATGTTTGCGATTAGCACTGGTCAGGGTTGGGATGAAGGATATGTGTGTCTCCGGGGGGGGTCCTTCCCACTGACCTCTTCACATTGAATCACATGTCTAATCTAGTTCTTGTCTCCTGTTTGAACTGATGTCATGTGTCTCAGCATCTAATCTGTCACAGCAGTTGACGTGAGGACCATGTAGAAACGTTGTGGAGGACAGGGTTGGGTTTCTGCAGGACGCTCTGTGAGCAGTTTACATTGAAGAGATACAGACTGACAAGAGGGACAGAGAGGGTAGGAAGGGTAATGCGATGAAGAAAGGAGGGATGGAGAGGGGGGGGGGTTCCGGGGAGTGAGTTTTCACTCCAAGCCAATTGTCCACCAATTGACTGGAATGGCTCAGAGGAATCGACAGAAGTCAAGTCTTTTGTGTGCAGGCTGCTGAAACATTTGAGCGATTGAGTCAAAATCCGCCCTGTTTTTCTACTCCATAGACTCTGTTTGGACAGATAGTCCAATTCAGCTTCCCCTAAGCCAGTGTTTGTCAAACTTTTTTTATCATTCCCCACTTTGGACAAAGGAGCATACACAAGCCCCCTGCTTTTATCGCCCCAACAGAATGGTGACCACGCCTGATTTTTAAAGTGTTTTATTTATTTAAATAGCCGAGTTAGTCTAGAAGTTTTTAAGGAAAAAGGGGTTGCGCACTGGTATAAAACCGGCTCAGAAATATATGCTGTCAGTAGTTGCTACATGTAGAACTTCAGCTCACAGTTGGAGAAAATAAAAGTTGTAGTTTTATCAAATGTACAAGGCTTTCAAAAGTACAAAATAAAAATAAATAAAATTATAAAATAAATAAAGAGCAAGATCCTCATCCCTGTATTTCCTCCGTGGTTGACCGTGTGACTTATCTGACTCTGAAACGTTCCCTGATCTTTTTAGATATTTGTACATTTTGTAGATGGAATCTCTGATTATGCGGCTATTTCAGCTTGTTTTGTTCTGCTGCGATATATTCCAATGTCAAACTCCCAGCCCGATGTTCCAGGTCCCGGTTCTGTTTACAATGATGATCACAGTTGCTAATTTATTTGAGTGTGTTTAATTTTGTGAGAGGGGGGAGCTGGTTTATTTAATTTACAGTGCAGTGAAACATTCACAACGACACAATCTATGGGGGGGAAACTATTTAAATCCCGTTGATGTCACGCCCCACCTGCAATACCTCTGCGCCCCACTAGTGGGGCTCGCCCCATAGTTTGAGAAGCACTGCCCTAAGCAATCATTCTTCGTCCTTTCTCTTCTTCTGCCTCCCTGCATTTATCTGCTCTGTCTTTTGCTCCATCTCCCCATCTGTCTCTGTCCGATAGATCATCGGCATGCTAATATAGCCCAGCAGCTTGTCAACTCTGAAGACTTCAAGTTGCACATCCAAGCAAAGCCACACTGTCATACCACAAACAAGGGAGGTGGTAGGCAGTGGGGAAAGGTGCTTAAGGAGAGAGCTGGGCGTCGGTAGCCACATTGACATGCTGTGACACCCAGCTGTGTATGTGCCATTTCCAGCATTGTTTGATCTCAATCTGCTCTGAAAATCCCAGATATTCGCCAAGCTCTAAAGGCTTGGTTCAAAGCAGCTGGAAGTCTTTGAGGTCAGGCATATTATAATAACCACTAATAGGTCAAATAAATAAGACTGACTTTCTGTTCATCATGTCTCCTGTAAACAAGAGAGCAACTTATGTATATATCGGCAAGAAGAAAAATGACCTCATCAATGATCTCATCTAACCAAATATATTTGGGCAACGGAATTGTGTGAAACCTGAGGTCATCCATGTTATTTTGACACATACTGTATCACCTGCTTAATCACTGTTGCAGACCTTGTAAACTTTTTCATAGATCTTTTTTTTCTTTTAATGAGCGCGGCTGACTCTTTTGGCAGGGTAATGCACACTACCACAAAGCAAAATGGTTCAGGAATGGCTTAAGCAGCACAACAGTGAGTTTTATGTTTAGATTTTGCCTTCAGATTCCCCAGTTCTAACCTGAATTGTTTGTGGGAGGAGCTGGGTAAACAAGTCAGATCCTTAGAGGCCCAACCTCTCAACTTACAGGGCTTAAAGGACCTGCTGCCAACATCTTGGTGCCAGATAGCAAACACCTTCAGATGGTCTAGTAGGTCCATGCCTTGATGGGCCAAGGCTGTTTCCTTTTGTGACCTCATTGAGCTGATTTACAGTAATTAATTTTTGATTTCACTTGTTGGAAACTGCTGCAAACAAACTAGCTATGGGCCAGTTTCTGGTCTTTAGATGTGCCACTGCTTGAAAAAGTTACAGTTTCAAAACTGATCAAGTTTTCTGGCATGCCATTCCTCAGTTTACATGTCCTCCTAATGAGGTGTCAGAGAAAGTGCAGGAGTGAGTGGCCTTTCCTCTGTATGAAGTGGAGAAACACAGTTTAGGGTGGCTGTGGCTCAGCGTGAAGAGTAGCTATTGATTTATGTTTTTGTGTAGAAGTGTGTGAAATTGTGAATGATGCTTGGTGAATGAGACTTTCAGTGTAACCGTGCTTTTTATGGTCAGTATGACAAGAAAAACTATATATTTTGTAAGTGCAACCCATTTATCATCCCCACCCCCACCTGTTGCCTCCCTACTCTTAAAAGAAAGATACATCCATCTGTTTGGCAATTTATCAAGTTGAGAAAATGAGTTATTACGTGTAAACATGTAATGCCACGTTTACCAAAGTAAGTCTGTTGTGAAGCTAGATTTGGCAAGGTACAATCAGCATTTCTGCAGCCACGTGCAGGCTCTGTCATGTCTGGTTTGTTTAAGGGGGACCCAAAGGCAGAGCTCTATGCATTAAGGGATGAGTCTTTAATAGGAAAAATGGAAACAACTTACAATCAATGCAGGCTTGAGGAGAAACTGAAGCAAAACACAGGGAGACCAGAGAGATGTTGCAGAAGGAGCCGGTGGAGAGCAAGGTCAACCAGAAAGCTCAAATATACTGAATAGTGGAATTGACAAGAAGAAGAAGAAGAAGAAGAAGAAGAAGAAGAAGAAGAAGAAGAAGAAGAAGAAGAAGAAGAAGAAGAAGAAGAAGAAGAAGAAGAAGAAGAAGAAGAAGAAGAAGAAGAAGAAGAAGAAGAAGAAACAAAAGAAAATGAATAAAGTATATTAATAGGGCACAAAGTATCACAAACGTGAATCACAATAGAATACAAAGCATGTATTGTTAAAGAAATGACAGTAAGAGATTACTTAAGGAACAGGGCATTCTTCCAGCAAGTTGAAATGTTCAAGCAGTGAAAGTAGTTTAATTGCATCTTAATTTTTAACCAGTCTCAGAGATTTAGAATATAATATGAAATCCTTCCTCCAATGAATAAATGAAGGTTTAATTTTGAAAAACCTGCATCTATGGATAAAGAACTTTCCACTTAATATCAACACATTAACTAAATATTCAACGGTTTTGATGTCATTTTCTATTCCAAAAATGACATTTGCTTCGGACAGTGGTGGAGAAAGTATAATGTTATTTGTCTGTAGCCAACACTGAAGCTCACTCCAGAAAAGACGAACTGGTTCACAAATAAAAAATAAATCTGTCAAACTCTTAACATTTGTCAAACAAAAACCACAATTACCTTTATTCATATTGAATTTAGCCATTAAAAACTCATTAGTTGGATATATTCTATTTATTATTTTAAACTGCAACTCTTTTGTTTCAGGGAGAAGTGGGTAAGTGAAGAAATTGGTTCGTATTTTAATAATTTGATCTCTAGTAAAGTCTTTTAAAATGTAGCTTCTTCTAACTGAGATTGGAAATCTTTCTTTTAGAAGGAGCATCCTCAGCGTTTTGTTGAGTCACAATCAGGTTTTCTGCGAGGTAGATCAATACACAATAATATTAGACTAGTTTTAGATTTAATAGAATATAGAGAATGGATTCAAGAGGAGGGCTTTATTATGTTTTTAGATTTCTATAAAGCATTTGACTCTGTTAATCATTTGTTTATTCTGGAAACTGCAACATTTCGGATTTGGTGAGAATCTTATAGACAGTTTCGATGCTATATAAGGAAATAAATAGTTTAGTTGCTTTTGGAAAGGGTACTTGTTGTAGGTTTGAGATTAAAAGGGGTATACAAGGGTGTGGTTGTTCTCCGTTACTGTCTATCCTGGTTGCTGAAGTGTTATCTATTCTTATTAAGAAGAGTAATGTAGAAGGTATTAAAGTGATGAAAAACAAATTAAAATTAGTCAACTTGCTGGTGATACCACTTTGTTTCTTAAAGATGAAAAACAAATACCCTTGGCTTTGGATGTAATTTATCAATTTTTCAAGACCCAAGACCATCTGTTCCTGGACTTTTGTTTGGACTCATTTTGCCAATAACTGCATCTAATTCTTCTATCTTAAAATCAGCATCACAAAATTCTTTAAAGGAGTTCTCAGTTTGAGGAATGTATTCTGAGATTTGATTGAATACAGAGGTTTCACTGTCCAAAATGAAACTAGAGTCATAGAGGGTAGAGTAAAACTGGTAAATCTCTTTTTCAATATCTGTGGTATCCTTAAGTTCTGTATCATTAATCACAAGACAGGTCATAGAATTTTTCTGTGGTCTGCTCTTTTCCAGGCTACAAAAGTAGGAAGAGTTTGTTTCCTCTCCTCTAACCATTTTGCTTTGGAATGTATGAAGGCACCTTTTGCTTTTTCCAGATAAAAGGTTGTCCAGCTGATGTTGTAGTTGAATTCATTTATTCTTAGTTTGTTCCACATTTACCAATGAGCTACAGCACTGGGTGATTTCCTGCAGCAGCACGCTTTCAAACTCTCTTCTTTTCTTCTGGAGTTCTTTACTAAAAACCACGGAGAACTCCCTAATTTTGAATTTGATAAATTCGCATCTATTTGTATATGTTCCAATTGACTCATCACTTTAGAAATTTTTAAAAATCTCCTTAACTTTTGTACAGAAGTTTTCGTTAATCAATAACCTTGCATTAAATTTCCAGTAACTCTTGTTATTGTAAATTTTTATGGAGGGTTGTAAATCTAAGGTGATACAGCAATGGTCTGAGAGTGGAGCTTTGGATAAGGTTGTGCCTGACACACATCTGGAAATTTCTCCACTCACAAGCCAGTAATCAATTCTAGACTTATAGCTAGCATTTGGTTTAAACGATGTGTAAACTTTTCTATCTGGGTTTAAGTTTCTCCAGATATCTGTCAGGTTATTCATCTCCATAAAATCACAGATAATATCATTGCGTTGAGCTCCTCCCGTCCTTGAAGGCCACCTATCATTCCAATCATCTGGAGTCATATTGCAGTCTCCCCCAATCACAATGTTGTCTGTAGGATGCAGAGTTCTCAGTTCGGTTATGACATCATTTATTTTATCCATTAATCTCTTGTTCAAAGTTTCATTGTTGTATCCATAAACATTATTAATAATAAACAAACTATCTTCTTTTTTCAAGACCACAGATATCCAGTGTCCATCTTCATCTGCTTTGTGTGACAAGATCTCCCCTGGGACCCTGTTAAAGCAGATGGCAACACCACCTGACTTATTGGAACCGTGGCTAAATAACATCTTGTCTCCCCACTGATTAGTCCAAAACTTTTCATCCATTTCTGTAGAATGCGTTTCTTGCAGCATAAAACAAAGACAGTTCTGCCCCTTACAAAACAAAACAACTGCCTTTCTTTTAACGATGTCTTTAATGCCCTTAACATTTAAGGAACCAAACGAAAGCTTACTATTCATAAAGAGAACACTTGAGAGAGAGAGAGAAAAAAACCCCAGCAACAAACAAACAAAAAAAGGACTAGAATGTCTTCTCACCAAAAAACAGGTAGTTTACCTCCTTTACCCTTCAAGGTTCCCTTTAATGAATCCACCGACATAACTTCTCCGTCTGCGCCGTTTTTAACCCTCTTCGATCATGCGACCCTCAATAAAACCGTGTGATCTTCGGAAGAAGGCTTGTTTCCCTGCTCGCCTTGCCTGCTCAATCTGGGGCCAGAGTCTTCTCCTTTCCTCCTGGTGTTCTTTCGGCAACATTTCAGCAAACTGAAAACCAGCTTCTTTGCAGATTGCTGAATCTTTACTCCTTCTCCAGATGTCTTCTTTCACCCGTCTCTGGGTGAACAGGATGAGCACATGCCGTTTTCTATTGTCAATTCTCTTTCCAAGCCTGTGAACTATGTCCACTGCTTCTTCCATCTTTGCCTTGTAATCTGGGGCTATTTTATGGAGAATATGAATCCCATTTGTGCGAATGACTTCACCCTCTTTTTCCTCTATCCCTTTATTGCGAAGGCACCATCTCATTCTGTATCTTTCTTGCTCACGTACTCTCTCTTTTAACTCGGAGACTTCTTTCTTCAGATGAACATTTTGGTCCTCCAGTTTCTTAATTTTATTTTTACATTCTTGGACTTCCTCTGCGTTAAACTGCACCGCCTTGGCTAAGCTAGCGAACATTGTGCCACTCTGCCTAGCTTGTTCGTTCAGATCCACAAGCTGTCCCTCTACTCTCTTTTCTAGGTTTAATATGGATTGTAGAATAGCTTCATTCGATACTGGAACTTCACATGTTTCATCTGACTTTGCTTTTGTTTCTGCTGAAGCCTTACTCGGTGTCTGCGGAGCTGAATTGCCTTCACGCTCCCCTTGCTTACTGGGAAACATCCATTGCGTAGCCGTGTTCAATACCTTCATTTGTTTCGTTTTATTCTGTCTTTTTCAGCTTCTTTGGGGTTCATCTTTTGTTTGGCAGGTTTGATGGGTTTGTAAAGCTTCATGCTAAAGACTTGGGTGGAAATTTCAGAAGTTTGGGCAAAACTTGGGACAATTTACAAGAGCATAGGAAAAGACGTCTGCTCAATCCGCCATCTTCTTCCTCCGTCCAGAAGGGAGATAGAATGCAGCTGGGCAGGTAAGCAAAATGGCAAGGAGGAAACAGAAGAAAAACAAAGATATGAGCCTAGACAAAAATAATCTAAAATGCAAAAGGAAGGACTAACACAGAGGGGTAACTTTGAAAGATCAAATCTAAGTAAATAAATAAGAATAACGGTGTACAAGAGAAACTCAAATTAAAAGCACCAATGGATATAACAGGAAGGAGGGGAGAAAAACAGAACAGAAGAAAACATAAGTCTAAACATTAGATAGAAAGAAACTCAAAGCAGAGAACAATAATCCTAATGGGAGAAAGCAAGTAAATCAGAACTAACACAGAAGAAAATGATGAGATAAGGAAATAACTAATTATTAACAAACTAATAAAAAGATCAAAACATCCCAAAAACAATTAAACAAATGTAGAAACATCTGAGGATTATTTAATTCAAAAATACTTTATTGATCCCAGAGGGAAATAAGTTTTGTTGTAGCTCATATAATTAATTCTTTAAGGAGTTGTTGTAGATGATGATGGCTGTAGGCAGGAAGGATTTTCTGTAGCGGTCTGTATTGCAGCGAAACTGAAGAAGCCTCCGACTGAAGCTCTGTTGTTGTATGACAGTCTCATGAAGAGGATGCTCGGGGTTGTCCATAATTTTTTTGATTTTATGAAGAAGCCTTCTTTGCATTATCATCTCCAGTGGTTCCACAGTAGTGCCAAGAACAGAACCATAAAAGAGTGGTTATGTGAAAAGCATTTCAAGGTTCTGCAGTGGCCCAGTCAGTCTCCAGACCTCAGTCCAATAGAGAATCTGTGGAGGGAGTTGAAAATCCGTGGTGCCCAGCGACAGCCCCAAAG